>QRFJ01000061.1:68927-215217 GCA_006176705.1 Cocos nucifera | reverse complement strand
TCAGATGTTATTATAACACTTATAATATCAGAAAATAGTAAATAAGAAGATCTAAAATATGATTTAATCAGATTAAATTAAAGACATGCAAAACTATTCTATAGAACTATTCTATTCTAGAACTAGTCATGCATATCTTAATGTTCTTAGATCCAAATCATTTAATTTAATTTTTCTGATTTTAGATCTGATCACATCTCATGTGACATCTGAAATCACTTTATTTTCTAATTAAAATAAAATTAAAATCAGATCTAAACAATCTAGAACCATGGCTCTAATACCAGTTGAAGGGAAATCCTGATTTCCCGGTCCAGGTTCGTCCAGATCTGATTAGATCAAGAGATATATTTCAAAAAAAATTTTCTCTTGATCCTAATCAGATCTTGATATGTTTCAGATCTGATTCTTATTAATTTTAATAAATAAAATAAAAAAAGATAAATTAAATCAAATTTAATTTACCTTGATTTGGGTAATCCTATTACCCGTTGATGATCCTGTATTGCAGCGGAAGGTTCTGGATCTTAGCCACGCAAGCGCCTGGCCTCTATCGGTATCCACTCGGGTTGGATCTGGAGATCCTCTTCTTCTCTATCACATCCTCCAAAAATTAGATCTGGATCTGATCTGGAGGATCTTCAAAACTCTTTTGAAGATCAGCAGTCGTCCTTTGCAGCAGCGCAGCCTTCTAGCTTTTGATCGCCTTTCTTTGATCTGAATCGCACCAACCAAAAATCCAAAACTACCTTTTGGATGTGGAGAGCAAGGGGAGAAGGTGGTTTGGCATGGAGGAAGGAGGGGAGAGGCAGCCTTGGGGCGTGGGGAATTGTGATTCATTGGATCATCTTAGTTTGAGTTGGGCGCAGGGTCTTATTTATAGACTCTTGTGATCCAACTCCTCTTCTTCCCAACCAATCACAACCCTTTGTGAAATCAGATCTAAATCTGATTGGTGGGAATAGAGTCCCCTGGATTCCTCCTTAGAGGGTGCCTAAGACCAGTCAAAGTTGGTTCTTAGGAGAACTCTGAATTGGAATCCAAAAGGGAGATGGAGTCCTTGTCCAACAAGGACTCCTAGGCGCCTCCTAACTTGGGCACACGCCACCCTTGGCGTGCGCCCTTCTCCTTGCCAGGTTCTGGCAGGGGGACAGGCCCCCACCAGCTCTCCAATAGGTGCATGACATGTGGTCAAAAGTCAAAGTGTCAATGGTCAACGTTTGACCAGTCAAAGGTAGACTTTTGACCAAAGTCAAAGAACAAGAAATGGCAGGTGACCAAAAATGGCAGGTAATGTCTTACAAAATAAGACAACCTTTTCTGACTTGGACAACCTCCAGTCAGACCATATGAAGGCCTCTGATTGAGCACAAACTCCTTTGGCTCAGTCAGGACAACTTATTTATGATAGTAAAAGAAGAACGTTAGGTTCAATCGAGTGCTAGCACGATTTTCTTGAACCTAATTGAATCTCATTCAGATCAATTGAACTAGATCAGTTCAATTGATGATCACCAGATTCAAACCCTTGTTTGTGTGACCCAGTTAGGTTCAGTTCTGTATGGTAATGGGATATGTCATGATCTCTATCATCGACATCATCGAAACTCCTTTCGATGGATCAGAACTCTTCTGATTCGAACAGCTAGAATGATCGATCATCTAAATCATTCTAATTGCTCCCAAAATCCACCAGTGACACCTAGCAGTATATGGTGGCAACCCATCAGAGCTGAATGCGAACCTCTTGGTGCAGCTACCTGTGTGATTAAGTTCTTCTATCTTGAGCCCCGATCAGATTAGGGTTAAGGTGAACTCGTCAAACCCTAGTCTCTGTCATATGATGTAATCATTCGATTCGAGTCCAATGTGAAAATCTAAATAGAAACTCTTTCTATTATTTCACTCTACCATGGCCATGGATTTCTGGACTTGATTCTCATGATCATCATAGGGCTGCTCCTCTACCACCGAGGTAGATAGATTCCATCTTGATGCAATCCAGTTCCTACAATGAACATGCTATAGCCAACATACACCTCTGGGTTCCATATGGCTAGGAGACCGAGTAATGGTGTAGTCAAACTATAACACCCTCAAGGTGAACTGCCGATGCATCCTCAGGTCAAAGAACCAGACACACTACTGCAGCATCGAGTCAGTCATTGACGAGAAGGTAGACTCCCTAATGACTACTCGAGGTGGTCACGCTCAGTGCCCTCATTCTCTAACGAGTACCTGTACTCTCGCTCCGGTGTCTCCACACCGTAGACTCAAGACTCATCTACTAAAGAGAAGCGATTGTACACCAACCTTCCGGATCAATCACCATCCTCGTGATGATCCTATGGTCGGGAGCTGTTTATGAGTTAATAATGATTATTCATGTCTTAAATTTTCAACTCTTGAAAATATGAATTATCATTACCATTAACTCAAAGGATGTATCACAGACACTAAATACACATGTGTGATAGAAAATAACCCATTTCATTAATTATAGTCAAAATTATAATTTTGCCCCTAGAAGTGTATTACAAGTGTCAGCCAATTCTGGCTTCTAGGGCACATATATCTAACAATTGGGTCTCTCACCGTATCCGAAATATTAAGCCCAACTCATCTTCCAGCCCATAGCATCCAATGCCTAATAGACATGGTTGCGTCTTTCCGGTGTAACTGAGCCACTATTTCCAGCCGAGAACAATCAACCCCGGGAAGGGGCCCGCACGTCTACAATGGTGGAAGACCTCGGACTTAATCTTTTCTTAGGGAGTATTGATTCAGGTCTCATTAAACTAGACTTGGCTTAGTCATAACAATTATGACTAACCTAGTGGCATGGGTCAGCTCGGATTATTGACCACCTCGGATCAGAACTGTGTCAACAGATATGGCCAGGTAAGTGAGACCGGTGGAAGGAATATGCCGTTAACTCACACAAGAATGCATTCAGATCGAGTAGCTTCCAATTAAAAACCAGTCGGTCGTCTGTGCCAAACTTACCTTAGACACCAAATTGTTGAGTCAGAACCAATTGGGTTAGCCTATAATCCAGACTCTAACCTCTGAGCCTAATTAGGTCTTGCTTGATCGTGACTCGATCTTGACCCAGACTTAATCCTATTAGGCTGGTCAATTTAAGCATTGTTGATCCCATCTAACCAACTCTTGATTCGGTTTGATCAACCGCTTAGACCTAATTGAGCTACCCAAGCCCGAACCCAGTATTATGAATATGTCTTAGATCTGAAATTCTCAATTTTAGACCTAATTAATATTCCATAAACTTAATTCTTAATTAAGTTGGGTTCATAAACAAAATATGCACAATAAATCCTAGGGTTTCAGGATCTAGGGTTTTGCAGAAAATAAGTTTTGGGTTTCTGATTAAGGACGAACACGCAGCACCCCTACACGTCATAAGAACACCCCATCGAATGGAAAGAGAGGGCCTTTAAACCCTTCTTCGTTCTTATGATCGGACGGCCAAGAGGAACACCTTAATCAGGAACATGTAAATCTACAAAACAGTTATAGATCTATATCATATATCTCATATACAAATTTAGATCTAATCAAGGCATATTTTGCATATATCTCATATATCAATTCATGCATGTTTTTAGATCTAAATTATCACATAATAATCTGAAAAATTAGATTTAAATTGATCTAATCAAAATAAATTCTAATCTAGACAATTATGTAGAACTATTCTACAATTAGTCTAGTCATGCATCTATCATATCTCATATGATATTTAAAATTAAATAATTTTTATTTGCTGTTTATCAGATGTTATTATAATACTTATAATATCAAAAAATAGTAAATAAGAAGATCTAAAATATGATTTAATCAGATTAAATCAAAGACATGCAAAACTATTCTATAGAACTATTCTATTCTAGAACTAGTCATGCATATCTTCATGTTCTTAGATCCAAATCATTTAATTTTAATTTTTTTGATTTCAGATCTGATCACATCTCATGTGACATCTAAAATCACTTTATTTTCTAATTAAAATAAAATTAAAATCAGATCTAAATAATTTAGAACCATGGCTTTGATACCAGTTGAAGGGAAATCCTGATTTTCGGTCCAGGTTCGTCCAGATCTGATTAGATCAAGAGATATATTTCAAAAATTTTCTCTTGATCTCAATCAGATCTTGATATATTTCAGATCTGATTCTTATTATTTTAATAAATAAAATAAAATAAGATAAATTAAATCAAATTCAATTTACCTGATTTGGGTAATCCTATTACCCTGTAGATGATCCTGATTGCAGCGGAAGGTTCTGGATCTTAGCCACGCAAGCGCCTGGCCTCTACTGGTATCCACTCGGGTTGGATCTGGAGAACCTCTTCTTCTCTATCACACCTCCAAAAATTAGATCTGGATCTGATCTGGAGGATCTTCAAAACTCTTTTGAAGATCTGTAGTCGTCCTTTTGCAGCAGCGCAGCCTTCTTGCTTTTGATCGCCTTTCCTTGATCTGAATCGCACCAAACTAAATCCAAAACACTTTTGGACGTGGAGAGCAAGGGGAGAAGAGACTATGGCATGGAGAAGGAGGGGAGAGGCAGCCTTGGGGCATGGGAAATCTCATTGAATTCACTTAGGATTAGGGTTGGGCGCAGGGTCTTATTTATAGACCTCTTATGATCCAACTCCTCTTCCTCTCAACCAATCACAACCCTTTGTGAAATCAGATCTAAATCTGATTGGTTGGAATAGAGACCCCTGGATTCCTCCTTAGAGGGCGCCTAAGACCAGTCAAACTGGATTCTTAGTAGAACTCTTGATTGGAATCCAAAAGGGAGGTGGAGTCCTTGTCCAACAAGGACTCCTAGGCGCCTCCTACTTGGGCTCACGCCACCCTTGGCGTGCGCCCTTCTCCTTGCCAGGTTCTGGCAGGGGGACAAGCCCCCACCAGCTCTCCAATAGGTGCATGACATGTGGTCAAAAGTCAAAGGGTCAATGGTCAACGTTTGACCAGTCAAAGGTAGACTTTTGACCAAAGTCAAAGAACAAGAAATGGCAGGTGACCAAAAATGGCAGGTAATGTCTTACAAATAAGATAACCTATTCTGACTTGGACAACCTCCAGTCAGACCATATGAAGGCCTCTGATTGAGCACAAACTCCTTTGGCTCAGTCAGGATAACTTATTTATGATAGTAAAAGAAGAACGTTAGGTTCAATCGAGTGCTAGCACGATTTCCTTGAACCTAATTGAATCTCATTCAGATCAATTGAACTAGATCAGTTCAATTGATGATCACCAGATTCAAACCCTTGTTTGTGTGACCCAGTTAGGTTCAGTTCTGTATGGTAATGGGATATGTCATGATCTCTATCATAGACATCATCGAAACTCCTTTCGATGGATCAGAACTCTTCTGATTCGAACAGCTAGAATGATCGATCATCTAAATCATTCTAATTGCTCCCAAAATCCACCAGTGACACCTAGCAGTATATGGTGGCAACCCATCAGAGCTGAATGCGAACCTCTTGGTGCAGCTACCTATGTGATTAAGTTCTTCTATCTTGAGCCCCGATCAGATTAGGGTTAAGGTGAACTCGTCAAACCCTAGTCTCTGTCATATGATGTAATCATTCGATTCGAGTCCAATGTGAAAATCTAAATAGAAACTCTTTCTATTATTTCACTCTGCCATGGCCATGGGCTTCAGGACTTGATTCTCATGATCATCATAGGGCTACTCCTCTACCACCGAGGTAGATAGATCCCATCTTGATGCAATCCAGTTCCTACAATGAACATGTCATAGCCAACATACACCTCAGGGTTCCATATGGCTAGGAGTCCGAGTAATGGTGTAGTCAAACTATAACACCCTCAAGGTGAACTGCCGATGCATCTCAGGTCAAAGAACCAGACACACTACTGCAGCATCGAGTCAGTCATTGACGAGAAGGTAGACTTCCTAATGACTACTCGAGGTGGTCACGCTCAGTGCCCTCGTTCTCTAACGAGTACCTGTACTCTCGCTCCGGTGTCTCCACACCATAGACTCAAGACTCACCTACTAAAGAGAAGCGATCGTACACCAACCTTCCGGATCAATCACCATCCTTGTGATGATCCTATGGTCGGGAGCTGTTTATGAGTTAATAATGATTATTCATGTCTTAAATTTTCAACTCTTGAAAATATGAATTATCATTACCATTAACTCAAAGGATGTATCACAGACACTAAATACACATGTGTGATAGAAAATAACCCATTTCATTAATTATAGTCAAAATTACAATTTTGCCCCTAGAAGTGTATTACAAGTGTCAGCCAATTCTGGCTTCTAGGGCACATATATCTAACAACAACTTGAAGATATTTTTCACGTTTCGAAGAATAAGATCCGCAAAGTACCTATCTTAACATTGCATCCTTCAAGATTGAGGTTGATGCATCAGAGTATGCATTGTAAGTAATTCTCAAGCTGGATAGGAAACTAGTAACATGTGTCGCTCAGATATTCCAGAGGTTGCAACTAAATTATTTAACATATGAATAAGAGATGTACACCCGACATAAGATCATGAAGCATTAGAGATCCTATGCATGCTGGACAAAGAGACAACCACACATAGATCTTAAACCACTTCAATTCCTCCATATATATATAGTCCAACCTGTAGCAAGCTTGATATATCATGAAGTTGACATCTTCTTTATGGCAATTCAACTTTACAATCAAATATAAGAAAGGAGCCATAGGCAAATAGTTGATTTATTATCCGATTCTCTAACAACGGTAGTCCCCAATTTGTTGGTTTCAATGCAGATTTAACTAGTCTATTTTGAGGAGGACAAGGACCTATAGACAACAGTTTAGATTTTCAAAAAGAGTTGGAGAAATCCAAAAAATCTATCTAGTAGAATTCACCTTGAGGGATGGAATACTACATGGGTGACATGTCTATTTATCCCCTAGGCTGCTAATAGGGTACATTGGATTTGAGAGACTCACATCTCAAAAGTTGCGGAATACTTTGGAGTGGATAAGACTATGGTGAACCTAAAACGATACATCTTTTGGCCAATTAAAGATACAGCAAGATGTAGGCTAATTCATCAAATAGAAATGTAGGACGTTATGCACTACCATGTAGCACATTGAAGCCCTCTAATAGAATGCTAAGATGTTCTATATCACTAACAATACCTAGCCAATCATAGATAGCCCATGTTTCCTAGTTGATAGGTTGGAGAACAACCTCCACTCTTGATATAATATATGAAATAGTTTAGCGATAACAATAGAAGAACCATATACTACTATAGAACAGGACTACGACAATGATTTATAACTGCTGCCGCAGCCTAAAAAATTACTGTTTAGGCTATGACAGCGATTAGCTAACCGCTGCCATTGCGGCCATCGTCGTAGGTCTATGATAACGGTTATTGCAGTGGTTATGCAAATCACCACCACATACAGCCTATGGTGGTAGTTTTCAAACCATTATCATAGGTTGAGCTATTGCAGCGATTTTCTAACCGCTACCATAAGTCTAATACAACGATTTTATAACTACTGCTATAGATTAATGGTAGCGGTTGGCACATAATTAATGACAGCGCTTGGCACGCCTATGGCAGCGATTTTGCAACCATTGTCGTAGCTTTTGAATAATAAAAAAATATAAAATTTTTAATATATTTTACCTGATAAATGCAGAGGTATATATAACACAAAAAAGAAAAAAAATATTATAAATATAAGAATTTTTTTGAAATGCTCAAATTTGATTATCGAATAAAATTTATTATAATATTTTTTTAAAAAAATATATTAAAAGTCTCCTAAATCTACATCATCGTCGTCATCGAAAGATGGAGCACGAGTTGAACGAGCTGAAGCTGGAGCTGAAGCCAGAGTTGGAGGAGCTGGAGCTAGAGGGGCTGGAGCTATAGGAGTTGGAGCTGGAATGTCGGCCAACATGTTCTCAAAACCCACGAAGTCAGCTTTAAAATGCATGTTGAGCCTCATCACCATGGCGCTCAGGATGCCCTCCAGATGAGATGTGCGCTCCTCAGCGTGAGCAGCCCATACTATAGCCTGATCTATTCATGCCGTAGCCTGAGCTGCCTGCGCCAATGCCTCCTCAAGCTACTCCTAACTAATGACATCAAAAGCATGTGAAGAGATGCTAGTCTCAGACCAGTAGCTCGTTGACGTATGTCCGAACTTGCATCGGTCCTCCTAGGGTGCTCAAGCTCCAAGACCTGAGATAGATGATCATGGGGGCTAGAGGTATCCGGATCCTCGCTCGCGAGAGTATCTAACTGCTCATGTAATTATAAATTTAAATAAAATTTTATAAGAAATGCTATAATACTAATCATACTAATATATTTATTACTTACAAAAATCCTTCCGATCGCGGCATTCATCAGCTTGCCCTTCTTATTCGTACGACTAGATCGAAAGATCTCGCTATGACTGGACATCACTTTATCTCTCATCAGCTATAACAATGGATTAGTTTATTAGAAATATAAAAAAAAATATTAATTTAATTTATCTAGTAAGATTCAAAATTTATTACCTCTCTATGCATATGACTGGCTATAGACTCATGATCTAGAGTGTGCGTGTACTCCTAGACTGTTCGATTCTTCTGATTCTAATAGAAGGTAGCCTAATAAGTATTCAAATAAATAATAAATATTTAAAAAATATTTAAATATAATTTTAAGTATATAAATTTAAAAGTTAAAAATTTTACCTCGAACTCCTGACTCCTCTAATGTCTAACCATCCCCTCCCACTGATTCGGAGGATAGTCCTATATTTAAGGAATAAGTTCCTCTAGAGTGTCTCATCGGTGCTCGAGCCATCCTCTGTGAAGCTTGATCTTGTAGCTCCGGTACAACTTTTCAATCTTTTTTAGTCGGACATCTCAAGCCCTCTCGTGATCTAGAAAATTATACTTTCTCTACATAAAATTATCAAAAATCAGTTACTAAATTATTCTAATCAAATAAAGTATAAACATATCAAATGCATAAATATAATTAAGATACACTTACCCATGTCTCCTTCCACACCTGGTCCCTGACACCAGCATCCATCAATCGTCAGTTTATGGGCAATACTGAAATGATGTTGGACCGCCTCACAAGCACTCCAAAAAAGGAATGCATCTTCCATACGGTCTTCTCTACTGGCCTTTCCTCTAAATCATACTGCACCATCATCTGATGCTGGCGGTTCCACACATGCAGCATGCATGTGGGACTGCAAAATGTTCGACTAGATGATGCATCTACAATGAAAATACGTTATACAAATATATAAGTTTATAAATACTATATAAAAAATAAATAAATAATATAATAAAAATATGCACTCATTGGCCATGGGATTGTGCAACGTGGATGTCAGTAGAGACTCATCGATGGATGGAGCATGTGCCGGAGATGTGTCTGACACTGGAGGCTCAGATGCTAATAGAGGAGTAGATGCCGGTAGAGGAGTAGACGCCGATGGTCCCTGAGCAGTAGATGCGGAGGTGGATGGAGTATGCTCTGTTTGCGACTTAGATGTAAAGCTCCGCATATCCCATCGATAGACGGAGGTGAAAGCTAGATGGCATTTCGGTGCCATCGTGATCTACAACGTTAATGAATATTAATCAATATAACATGTTGAATAATAATATTAATAGAGTATCAATAAACAGACTCTAACTAATTGGAGTCTATATAAATCTTACCATACTCTTACATCATGCTCTGCTGATAGGAAAGGTCAAGTGAGTATGCGATAGATTTTGAATAATAAAAAAATATAGATTTTTAATCTTTTTTTCTAACCTGATAAATGTAGTTAAATATATATAACATAAAAAAATATTATAAACACAAGAATATTTTTAAAATGCTCAACTTTTATTATTGAATAAAATTTATTATAATATTTTTTTAAAAAATATATCAAAAATTTGTTAAATTTATATCTAAGTCATCATCACTGGGAGGAGATGGAGCATGAGTTAGAGGAGCTGGAGCTAGAGCTGGAGGGGTTGGAGCTCGGATGTCGGTGGAGTAGATGCTGGTGGTTCCTGGGCAGCTGATGCGAAGATGGATGGAGTATGCTCTGTCTACGACTCAAATGCAGAGCTTTATGTTGACTGAAATGCTTGGTCTACAGTGCAACTCCGCTGGAGGGAGAGAAAATCCTTCGCATCATGTACTGCAATTTATCGGATATCTAAGACGAGCTCAACCTGTCCATGTAAATATATCAAAAAAAATAATCATCTAAATTAATCAAAATAAACTTTTACAAACCTTAACATTGATTTTCAATATAACATTTTCTAGATACTGCTATTTTTTCTACTAGATACGTTCTTTGGTAAGCAGCATTGCTAATAATATTGCTTACTAAAGCACATATCTAGTAGAAAAAATAAGCAGTATCTAGAAAATATTGCATTGAAAATCAATGTTAAGATTTGTAAAAATTCATTTTGGTTAATATAGATGATTATTCTTTCTGATATGTCTACATGGACAGGTTGAGCTCGTCATAAATATCTGACAAGTTATAGTACATAACGTGGAGGGTTCCCTCTCCCTCCAAGTAGAGTTGCACCACATACCAGACATTTTGGTCTATGCAAGATGGTGTTTTGGTGCTATCATGATCTGCAACATTAATGAACATTAACTCATATAATGTTAATGAACATTAACCCAGCTTATGACTGCTGGCATGGCTCAGAACCCACCAACAGGGATTTTCTTATCGACCGGCATGGTGCAGGATCATCCATGATCACTGACATGGCATGGTTCAAGGCTGCTGATATGGTCCAGCCCAAAATCCATCGGCACGATCTAGAATCAATCGACAAGAGTTCTCTTATCCTCCGACATGATCCACGATCGATGAATAATTATAATAAATATTTATAATATTTATTATAAATATCATAAATATTATTATAAATATTATAAATAATTAATAAATATTATTATAAAATTTAAAAAAAATAAAATCATACCTATGGCTATGGAGAGGAGATCGCACAGAGCTCTGAGGGTCACCGACAGTGGTGCTAGAGGAAGACGATGGTGCTAGAGGTAGCCTGCAAGAGAGACGCAAGATAGTGAGATACAGAGAGAGAGGAGAAAGAAAGAAAAAGAGAAAAGAGAGAGAAAGAAAGAGAAAAGAGAAAGAGAAAGAGAGAAGAGAGATAAAAAGAAAGAGGGAAGAGAGAAAGAAAGATCTAGAGAGAAAGTGAGAAGGGAGAGAGAAAGAGCGAAGAGAGAAAGATCTAGAGAGAGAAAGAGAGAAGAGAGAGAGAAGAAAGAGGAAAGAGAGAGAAAGAGGGAAGAGAGACAAAGTAGAGAGGGGACAAGTCAGGTTGAGGGAAGAGAGGAGAGAGAGAGCAGGGAGGGGATGGGTCAGGCTGAGGGAAGAGAGGAGAGAAAGAGAGAGAGAGTAGGGAGGGGTCGGGATTGGCGATTGGGGAAGAATAGGGAGGCGACGGAGGTGGTGGATCTGGCAGAACAGCCGATCGAGGAAGGAGGAGGAGGAGGAGGAGGTGGTGGCGGGGCTGGCGGTTGGGCCAACAGGGGAAGAAGGGGCAAGTAGAGAGGTGGTAGAGCTAGCGGCTAGGTTGGTCGAAAAAGGAGGCAGGGGTGGAGCCAGCACCAATCGGGGAAGTAAGAGGAGGCAGGGGAGGAGTCGATGTCGATCGGGGAAGAAAATGGAGGGGAAGGCCTCACCGACAACGGAGAGGAGGGAGAGAGATAGCTTGGAGAGAAAAATAAAATTGGAGGTAAAATTTGGAGAAAAAATCTACCTATGGCAGTGGTTACTGAAAATCGCTGCCATAGACCTATGGCAGCGGTTTGAAAACTGCTGCCATTAGTCTATAGTAGTGATTTTCATTAACCTCTATCACAGGTTAGAAATTAATTTTTTTAATTTTTTTCTAAATATTATATAATTCTAAAATTTAATATCTATCTTTATCATTTAATATCTAAATAATTATCATTAGAGTGCTATCATAAAAGACCATCTCGATCTGATAGCCCTAACTTCATCGATCAGTAAAATTCAATTTCAACAATCACGAACGATGGTGCGATGATCTGATAGATAGAGACCACTGGTGGATCCAAAAATCTACAATATATTTGTAGCATACCATCAAAGTTTCACTTTAATCGGATATTATTATCGTGTTCAATTTAGTATGAGATAATTTCGGCCGTTAAATGAGAAATGAATGATCAAAAGATCAGATGACATCTAATTACGAGATAATTTTTTAGATAAATGATCTTGGCTACTACTTTAATTATTTTGATAGTGATGATCATAAATATTAGCCACTCCAGGTTGATTTTATATATTATAATTTTTTATATTTAATTTGCTTTATTTTTTTATCATTTATAAATAATTAATTTTAAGCGATGCTACTAGGAGGATGATTTGATGGGGAGGACCGACATGAAGATGTCGGTACCTCTTCTTCATCACAGCAGCACACTATTGAGGTAGGCACATCGTCTCCTACCACAGATTGATTTTACATATTATAGTTTTTTGTATTATATTTGCTTTAAGTTTTTATCACGTATAAATAACTAATTTTAAGCTTCTTATTTTGCTACAGCTGCTGATACTGTGATTAGGCGAACATGTGAAGTCGCCAAAAATGAGAAGCTGGAGGAGGGCACATCCCGGGGAGAGGATGAAGATTGTCATCCCATCAGGATATATCATACCACTAGAACACCATATCAGAGATCTGTATGTGTGCGAGATTGCTATTATTATCCATTCGTACCCTCTTCTAATGCTATCTGATTGACGTAGAGTTATGAGGCCACAACAGTAGATCCTTCTCGACCATTTGCAGGTAACTAAATATAGTTTTTGATAATTATTTAACTTTTTTTGATAAATCTCATATATTATATATTATTTTTGTAGCATGATTTGATATTCAGGAGATTGATACCTCGCATGTGCTGGAGGCTATCTTTGGGTATATGGGGTGATTGCTTAGAGGATTCAGATATGAGCTCCATAGCCACTGAAAGGAGGTTTTTCAGGCATGTGGGGCGGCGACGGCATGTGAGACATCGCACAGAAGTGTATCACATCTCGATTGGAATCTCCTCTGCACCAGATACGAGGATCCTGCATATCAGGTATAACTATTATATATAATAAAAATATTGATATTGAATTGATATGGTATTGTAATATGTTCACTAATATCTTGATTGCATTTACTTATTAGACCTACTATGACATAGCCTTATAGAGCAAGTCGAGCCTCACGGTGATGTATTATGGTGGATCAAAGTCATTTGAACAGTATCAGTATGAGCTATTAAGTACATATACATATATTTTTAATGATTTGTTAGAATATATCTGTGTTTGTATACTAACATTCATAAAATTCAGAGAAACATCAAGACAAGATAGCTGCTCGAGTGGATTGACGTCTACTAGAGGATCCATCGCCAGGTGACAGGCGAGTAGCTTTCTGGGACTAGGGAGAGATATGTGAGTATTGATTGATTAAGTTCTATTTCAATTTCATTATAAAGTTTAGACTTTTGATTATATATTTTTTTAATTAGGACCGCATGACGGAGATACGATCCCAACCCCTAGCCGAGGGCTCTACTCCACCCATAGATGATGATATCTATGATGAGGTGCTCTATAGGAGACCTAGTTATATTATAGGATTGGGATATGGAGTTGTGGCCCTTAGCTCCTCTCGAGCAGTATATATTTCTTATGATGCTTGTCTGCATGAGGTGGAGAGAAGATATGCTGAGACCGAGAAGAGACATTAGTAAGAGATAGCGGACCTATGGTAGGTCAATGCTGAGCTTTCATCCCAGCTTTAAGCATTTGGAACGAAGCTCGATGAGTTATGTCACTGTATGCCCCCTACCGACTTTTGATGTTTCTGCTGATGCTTATGATCAGGACTCTACCGATGATGATGATGCCTCTCCCACTGATATTATTTTATATAATTTTTAATTAATATATTTTTAGTATTTATATTAGATAATTAGTTTGCTAACTTAATTTTTTAATTTAATGCAGGTCTATGATATGTCACCGTCGATATGGAGTTTTATTTTATTTTAATTTTTTTTTAAAAGGATATGTAGTATGTACGATATTTTGTATGTATATATGATTTTTTTATATGGATGTTATATGTATGTTTTAAAGTGAATGAATTTGATTTTGGCATGTGTTTATTTGTTATGTGGATGTTATATTATATTTATTTATCTACAAATTTTAAAAAATTAGCATAAATAAAATTATTTTTTTGATAAAAATAATTAGCAATGCAAAGAAAGCGTAGATAAAGAGTTATAGCAATGCAACTTAGCATCGGTAAATCAAAGTAACCATCGCCAAATAGCATGCTAGCATGCCACTTTTAGTCATACTTTATAATTACCGATGCAAATTAATGTCATAAAATATTTACTGATGTATATTAAATGTAGGCAAATCCAAAGTAACAGTCATCAAAAAGTATGCCAGCGTGCCATCTTTAGCCATGCTTAACAATTACCGACGTAACTTTATGTTGTAAATTATTTGCTGACATAAAATAAGCATAGGTAAATTATTTTTTACCCACGTAAATATATCATCGTTAATAGTTTATTGATGTTCATCTTGCATGGTAAAATTATTTTTTTGATATTTATTAAGCATAGATAAATATTTATTTACCAACCTAAGTTTTCATCGGTAAAAATATTTTTGCCAACGTTTATTTTGCAAGGGTAAAAATTCATATTGTCGATGATTATTATATGTCAGTAAATACTTGTTTTCCAACGCCTATTTATCATAGCTAAAACTAATCTTCGACATTTAGTTTAACATTGGTAAAACATTTTTTTTTGATGAAATTTTTTAAACATCGGTAAATGAAATCAAAGACGACACTTTTGCTAATGTATTTTTTTTGACGTAGTTTACGTTGGTAGATATAATTAGCAATATTTTTTTAGAATTTAGCTATATTTTTATTGCGTAGCTAATTATCCTTTTTCTTGTAGTGGAAGACTAGGATGAGTGTGAGTCCTAAAGCTAGGATAAGATTTATCCTAGGGTGGAGGCAGTCTATAGCACTCTACAGGCTTAAGGTTCAGATGTGAGGACCTTAAGAGGCTTGGTAGGTGCTCTGAAGATCGGAGACATAAGATGGAGCAAAAGATCAAAGCCCAGAAAAAGAATCAGCCAAGATAAAGGGTTGACACACGGGCGGGTTGGCTCGGATACGCAGTCGAGCTGGCTCGAGCTGAGGCCGAGCTGGCTCGAGGTGCAGTCAAGCCAGCTATTTTAGGTAGACAGAAGACAGAATTCAGGCAAGACACAGATGAGCCAGCTTAGTTTCTGACAAAGCCGGCTCAATGGTGGCATATAGAATAGGTTAGGTTTTCTGTTTGGATCTAGGGTAGGATTTTATCGTAGGGGTCTTAAGGTCTGATCCAATAAGGTCTTAAGAGGGCTAACTCATGTATGGATCTGATTTAGATCCAAAAAATGAGAGCATGGGAGACAAGGATGTATATGGACTTGGTGAGTGCTTTCATGTATTGGATTAACTAGGAGAGTTTTTGGTCGAGCCTAACATCTATGTATAAATACATAGGATGTATTAGGATTTTAGAACGAGAGTGAAATATAGATCTTTTCTTTCTCAGTCTCTCTTCTCTTTTCTCTCTAGTGTTGCTACCCCAAGATTCTTGAAGAGTCCTAGAGAGGAGGGTGCCTCCCTCAAGCCCTATGAGGGAGGTGCCCCATCATAGATTTAGGAGGTGGATCGATGATTCGCTGTCCATATAGAACATCAAAGGTCTCCTCAAGTCCATGCTAGAGATCAGGAGCTTCTGCAATAATTGGTATTAGAGCAGTACTGATTATCACAATAATTAGTATCAGAGCTTGATAGTGCGTGAAAGCAAAGGAGAAGTCATATAGGATAAAATCAAAAATCTGCACTAGTATTTCACGGTATGTCTCAGATCTATCTTTGTTATTGCTGTGGTTTGAACAATCGGAAGCAGCAAGTTGAAGGTGGAGGTTGAGAGGATTAATGAAAAGAATTTTTTTTGGGGTGGAAGCTTTGGGTGCATGACTTTCTAATTAGTCTTGCTTGGAAAGACTGAGGCGTATGATGGGTGATAGGATTCTCTAGGAAGATGGACAGCATGGGGCTATTTAGTGGTTGAAGAGAGGTTTCCCAAGAGGAATGGTAGAAGAAAGACTGAAGAAGCGACTATACATCTTTCGGTTGCAAGAAGGCAGGGAAGTAGTCGGGGATGCATTCAATGTTTCGACTAGAGCATGGATTTGCGAAGCCTTGAGGGTGATGGAAGTGGCTGATCCATGGAGCATCGTAGTAGATTCAGTGGAGGCAAAGATCCTTGATGGTTTTGGAGGTGCCCACAAGGTTGTGGAGTATCTGAGATGGGAGCAGCGATGGTAGAGCTCCAGTAGGTCAGAGTTGGATGACTGATCTTGCATCAGATTTCTTCTGTAGGTGCATCAGAAAGAGTCATGATTTAGATGGAGAATGGTTTATGTACAGCAAGAAAGAATTCAGATACCTATGAGGAGGCAGTGTTGAGATAAGGTAGGAAGCACTGGAGTGCTGTAGTAGTGTTTTCTTGGAGGCACAAGGCTGAGAGAAGCTCGACGGTGCAGCAGCTGAGAGAGGTATCTCAGTAGAGAGTGTCTGAAGGCATCTCAGAAAGATCGGTAGCAGGTCTCAGGAAGAGCTAGAGTATCTCAGGAGCCTCGAGATAAAATAGATGGGTTTGAGCCCAGGATAAGATTTGAGCTGTAGTTTCTTCAGGCATAACTGAAGTGATGGTTGGTACAGAGGCGGAAGAGGAGAAATGTTAGGATGGAATTTTCTAGGATTTAGTCACTGGTTTAAAAAGTTGAATGAGCTCTTGAGTTTCAGAGGTGCCCATGGATAGCAGAGGTATCCGAGATGACTTTGGAGGGATCCATGGAGTGTGGAGGATCTAAAAGGACAATGATAGTGTTCGAGATATAGCGGTAGGCCCAGTAGTACAGCATTGAATGATTGGCCTTGGGGGACTCGGTTATAGAGTCAGCTTTTGTAGCATCAAAAAAACTTCAGTTTCAGGTAGAACACCGAGCAGAGATGGCTTCACAAGTAAAAAGAGATATGACATGAGTTCAAAATGGAGGAGTGCAGGAGGACCAATATCCTAGCACCAATGTCGAAGATGCATAGTTTCAAATAGAGCAGCACATGTGGAAGGATAGGTAAAGTTCTCAGAAGATCATGTCAGGGTATGTAGTGGGAGCCGGCATAGGATTGCTGTAAATTTTCTAGGAAAGTCCAAGATAAGTGATGCGACTGTCAAGCAAAAGGATACCTACAACTCCAAGGGTGGTGCATAGGTACAAGCCAAGGTCTTCAGCATTGGAGGCGGTCATTTCAAAGGCCTCAAAGAGAGCTCAGCAGCTGAAGAAAGATGACATGCATCGACAGCAGAATCATGTAGGAGGACATTGCCAAGGGTGTGCCAAGGCTTGGGCACACCAAGGTAGAGATTGTTAGGATTAGCGGTGCTTTCAAACCTTAGAAGGCCATGGAAGGAGTCAGGGTGTTGGCTCCAGGAAGACTAGGATGGATGTGAGTCCTAGGACTAGAACAGGAGTTATCCTAGGGTGGAGGCAGTCTATAGCCCTCCACGGACTCGAGGTTCAAGTGTGAGGATCTTGAGGGGCTTAGTAGGTGCTCTGGAGATTTGGGATACAAGATGAAGCAAAGAACTAAAGCCAAGAAAAAGAATCAGCTAAGATAAGATGCTGATATATAGGCAGGCTGGCTTGGATACGCAGTCGAACTGGCTATCTCAAGCAGATAGAAAATAGGGTCTGGATGAGATACAGACGAGCCAGCTTGGTTTCTGACAGGACTAGCTCGATGATGGCATATAGAATAGGTTGGATTTTCTGTTTGGATCTAGGATAGGATTTTATCCTAGGAATCTTATAGTCTGGTCCAATAAGGTCTTAAGGGAGCTAACTCATGTATGAATTGAGTTTAGATCCAGGGGATGAGAGCATGAGAGACATGGGCGTACATGGGTGGTGAGTGCTTTCATATTTTGGATTAGCCAAGGAAGTTTTTGGTTGGGCCTAATATCTATGTATAAATACATAGGATGTATTAGGATTTTAGAACAAGAGTAAAATATAGATTTTTTCTCCCTCAATCTCTCTTCTCTCTTCTCTCTAGTGTTGCCACCTTAGAATTCTTGAAAAAGCTTTAGAAAGGAGGGGCACCTCCCTCAAGCCCTAGGAGGGAGGTGCCCCCCCTCTCTAGGGCTTCTTCAAGAATCTTGGGGTGGCTTAGGAGGGAGGCACCCCATCATAGATCCAAGCGATAGATCGGTGGTTTGCTGTCCATAGGAGGGACGCGCCACCCCCCCTTTCTAGGGCTTCTTCAAGAATCTTGAGGCGGCTTAGGAGGGAGGCACCCCGTTATAGATCCAAAAGGTGGATCGATAGTTCACTGTCCATAGAGAACGTCAAAGGTCTCCTCAAGTCTATGCTAAAGATCAGGGGCTTTCACAATAGGGCGGGGGAGAGGGGGGTGGTGGTGGAGGATAAAAATACGGAGGGGGGGGAGGGTTAGAAAAATGAGGGGGTAGTGGGGTGGAGGAAAACAACGGCGCATGATGGGGTGGGAAAAAATGAGGATGAAAAATTTATTAGTGATGGCAAATTACTGTCGCTAATAATATAATCTTATTAGCGACAGTAAAATACCATCGATAATAATTTTACCATCGCTAATTGTTAGGAATAAAATGGCCCCCACTAAAGTTCTTGCCCGAAGTCCTTCAATACCGACCTTCCCCCTATTCGATTCGTCGACCTCCCCAATGATGAATTCATGCTATTATTCGAGTCTTGTCCTCTGGCTAAAAATTAATAATAGGGTTAGAGTCCAGCCGCACTCCCTCCAGACGAACTCCTCCCAAACGAAATCCGCCAGCCATGCTCCATCCAGATGATCTCCTCCAGAACTTCCTCTGGATGACCTCCTCCCATCGGACCTCCTCCGGACGACCTCTTCCAGTCGGACCTCCTCCAGCCAAACTTCCTACGATCGACTTTCTTTCGATCGATCTCCTATAGTCAACCCTCTTCCAGTCGATCTCCTCTCATTCGCCCGAAACGACCTCCTTGAATTCGGCCACCAACTCAAGACGAATAAACCTGTATGCGGACGATCCTAAAAGAGTCCGAACTCCTCTAGAACTGTTGTAAATTGGAGCTTTTCGCAGTCAACACCTACCTCACCTGAACTTCAACCATTAGTCTCCAACATATTGGCACATCATGACAATAGACACTAATCTTGACTGACAAGTCGCGACAACAAGCACTACTCTTCATAATAAACTCTACGTGGCTCGAGCGGCCCCCTACCAAATGGTTATGGTTATCGTTATCAGTTTATTACATGCTCTATCTATAAAAGGGATCCTCCAGATATATTTTTTCTTAGCTTTCTTTTTCTTTCTGTTACTCTGCTTTTTCATTTTTTCGAGCACTCCATTTCAGTTGACCGAAAAATTAACTTGAGCATCGAAGGATCCTACTAGAGCCGCCCACCTTCGGTTTGGACTTTATTTTGTAGGTCCTATCGATGGCCTCACCTTCCCCACTCCAGCCATCTCCAGTGCCCTCATGAATTTCTGTACCAATAGAATTGATGCTAGAGGAAGGACCTCTGTGCCCTTATTCTAAAAAGAGTGCCCAGTCAATCTTACTTGCCTTCCTTTCTCTCTTAATTTTTTGAATTCACTTCCATTTGACTTCTTCTTGCTTTAGAGAATGCCTCCAAAAAAGGTGACCACCCAGTGGTCTACTACCTCTACCACCAGATCCAAGCCGGAATCACCCATTCTGGCTCCATCGTCCACTCTCCACCCTCCTCCGTTGACAATCATGGTGGATTCGGAGTAGTTCAACTTACTAATATAGTAGGTTTGACGTCTCACCGAGATGGTACAGGCCATACAGCAGCCCTCGATGGTTGCCTGATCGGAAAGCCCCCAACCAGAGCTTTGGGATCCAGCGTCGAAAAGGGCAACCTAGGTCAGCAGACCCATCATCTTCGAGAAGGGGAGGCAAAGAGCAAGGAGTCCTTATTCCGATCATGATTCCTCCCTAGAGGAAACTTTTTCCATCTACAGTCGATGACTTTCGAAGATCCATGGTTGAGATGATACTCTCGACCAGAAACTTTAAGATATGAATCGACAGATTGAGGAGCTCTGCCATGCCATCCCGGCTCACTATGATGATATCTGCAATGATCCTTCTTTCTCTGTTAAGATCATGCAAGAACCTATGCTACTGAACTTCAAGCTCTCCTAATTTGAGATCTATAATGGAACTTCTGATCCGATCAACCATCTGAAGGCCTTCCAAACGATGATGCTGCTTCATGGCATGCCGAATGCCGTCTTGTGCCAAGCTTTCCCATCTATCTTGAAGGAAGCAACAAGAAATTAGTACTCAAGTCTTAAGCTGGGTATGATCTTCTCTTTCGATCAAATGAGCCATCAGTTCGTAGCTCATTTATAAGCAGCCAGCATCCAAGATGAGGTTCGAATTTTCTCATCAACATAAAATAGAAGGAGAAGGAGTCAATCCGAGCTTATGTCAGCCATTTTAGTGCTGCTGCATTGGAGGTCCGAAATCTGGACCAATCTGTAGCTATGGCCGAATGAAAGGATGACCTCCAAAAAAATGATCTTCTATCTTCTCTAGAGAAAATATCCCAAAAATTTTATTGATATGCTGGCCCGGGCTGAAGATTATGCCCGGATGGAAGAAGCCTTCAAGTTGAAGGACAACGAGGCCGCAAGAGAGCGGTAAGCAGATGAACCTAGTCAACCCACACCTGAAAGAAAGCTGAGTGAAACTCAGCCGTGCTCTCGAACTCCTCTCCCTAAGCGCGGACGAGCCCAAACTCCTTCTCGAGTTCACCAATAGGGAAGCCTGGATCGAAGGATCCGATGGAACTCTCCTTCCAGAAGATTTAACAATCCTGCTCCCTTGAACACCTTCAAGACTTAGATACTAATGGAGATAAGGAAGCAGTTGGCCAAGCCCGAGGAGATGCGGACTCACCCAGCCAAGTGCAATCCCAACAAGTATAGTCTTTACCATCATGACCATGGTCACGATACTGAAGAATGCATCCAACTTTAAGATGAGATTGAAGCATTGATTAGGAGAGATCGACTGGACCGATTCATCCGACGCTGGTCGAAGAGGAGAGAAGATCGTTCGAGAGCCCCACCACAATCTGAACCACCTCGACGGGATGAGCCTTAAGAAGATCGACCCCCTCAAGGAGTCATCGACACCATTGCTGAAGGGCATCGGCATGGCAAAGCTAGCGAATCAACAGAGCTGGCAAAGAGGCAATGGATTGAGGAGCCCATCACCTTCACCAAAGAAGATGCCCAGAAAGTTTAGCTTTTGCATAATGATGTGATTGTAGTTACTTTAAATATTGCTGATTATGATGTATACCGTATTTTAATTAATAATAAAAGCTCTGCTGATGTCTTATATTATGATGCTTTTTCCAAAATATCCATATCTGATGATAGGATGGGCCCAATGAATTTTTCGTTGGTAGGATTCATAGGTGATGCTGTGTCGGTGGAAGAGATAATATTGTTGCCTATGGTAGCCGATCGATATCCATAGCAAGCTACGGCATAAATTAATTTTTTGACAATTAAAGCCCCTTCTGCCTACAATGCAATCCTTGGCCAACCTGGTTTGAATGCACTTTGGACTGTAGTTTCTACTTACTATTTGAAGATGAAGTTTTCAACTAGATATGGAGTTTGGAAGGTCAGAGGAGATCAGGCACTAGCTCAACACTGTTATAGTATAGCCTTGCAGGGGAAAAGACAAGCAGACCCTTATCTAGTGGATGAACTTGATACTCATGATGATCTATCTGAAGAAAGGGAAGAATCCATTGATGACCTCGAGGAGATTTCTCTAAATGATGGGAATAAAGAACACACCATGAAGATCGACTTGAGCCTAAAAGGAGAGGTTAGAAAGCAACTTATCACTTTCTTGTAGAGAAATTCTGATGTCTTCACTTGGATGCCTGCAGATATGCCTCGAATCGATGTAGAAGTCATGGAGCATCGCCTGGGCGTAGACCTTAAGTGATGACCAGTGAAGCAGAAGAAACATAGTTTTGCACCAGAAAGGCAGAAGATGATAATGGATGAGATCGACAAACTCTTAAAAGCAGGGTTCATCCGAGAAGTGCTTTACCCAGACTGGATTGCAAATGTTATCCTAGTCAAAAAGGATAACGATAAGTGGAGAATGTGCATAGACTTCACAGATTTGAATGCAACCTGCCTAAAAGACAGCTACCCTTTGCTCAAGATTGACTAGCTGGTGGATGCGACTTTGGATCATGAGCTCCTCATTTTTATGGATGCCTTCTTCGATTATAATCAGATCCAGATGGCACCAAAAGATAAGAAGAAGACTACTTTTATTACTGACCATGGTCTTTATTATTACAATATCGTGCCATTTGGACTTAAAAATATAAGTGCAACATACCAATGCCCGATGAATAAAATTTTTAAGAAGTAGATTAGACACAACATGGAGGTTTATATGGATGATATGCTGGGCAAGAGTCGATCTTTGCCAAATCACATTGTCGATCTTGAGGAAACCTTCAGCACTCTCTAGAAGTACAAGATGAAGCTAAACCCTACAACATGCACTTTCGGAGTATCCTCAAGAAAGTTCTTAGGATTCATGGTGTCGAGTCATGGCATTGAGGCTAATCCAAAGAAGATCAAAGCCATCTAGAAAATAACTACCCCAAAAATAATGATAGAAGTTCAGTGCCTTATAGGCAAGGTGGTAGCTCTAAATCGCTTCGTGTCAAGGTTGGTAGAATGCTGCATGCCCTTCTTTCGGGTACTCAAACAGTCCAAGAACTTTAGCTGGACTCCTGACTATCAGTAGGCTCTTAAAGAACTAAAGAGCTATCTCAACTCACCCCTGCTGCTCGCCAAACCTGAACTTGAAGAAAAATTATTCCTATATCTCATCGTATCTCCTGTAGCTATCGGAGCTGCACTGGTTAGAGAAGAAGCAAAAGTTCAAAAGCCGATATACTACATAAGTAGAGTCTTGATAGATGCAGAGACAAGGTATACCAAACTAGAAAAACTAATTTATGCCTTATTGGTTATAGCCAGGTTGCTCCGACCTTACTTCCAGAGGCACACCGTCACTCTCCTCACCGAGCAACCCATCTAAGCAATTCTTCATTAACCCGATACCTCTGGTAGAGTAGCAAAGTGGGCGATTGAGTTGACTAAATTCGACATCCACTTTTAACCTCGACCATCCATCAAAGCTTAAATACTGGCCAATTTTATAGTAGAGTGCACTATTCCAAAGGAGACCGAACCAGAGCATTAGGAAGTCCTTATCCTTGGCACCCGAAAAGAGAAGGCTGATCTTTCTGAAAACTTTTGGGCACCTTATGTGAATGGTTCATCCAAAGCTTTCGAGGTAGGTGCTGGCTTGATTCTTATCAATTTGGAAGAAATTATGGCAAAGTATGCATTGCATTTTAAATTTTCCGCCACTAATAATGGGACGGAGTATAAAGCGTTACTCACAGGACTGAGAATAACCAAGAAGCTGGAAGTACAATATTTGAAGGTCTAAAATGACTCACAGTTGGTGGTGGGATAAGTCAATAACTCCTTCGAAGCCCGAGAGAAAAGTATGAAAAGTACTTGGAGAAGGTGTACAGCTTAAGTTCGACTTTTGATAATTTTTACATTTGGCAGATCCTCAGGGCAGAGAATATCAGAGCCGACCTTCTTTCTAAGCTAGCCATCTTGTTTCCAAACGAGCTACCAAAAGAAGTCCTTTTTGAGGTCCAGCAACATCCTAGTTCAGAAGAACCCCAGGCAACAATGTAAATTGATCATGAGCTCAGCTAGATCGACCCATTGATAGCATATCTCAAGGAATGAACTCTCCCTAAAGACCACAAAAAAGCTCGAAAGTTACGAAATGAAGCTTTCCATTACATTTTGTATGAAAATAAGTTGTATAAGAGGTCATACTCATTGTCACACCTCAAATATCTCTGATCTTCAGAAGCCAGCTATGTCTTAAGAAAAGTTCATGAGAGGATTTACAAAAATCATCTAGGAGCAAGGTCCTTATCATACAAGTTGCTCCGATAGGGATACTATTGGCTAACAATGCATCAAGATGTGGTGAATTATGTGAGAAAGTGCGATAGGTGTCAGAAAAATACAAATATCCAGAGATGGCTGGCTTCACAGCTCACACCATTAAGTGCCCCCTAGCCATTCGCATAGTGGGGGATGGACATACTTGGATCTTTTCTCATGACACCTAGGCAGCGAAAGTTTCTGTTAGTGGTAGTGGATTACTTCACTAAGTGGGTCGAGGTCGAACCTCTAGCAAGAATCACTAAAGCTAAAGTATAGGATTTTATCTGGAAGTCAATTGTTTGTAGATTTGGTCTACCTTGGATGTTGATCATGGATAATGGGTGTCAGTTTATGGGTGCAAAGTTCATTGAGTTCTATGAAGGTTTGAATATATCTCACCACTTCATGTCAGTGGCTCATCCGCAAGCAAATGGTGAAGTGAAAGTAACTAATAGAACTTTGCTTTAAGAAATAAAAGCCAGGCTTGAAAGAGTAAAGGAGACGTGGGTAGACAAACTTTATAATATACTGTGGGCTTACTAAACTACTCAAAGATTATTCACTGGAGAAACATCCTTTGCGCTAGCTTTCAGAACGGAGGTTGTTATCCTTGTCGAACTTGAACTCTCCTCGGCATGAGTAAAGGTCTTCAATGAATAAGATAATTCTTAGGACCTTAGAGCTAACCTTGATCTACTAGAGAAAAAGATGGAGAAGGCCCAAATTCGAATGGCAACTTACAGGCAAAGGATAATTTGCTACTATAATTCAAGGGTCAGAAGTAAAATCTTTAGAATAAGGGATCTCGTACTTTGGCCAGCGGATATTTCGTAGCCTTAAAATCAGAAAAAACTCATTCCGAACTGGGAAGATCCTTACGAGGTGGTGAAAATCGTCTGATCAGGAACATATTACCTAAAGGACCTCGGAGGATCTATGCTCCCATGACCTTGGAATTTGAAAAATCTACGATATACTACCAGTAATTCAACTCCAATAAAATCCTTTTATTTTGATATTTTTATTTTTTTGGTATAAAATCATGTAATGATAGGAAATGATCCAATCGAACTTCGTCAGTAAATAGAGCAAAAGACCTCCGATTATTTAAGATAGGAGGAGGAAAGAGGCTCTTACAATGGCCCTTTTGTGCTCCTATATCTTTGTCAGGAACATGAAGAGGACCTCATCCTGATACGAGTGATGAAGACCTTCGATTATTTAAGACAGAAGAAGGGGAGAGATCCTTGCAATGGCCCTTTTATGCTCCTATACCTTTGTTAGAGATAGGAGGAGGATCTCGCTCTAACAAAGGAAGGTCAACCCGATCAGAAATAAAAGGAGAACCTCATCTTGATAGGAGGATAAAAAAGACCAACCATGTCAGAAACAGGAGGAGGACTTCGTTCTAACATGGGTGATAAAGATCTCTGGTTATTTAAGATAGAAGGAGGAGAGAGGTCCTTGCCATGGCCCTTTTATGCCTCTATACCTTTGTTAGGGATAGGAGGAGGATCTCGTTCTAACAAAAAAAGGCCAATCCCATCAGAAATAGAAGAAGAATCTCATACTGACAGAGGGATAAAAAAGGCCAACCATGTTAGAAACAGGAGAAGGATCTCGTCCTGACATGGATGATGAAGACCTCTAATTATTTAAGATAGGAGGAGGGGAGAGGCCCTTGTAATGATCCTTTTGTACCCCTATACCTTTGTTAGGGATAGAAGGAGGACCTCACCCTAATAAAGAAAGGCTAATCCCATCAGAAATAGAAGAAAAATCTCATTCTGATAGAAGGATAAAAAAGATCAATCATGTCAGAAACAAGAGGACCTCATCCTGATATGGCTGATAAAGATCTTCGATTATTTAAGATAGGAGAAGGAAAGAGGCCCTTGCAATGGTCCTTTTATGCTCTTATACCTTTGTTAGGGACAGAAGGAGGACCTCACCCTAACAAAGAAAGGCTAACCCCATTAGAAATAGGAGGAGAACCTCATCCTGATAGGGAGACAAAAAAGATCAACGGTGTCAGGAATAGGAGAACGACCTCATCCTGACATGGATGATGAAGATCTTCGATTATTTAAGACAAGAGGAGGGAAGAGATCCTCGCAACGATCCTTTTGTACTCCTATATCTTTGTTAGGGATAGAAGGAAGACCTCATCCTAACAAAGAAAAGCTAATTCCATCAGGAACAGAAGGAAAATCTCATCCTAATAGGAGGACAAAAAAGACCAACCATATCAGAAATAAAAGAAGAACCTTATCCTGATATGGATGGTGAAGACCTTCAATTATCTAAGATAGAAGGAGAGGAGAGGCCCTTGCAATAGCCCTTCTGTGTCTCTATACCTTTGTTAAGGATAGGAGGAGGACCTCGTCCTAACAAAGAAAGGCCAATTGTGTCAGGAATGGGAGAAAAACCTCATCTTGATATGTAAGAAGATCTTCGATTATGAGAAATAAGAGAAAAATGAAGAAAATGAAGAGGTGAACGAATATTAGACATAAGCGGAACAAAAGGATGATTGAAGAAAGTACAGGTTCATTAAAGAAAAAGTTGATTACAAGGTGAGGGACTGCAAGTTCGGTTACAACAAAAGAAAAGAGAAAACTAAAGTTCTAAGAAGGATCGGGTTCTTCGGACTGCTAGTCATCACCAGATATTCCTTTAGGCTGATGATCTCCTCCTCAAGCTCTTTTTTCCTCATCAAGTTGTCATGGAACATCCTATCAGCCCTCCGATAGTTTTTTTCTGATGCTCGTAGTTTCTTCCTCAGAATCTCTGATTCAACTTCAGCATCCTTGACAGTATGTTGCTCATAAATCAGCTGAAGCTTTAGTCGCTGAACTTCGGCCTTCTCCATCCCGATCGATTTCGAGAGTTCACTCACGATCCTCTTCAAAGAGGCAATCTTCTCCAATTCTCTACTAGTGCCAGACTGATAACTATCGATGAGCTACTGCTGAAGTCGAGCCACCTCGCTATTAGCCGCATAGAGTTTCTACTCTAGTGAGGATATTCTCCTGCACCAGTCCAATCGGTAGGTCTCATAGGTAAGCCTGGCATCGTGCAGTTGCTTTTGGTGGGTAGAAAACCTTTGTGACCAGTTGCATTTATACCAAGTCTTGTCAGAAGACCATGGCGAACTCTCCTCTAGCAGGTGAATCTTCTCCTTCACCGCCTTGAGCTTGACTTTAAGAGAATTGGCCTTTGCAGTTAATGCCCAGGTTTTCTTGCTGGCACTCTTCTTAAGCTCAGCCAACTTTCTCTCAAAGTTGCTTTTCCTAATGCTGAAGCTCACGAAATCTTTCATATGCAACTTGTGAAGATGAGTGACTTCGACCATCACCTCCGAGGCATTCTTCCTGGACCTCTGGAGTTCGTCCTCTCTTTTCTTCAGCTTCTTCTTCACATGATGGATTTTTCTCTTCAAATCCTTCACTACAGGTCTTAGAGGGATACCTTCGAAAGGTGGTCCAATGTTGATCAAAGATGATTGACCTTGACTTTAGTCACTAGAAGGATTCTGAGTAACATTCACCATAGCAAAAGTATAAGAAAAAAAAACTTATTTTCATTTCTCAAAATATTTGAATATACATCCAAAAATATATATATATAATTGTCTGAAATCTTATACCTCAGGAGGAACAGTGGCGAATGAGGTTTGAGCATTTTTTGCCATCTCCGGCTCTAGTGCGGGTTCTGGTGCATTAGCAATGGGTTCGAACGGCTCGGGGATGACTTCATCGGGCGAGGGGTCGACCATGGTAGTGGACGACTCGGCTTCTTCATCAAGGATCTTCCCGTATAAGAAGCTGAGGTAGAGTTCGAAAAACTTGGGGGCCATTCAATCCTCACAAAGTTCATATCCCTTCTGAAAGGCTCCTGGCCAAAGGCAACGTTCAGGTCCCTCATTTCAGAAGAGACCTTGAACTCCTCCATAGTCTAGATCTTCGTCTCCAGGATCTGCTTCAAGGCTTCATCCTTCAGCTAGCCGACCTTTGCCTCGACCTTCTTCCTTCTTTCCTCCTTCAGGGCCACAGCGGCCTATAGCTCCATTGAGTAGAGCTCCTTTTTTTTGAGCTTCTCCTGTAGATCCTCGACTTCGACCATCTTCTCCTTCAAGAGACGGTCAGTCTCAGTGGCCTCCTCCCATAGGCTATCGATCTCGGCTCGAAAGTCTTCCTAGGCCTTCAGCACCTCCGACCTCAATTGATTCATCATTTTGATATGTGCGAGTATTTGATGACCCGACTGCAGTGAACGAACTATGTTATGCATAAGAAAAGGGGGGGGAGAAGAGAATCGATAGGGCGGCTACCATAAGGAAGGTCCCAAGAGAATCCTAGATAAGCTGCGTATGGTCGAGATCGGCCATCTGGTCCATCACCTCAAGCAGGGCAAACTTGTCAATTAAATCTTGGAAGAGGTTCAGGTCATTGAAGGGATCTTCCCTTGGATTGTCGCCATCATTGTTGGACCCGCCCGGGCATGCCCTGCGATGCGCCATCACGATAATCCTTTTGCCCTTCTTCCTCTCCCCCTCTTCCCTTCTTGTTGGAGGCTGCGGAGTTGGATCCCCGGTTGGAGGACTCGTGGCTGATGCAGGCATGGAGACCTCAGCAGTGGCACCGACCTTGGCTGCAGGAGCGATCTCGACGATAGCAACAACCTCGATGGCAGTGACAACTTCGGCAGGTGTAGCAGAGTGGGGGAAGTTCACCCTGGCTTTCTTGGTGGTAGGCTCGATGGATGTAGTACCTTTTCTTTTGCAAGCCTGGATCCCCTTTGACAGTATTTCCGCGGCCTTAGCATCCATTTCTGCCATAAAAAAATGAAGAAGAAGCATGGTTAGAAAAGAAAGAAAAAGAGAAGGAAAAAAGAGACTGTCTACCAGCTTCAACTACATACCTACTAGATTCAGAGGACTAAGGCCAAGGTTGAAAAAGGTCTGTTCTTTTATTAGCTCGGATATTAGGAGAGTTCAGTAACCCTTGATTGTGGTAACCGACTCTTAGTCCGCTTTTTCTAACCTTGGGGCTTGGCAGACAGGATTCCTCAGGTATCCCCAGGGTGGGAGTCCTAAGTGTAGGGTTGGGCAGGAAACAAAGATAAATTTTTTCTTCCAATTATGGATGGAAGAGGGGGCACCCTTAAGCAACCCCTTCTTGTCGAACTGAAAAAAAATATACCATCAGTTCTTAGTAGTAGGATGATGCTTAAAGATGAAGAAGGTTCAGAAAAGAGAAACCGTGGGCACGGGACCTCAGCAGATATACAGAGGGTAAGAAATTCTATAATAAACCTAAAAAAATTCAAAACTACCGAGGTCAGGAAGATGTTTAAAAAGCAAAAAAGGGCTACAATGAAGACGGAAAGAAAAAGCCATAATCCAGCATAGAAGGCCTTCAGGTACATACAGAACCAACCTGGAGGAGCATAAGCCCATCCATTTGAACCAAGAAGTTCCAGCTCGTACTCAATAGGCACCCCGTATTGAATCTTAACTAATGATAGGTCCTCGACAGTAAAGGAATAAGGAATGGACTCCAGTTTAAAGTCTAGCTGAGGTACTGCCCTAGGTCCAGTTCCCATCCTAACTTTGGGGTTATTGGAATTTGGGTCGATCGAACTCCTAGAACCATTGGATCAGAAAACCCCAGACGATATCTAGATCAAGCTAAATCAAATAAAATCCTTGGAAAAGAGCTTAGAAAAAGGGGTGGTGGAAGCCCAAAAATGAAGGACTACAATGTTCACCTAGAAAAATTTGAAGAAATCTAAAGAATACAAGAAAACTAAAAGTCAAGAGGGTAGGAATGAAGGATTGACCTAGAACAACATGGGAAGAAGACTGGAAGGGTGGAAGAGGATTGAAGAAAGATGCTGACAGCTGAAAAGTCGTAGAAGAAGTGGGGATGGTAGGAATAGGAATACTCGAAGACGATGGGAGATGGTGGAAGAAGAGGAACCAGAAGCCCAAGTAAAAGCAAGAAGCCGTAGACGATGGGGGAGGGGTTTAAATAGAAAATCAGAGCCTTAAAGGATTTATGATTATGGGACTCCGCAAGTCAATCCCAACCCATCGTGTATCCACTCGCACCTGCCGCTTGATAAGGCAATAACTGCGCCATACATGGAGCTTCATGCCAGACGAGTTTTCGAGGGGCTGCATCCATCCAAGTCATTCAATATCAAATCACGATGCCATTTTGGAAAAAAAAAAGATAAAAAGTTTTGCTCTCCAAGACAAGAAACTATTTAAGAACTTCGGCTGCAGCGGCTTTTTCATACTTCCTTTATCTGAAATTCAAACTCGAAAGTAGGGGGACAAGTGTTAGGGGTAAATTGGCCTCCATCGAAGTTCTTGCCCGAAGTCCTTAATTGCCGATCTTTTTCCTGTTGGATTTGTGGAGCTCCCCAATGACAAATTCATGCTATTATTTGGGCCTTGTCCTCTAGCTAAAAGTGAATAATAGGGTTAGAGTCCAGCCGCGATCCCTTTGGACAAACTCCTCCTAGACAAACTCCGCCAGCCATACTCCATCCGGATGATCTCCTCTAGAACTTCCTCCGGACGACCTCCTCCAGTTGGACCTCCTTTAGTCGAACTTCCTGTAGTCAACCTTCTTTCGATCGATCTCCTGTAGTCAACCCTCTACTGATTGATCTCCTTCCATTCGCCTGAAAGGACCTCCTCGAATTCGGCCACCAACTCAAGGCAAATCAACCTGCATGTGAACGACTCTAAAAGAGCCCGAACTCCTTTGGAACTATTGCGAATTGGAGCTCTTCACAGTCAGTGCCTACCCCATTCGAACTTTGATCATTAGTCCTCAACATATTGGCATGTCACGATAATAGATACTACTCTCGACTAGCAAGTCATGACAACAAACACTACTCTCCATAATAAACATCACGTGGCCGGAGCGGCCTACTACCAAATAGTTATGGCTATCGTCATCAGTTTGTTATATGCTCCATCTATAAAAGGAACCTTTCAGATACATTTTTTGTAAGCTTTCTTCTTCTTTTCGTTACTCTGCTTTCTCATTTTTCTGAGCACTCTATTCTAATTGGCCGAAAAATTAACTTGAGCGTCAGAGGATCCTGCCAGAGTCGTCCATCTTCGATTTAAATTTTATTTTGTAGGTCTCGTTGACGGCCTTACCTTTCCCACTCCAGCCATCTCCGACGCCCTCATGGACTTCCTCACTAACGGGCTAATAATTATATTTTAAATATAATTATTAGCAACAACAGCATGTTATTGCTAACAATAGATTTTTGTCGGTAATACGACTATTAGTGACGACAATAATGCCATCGCTAATTTTATTTTTTTTTATTTTTTGAATATGATATAATTTTAAAATTTAAAGTCCATCTTCATCGTTCATTATCTAAATAATTATCATTAGAGTATCATCACAAATGATCTTTGTAACTACTTTGATCGTTTATACGATGGTGATCATAAAATTCAAATCATACGTATATGAACGATCTAAAATTATATATCTCTTGATACTCGTTCTTAAAGTTCTTTAGTAATTATACTTATACTTTTATAAGATCTGCTTAACGTGGATGGTTCATATTCGTGTGATTTGAATTTTATGATCACCACCATATAAATGATCAAAGTAGTAGCAAAGATTATTTATCTAAAAAATTATTTTATAATCAGATGCTATTTGATCTTTTGATTATTTATTTTTTATTTAAATAATTAATTATTTCATACTAAATTGACCATGATAATGATGTCCAATTAAAGTAAAATTTTGATAGTGTATTATAAATATCATCAATATTATAATTATAAATTTTTGGATCTATCGGTGATCTCCATTTATCAGATCATCATGCGGTTATTTATGGCCATCGAAATTAAAATTTATTGATCGATATAGCTAGAATGATGAATATATTAAATATAATATAAAAATATTAAAATTTATACTATTTTATTTTTTTATTTATATTTAATATTTTTTATAATTTTTATAAAAATAATTAATTTTAGAGTTTTAATTATAAATTAATTAAAAATAATTTTTTAATATATATAGATAAAGTTTAAGTCCAAATTTAAATTTGAGATACATAAATATAGAGTAAAATATAATAAATAAAAATAAATAAAAAAATATTAATGACTTGCATCAGTTTTTGTTGGCTGTTTCGTACGAAAAGAAAGGCATGAGCCATGAGCATTTAAAGAAAGGGCCACTGGCAAAGGAAAGAAGCTCACGGAGCTGGTGTGCGTGGCTTTGAGCGCAAGCCTTCATGCGAATGTCGAGCAGATCGAAAAGGGTGCTACAATCAAGATTAAAAAAAATATATTTTTAAAAAATAATTAAATAATAATTTTTTTTATTTATTTTATTATTTTTATTTATATTATTTATTCAAAATTTTTTATTATTCAATCTTATCCATTAATCTTTTAATCTTTATTTCTTTCATTAGTCCTATAGCTGAAAACTATAAAATTTTCTTTCCTCTTAACATTTATAAATAAAGTTCAATATCACTATCTAAAGATATCTCTCTTCACACTATAACTCTTATAGAGATTTATGTAACAGACGAAAATACCTACCCATAAAATTTTTATCCATCTTTTTTTTCACTTTCTTCCATTCTTTCAACATACGAGAAAGAGAGTTAGCTAGAAAAAGTCAGCCAGAGAAGAGTCTATTCTTTTTATTTTTTTGTTTCAACCCCAAGTCCTGTTATAACTTAGGAGTTAGTTTTGTATCAAATTTTTATTTCGATAATAATTTTTTTTTTTTAATTATCATTTGTATAATTTAATTTAAGCAGTTTAATATTAGTACATAGGATAGTTTAATTTTCATGCTTATTTACTTTCTACATCTCTTTTATTATTCTATAATTTTAATTTTTAATAATTAGTATACTATTTTTTTTAATATTTTTAATCAGATTTATATATTTTTATCAAATCATGTCTAGCTAAGCAATCCTCTGAAATTTGCGATGAAGCTAAATCATAATTAGAAGCTATTCTTAAAATTTCTTCTTGTTTTTTATCTTTTTAGTTCTTTTTCTTTCAAGCTTCTTGCCCAGAGACTTGATGGACTATCATTGGATTTCAATCCCTTTATAGTTCATACTTGATTCGGTGCAAGATTGGTAATAGGTAGAAGGCCTAAATCTTTTTAAATTCTTTTTCTTCTTCCTTGTGAAAAATTTTGATGGATTATTATTGGGTCAGAGCTCCTTCATAATCCATACTTGGGTACCACAAGAGAAGCAGTTGAAAGGAGAGTTCCTTAATTAGGGTAAATACTTGTCCATACATTACAGCTTAATCAAAGGACATTATAAGAGAAATCTTAGAAAGGCTCTCTAAGTCATTGGTTTAGTGGATTCAAAAGTCCTAGATTTTTAAATTATTATTCTCTGTAATTAATTTACTATTTAGTAGTAAATAACAATCACTTCTAAATTCTTTGTTAAAGCTCGTCTGAGCAAGATTTGAACATAATTCATACATAATTCTTCATGGAATTGATCCGTACTCGTCAGACGTATTATATTGCATATCATGCGCTTGCGGTTAATTTAAGACACATTAAGTTTTTGATGCCATTGTCAGAAAATTGACGTGTTTTAAATTATGTTCTAAATTCTTATTTTTCATGCTTTTAATTTAATTTTAGTCTGACCTTTCTAATTTTTTTTTTATCTTGCTTTGTAGAAAATTAGTGAGTGCTGGAAATCAGGTATATAGTTTAACCTTTTTTTTTCTTTTAGCTTACTAATTTGATCTTAGTTCAGTATTAATTTTTTTTTATTATTAAAACTTGTTTGTTCTTATTGATTGTGTATAAGCATATTTAAACTATTTTAAGGGCACAAACCTAAACAAGATAAGGTGGAGATTTCATCATCCTTCCTTAGCCCATAAATAAGTTTTCTCATTTGCATTCATCCTAACCTTAAATAAAATCAATTAGACATCAACCCTAGGGACATCCAAGCTCATTAGGACAAGGGAACTTAAGAGTTGGACCGGATTTAAGTTGGTTGGCCTGTTGGTGTCTAGAAAAGTGATTTGTGGGACGATTGGACCAGAAGGAAAGTGGTTTTTAATTGATTCTGTTTGCTTACCTGGCCAATCTAATTAATGTCTAAGAAAATCAACGAGGGGACTCCCACCGATCTTACACTTATCTGGTCGATTTGGTTAGTCAATTTCGAATTTGGAGTGCTCCAAGGTAACCTTGGCAGTTAGGAGTTGTCTAGAATTAGGATAACGTAGGATAGATAATTGCTTGATAAGTATTTGAAAAATCAAAAAAAAATCTTAACTAATTCTTCTTTCTCTTCTCTTTTTTAAATTTTTTTTTAAAATGATAAAAAATATATTAAATAAAGTGAATTCTCCACTTTCTTCATGGAGAAGAATTTCGAGTCGACTAGTTAGAATTGACTCGATTCTTGTGTCAAGCCTTAAAGTCCCTAAAATGGAAGAAACCAATCAGCCCTAAATCCTTAAGGATTTATGTTACCCAATTGGATTGTCCAGCCTTCTTGCATTAGATTGCTCCAACCTGCTGCAAATAATTTTAAAATTAAATTTCAAATGATTAATATGCTTCTAAAGTTTACTGGAATAGAGGATGCATATATATTCACTAAAAAATTTGAAAAGATTTGTGCAACTATGAGGCTACAACAACTTTCTGAGGATGAGATCAAGCTAAGACTAATCAATTTTGTCCTTAAAGATAATGCCAAAAAGTGGCTATACAGCCTGCCAAATCAATCTATCACGATCTAGGAAGGCTTTGTAAAGGTGTTCCTTAAAAAATACTTTCCCCATCATAAGATAGCTAGATTTAGAAATAAGATAACCAATTTTACCAACTAGCTGGTGAGTCATTCTGAAAGTATTTTGATCGTTTTAAGAATCCCTTGATCCAATGCCCACATCATGGAATAGAGACCTAGAGGCTATGCCAAATAGTTTATGAGGGACTAGATTCAAATTTCAGAATCATGCTAGAGTCAATGTGCCAAGGTCAATTTATGTATAAAGAACCCAATGAGGCCTGGCAATTTCTAGAAGACCTAATCGAGAAGAGTCTACAATGAAAAATAACTAGAGAACCAAAAAAATCAACACCTTCAAGAGGTGGAATGTATTAAGTTCAAACCTCCCTAGCCATAGAGGCTAAAATTGTAATCCTAACATGTAGGTTAGAGATCTTAGAACTGCAGAGAATAACCAATGTGAATCATGTGTTTGCACCCATGTGCAGCGGGTGCAGTGCACCAAACCATATCCTTGAAGACTGTCCTTTCCTAATAAACCCAACAGAGAATGGGTATGCACCGATAAATGCTGCATACCAAAAATCAATGAACAATCCTTATGCACCTACATATAACCCAGGATGGAAAAATCATCCAAACTTCTCATGGTCGCAGAATCCAAATATAGGTGGTCCTAGTTTCAACCAGTAAAACCCAAGGCTTAACCCTATGTTAAACAACCCACCAAGTTTCAATAATCCTAAAGAAAACTTAATTCTTTAGAGAAAATTCTAAAAATCTTAGCCAAATCCAATGCTGACATCAATGCTACATTGAGTAATTTCATACAAACCATAGACCGACTCTTAAATGCTAACATCCAGGCCATAGCCTATCTAGAAATGCCGGTAGGTCAGCTAGCCTCTATCATGAATGAGCGAGAACGAGGTAGGTTGCCTAGCCAACCTGAACTCAATCCGAGAACTCAGAATGGTCCACGACTTTAACATATAAACCAAGTCAACTAAGTAAATGCAATTTATACCTTAAGATCAGAAAAACAAGTGGACAATAAGGTGGGTATGCCTGAGAGTCAAGAAGACTCATCATTTGAGCCATTTTTTGAACAACCCATCTATCAGAACCAGTCTAAGGAGCCTGAGTCATCAGCACTTGATGATTCATCAAACCTACTCATAAGACTTTTCAAGCTTACAACTCCTTTTCTGAACCGACTAAGGTCCAATAAACAATCAGAATACTTGAATAAAATGTTAGAGGTGTTTAAAAAAGTTCAAGTAAATGTCCCTCTACTAGACATGATCCAGCAGGTATCGACCTATGCTAAAGTTTTAAAAGATCTTTGCACGAAGAAAAGGATCACTAATGTATCCAAGAGAGCCTTTCTGGCAGCAAGTGTGAGTTCTTATCTATCAAGTTAAGTGCCGATTAAGTACAAAGATCCAGGATCTCCTACAATTTCATACACTATCGAAGAGACCAATATTGACAAGGCTTCATTAGACTTAGGGGCCAGCGTAAACATTTTGCCATACTCTGCATATAAGCAATTAGGTTGGGAGAACTAAAACCCATAGGGATTACCTTGCAACTAGTAGATCAATCTTTTAGGATCCCTAAAGGAGTGGTAGAGGACATGTTAATTAAGGTTGATAACTTTTTCTTTTCATAAATTTTGTAATTTTAGAGACTGAACCCGTTTCAAATCCTAAGGATCATATCCCAGTTATTTTAGGAAGACTATTTTTAGCGACTGCCAATGCCATAATCAATTATTGAAATGGACTCATGAAGCTCTCATTTGGAAATATGACTATTGAACTAAATATTTTTAACCTGGAATTGGACCAACCAGATGAAAACATTGACCCAAGAGGATGTCTAAGAACCTAATGATTTAAGTCATGAGGACATCAAAATTAATCCCAAGATGAACCAAGAATTTGAAAATAAAATTTGGGTAATTATTAATCATAAAAATATTCGATCAAAACTAGAATCATCTATTATACCAATTATTGAAGAAACACCATCACTAGATCAGAAAACACTCCTTGAACACCAAAAGTATGAATATCTAGGTCTATCTAAAACTCTACCAGTAACTATTGAATTAGACTTGGATCCAATTTAGAAGATGTTAAATCTATTAAGAGAGATTCATGATAAAACTAGTTATGTGGAAAAAGATCATCTCTCTAGAAATGATGGTGAAAGACCAGATGAATTTTTCAACCCTGTATATAATCCGGGTTAAAATAATATTTGAAGGTCCGAGTTAAGTCTGGCTAAAGTCTATAAACTTAGTGCTTAATGGAAGGCAACCCAATTTCTTAGGAGTATTTTTAATAAAAGTTTGGCTAAAGACCTTAAACTTAGCGCTCCTAGGAGGCAACCCAGATCCTTGCATTTTAAATTTATCTTTTCAATTTATTTAGATTTTACTTCAGTAAAGTCAATATCAAATAAGTTGGAGGGAAGAACCAAAAAGAATATATGAAGACATCTGCTGAACCAAAGATACATCAAATCAGATGTATTCCTTCCTTTTTACCTATTGAATTTTTATTTTCCTTACGTCATTGAAGTTACTATAGAATAAATTGGAAGGTGAGGGATAAACTTTAAACATTATTTTGATCCTTTATATGTATAAATTTATTGATATTCATATACCTACTATGCTTCAGACTTGAGTAACATTAGATATTTTAGCAGCATGTGATGCACACTTTAGATAAATTGAGAAGTATCGAGAGACTGCATATTGATATAATTTAATAGAAAGTTGAGTCTAGAATAAAAAATTATTTTTGAGCATTTCTAGCCTTTTCTACTAATATCTAAAGAAAATCAACCTCTTATGGATATAAGTGGAATATGTTGATGCATATACTTTCATAAAAAAAAATAGTTTCTCACTGAATAACCGGATCTCGTTGCCTAAGTAAGTAATGATATTCGCATAAAAAATAGATAATGTCAAAAAAAATCATACAGCCAAGTTTCAATCCATAGCCTATTTGACTCGAGTTAGTAAGCCCGAGGAGTGTTTTACACCTAATGCCCAAAAGCCAACTGATTTGGGAGTCATCGGCCTAACACTCGCTACAAGGGTTAAATAGAAAGCTTAAGTAGTTAAGACATTGTATGGATTGTATTTTATCAAAAAAAAAAGAAGGAATGGATGTGCGAATGCAAAACCACTAGTCCATCTTAGAGTTAGACGATTCAAGGATAAAGATAGGAATGAGTTTAGAAAGAGCTTTTATAAATTTTATATTCTTTTCTCAACTATTCTGTCGAATAACCTTAATATCCCAATGACATGTTTTGATTATTTTTTAGATGGATATCATTTATTTCTAAAATTATTAAATGAATACTCATATCAAAGAAAGTGAGTATTGTATATCAATACTTTTTTTACTCGAGAATGAGTAAAATTTATGTTGAAAGGTGTGATGAATACATTAAATATAATATAAAAAAAATATTAAAATATATACTATTTTATTTTTTTATTTATATTTAATATTTTTTTTATAATTTTTATAAAAATATAATTTTAAAATTTTAATCATAAATCAACTAAAAATGGTCCTTCAAGATAAAGCTTGAGTTCAAATTCAGATTTATTATGGCACATAAAAATATATAAATATGAAATAAAGATATAATGTATAAAAAAATTAAAAAAAAAAATATTAATGGCTTGCTCCAGTCCTTGTTGGCTGTTTCATACGGAAAGGAAGGCATGAGCCATGATCCTTTAAAGAAAGGGCCCACTGGCATTTAATGCAAAAAGGAAGGGAAGAAGCTCACGGAGCTGGTGTGCGTGGCTTTGTGAGTGGCCTGGGTGCGTGAGTGCGGCATTGAACGCAGGCCTTCATGCGAATGTCGAGCAGAGCGGCAAGGATGTTGCAATTTAAGAAAAAAAATATATTTTAAAAAATTAATTAAATTATAATTTTTTATTTTATTTTTTTTATTTATTTTATTTATTTAATTTTTTTATTATTTAATTTTATCTATTTATTATTTAATTTTTATTTTTTTTATTAGTTTTATATCTAAAAAATATAAAATTTTTCTTCTTCTGGACATCTGTAAATAAAGTCCAGTACCACTATCTAAAGATATCTCCCTTCACATCATAACTTTTGTAGAAGCCATATGATAGGTGAAAATATCTATCCATGAAATTTTTATCCATCTTTTTTTCATTTTTTTTTATCTTTTCAACATACGAGAAAGAGAGTTAACTAGAAAAAATTAGTCAGAGGAGAGTCTATTCTTTTTATTTTCTTATTTCAACTCTAAACCCTATTATGGCTTAAGAGTTAGTTTTGTATCAAATTTTTATTTCAATAATAAAATTTTATTTTTTTTAATTATCATTTATATAATTTAATTTAAGTAGTTTAATTTTAGCACATAAAATAGTTTAATTTTCATGCTTATTTACTTTCTACATTTCTTTTATTATTCTATAATTTTAATTTTCAACAATTAGTATAATATTTTTTTTATATTTTTAATTAGATTTATAGATTTTCATCAAATCATGTCTAGCTAAGCAATCCTCTGGGATCTGCGATGAAGCTAAACCATGATTAGAAGCTCTTCTTAGAATTTCTCCTTGATTTTTATTTTTTTGTTCTTCTTTCTTCAAGCTTCTTGCCAAGAGACTTGATGGACTATCATTGGATTTCAATTTCTTTATAGTTCATGCTTGATTTGGTGCAAGATTGGTAATAGATAGAAGGCCTAAATAATTTTAAATCCCTTTTCTTCTTCATTGTGAAAAACTTTGATGGATTATTGTTGGATCAGAGCCCTTTCATAATCCATACTTGGGTAACATAAGAAAAGCAGTTGAAATGAGAGTTCCTTAATTAGGGTAAATGCTTATCCATGCAGTACATCTTAATCAAGTAACATTATAAGAGAAATCTTAGAAAGACTCTCTAAATCATTGGTCTAGTGGATTCAAAAGCCCTAGATCTTTAAATTATTATTTTTTATAATTAATTTACTATTTAGTAGTAAGTAACAACCACTTTCAAATTCTTTGTTAAAACTCGCTTGAGTAAGGTTCGAATAAATTCATTCATAATTTCTCGTGGGATCAATCCATACTCGTTGGACGTGTTACATTGCACATCGTGCACTTACGGTTAATTTAAGATACATCATAGGGCTATCGGATCAAGGCAATTTTTATAATAATATTTTAATTATAATTATTTAGATAATAAATAATGAAGATGGACTTTAAATTCTAAAATTATACTGTATTCATATAAAAATAAAAAAAATTAAAATTAGCGATGGTGGTTTTTCCATCGCTAATACCGTATTAGTAATGTATTGATGACTATTAGTGATGAAAAAGTTATCACTAATAAATTTAAAATTTTTTAAATTTTTTTGATTATAATTATAATTAAATTAATTAATTATTGATGGCTATCAGCGATAGCTTAATTTTCCATCACTAATAATTTTAAAAATAAATTATTAATTTTTTTTAAAATATATTTTTTAAATTATTAATATTAGAACTGACTTTCTCCATCGCTAATAACATAATTTCATTACTAATAATTCTATAATTAAATATAAAAAAATAAAATTATTTTTTAGTAGTGATGGCAAAAGGTCGCCTCTAATAATTATCTGCCATCGCTAATAATAATTGTTGGTGTTAAAAATGGGCTGCTACTAGAGATTGCTGGAGTTGACGTCCAAGATCTAATTTTGTTGGTGTTAAAAATGGGCTGCTGTCGAAGATTGTTAGAGTTGGTGTCTAAGATCTCATCGATAAGACCTACAAAATAAAGTCCTGACTAGAGGTTGGTGGCTCCGGCATGGACCTTCCGACGATCAAATCAAAAAACTCACCAACAAGAATAAAGTATGTAGAAGTTTGATAATGAGAAGAGTACTTAGAGAAGAAAATGCATCTGGCAGATCTTATTTATAGATGGAGCCTATAATAGATTGATAGTGACTACTGTAATCAAATGTCAGTAGACCCTTCGGATTGTTCAGATTTTGTTATGAAGAGTGGTCTGATGGTTATGGCCACTTGACGATGGTTAACTATTGTCTGTTAAAGTTTGGAAGAAGGTCGGATGATTTCGAGCTTGATAGCAGGTCATTTGGTTTGAGATTATATAATGAAGTCTAGGATCGGATGGACTGAGCTTGAAGATTGTTCTTTAGACCAGGAGTGATGAACTTGAGGATTGGATTTCTAGTTTGGACTGTAGTAGGACAGCTTCAATTATTCTCAAGAAAGTTGCTAGAAGTTTGGTCATCTTCATGGTCGGCTCTTGATGGTGATTGATGTTTTGGACTGAAGTCGTATTATAAAATCTGAGGTCAGAAGGAATGAGCTAGGGGATCAGCTACTTGAATTGGATTATAATTAGGGTATCGTGGTCGGAGGAACTTGAGAGCCAAACTAGCACTAGGCTTCTTAGTTGAAACTATGATGAGGTTACTCTAACTGATTTAAAAGAGATTGGTAGGAAGGTCGGCCATACTAAAGGTCAGATCTTGTTAAAATCTGGTATTGTAGAGTAGCTATCACTTATCCTGAACAGAAGATCAGAATCAAACAAATATCGAGTCTCTTTATTGTTGAAGTTTGATTGGCTAAAGTTCGCGGTCAGGTCTTGGCAAGATCTACTACTGTGAGAATGTTGTTATTAGGATTGAATTGAAGGGCAAAATTAAGATGCTCAGTGAATATACAAGATCGGTTATCAAGTGAGCCTGGGAACCAATTTAACTACATCTCAAATTGGATTGTATCTTAAACCCTAATGCCAACTTCTAGGGATTAGTAAGGTCTGACCTTTCCAAACTTCGGTGGGAGCTATTTTACCTTCAACACTTGTCCCCTTACCCTCGAGTTTGAAGTTCGGACAAAGAAAGTACTCAAACTTTCTATCGTCGAAGTCCAGTTCTAGCTTTTTGCCCACAAGATGATATTTTTCATGGAAACCAAGCCGGGACAAAAGCTTCTTCATTACGAAAAGACTTGAAAAGACTTCAAATTTCAAAACGTCTTTCGAATGCAGAGCTTCACGTTCGGTGCAATAAATATACCACCTAACCCCTTAGTTACCATAAAAGCTTGGACACATGGCAAACTGGGATATGATGATGATGATTCCGCATCATGACGGTTCAGTGCACTCCTAGCTATTTAAGCTTCTTCTTTCTCTTTCTTCCTCATTTTAGTATCTTTCTTCTCTAGTCTTTCTTCCACCATCATCTTCTCTGACTCCAGCCATTCTAACCCTTCGTGCTTTCTCCAGTCTCAGTCTCCCTTTCTTCATCCATTTTTTGTAATTTCGACTACATCATTGAGCTCTCCACATCTCTAGGTTAGTGCTCTAATTTTTGTTTTAGGCTTTAACATCTTCTTTCTATTTTTAAGGGTTTTTTAGAATCCGTCTGCTCTTCATTTGGTTTTCAAGATTTTTCCTCCATTTTTCTCTAGTTTTCAGTTGATCTCATTCAGTTTTCTTTGATTCAAAATGACTTACCCAGATTCAGAGTGCTCTTGGTCCACTTCTGAAAATCTTTCTAGATCAAACCCCTCAGAATCCGGACTTGTGATTGATCTTGAACCTAGAGAAGAGGCCCATCCAACCTTCAAACCCAGGACTCTTGCCTCTACTCTTTCTTTTGATGATCTATCCGTTATTCGAACTCAATACGGAGTTTTGTTTGAGTATGAACTTGAGTTATTGGGATCAAATGTCAGAATCTATGCCCCATCCCTAGGTCAGCTTGTTTTCTACATAGAGGCTCTGCGAGCTGGACTTAGGTTACCAATTCCTCTTTTTATCATTGAACTCTTTCGCTTTTATGATATGTCTTTATCGTCTGTAGTTTTCGACTCCTTCCATTTTATTGTGGAGTTTTGGACAGTTTGTTTTTTAGCCAAGGTCCAAACTACCATTTCTTTATTCCAAACTTTCTTCATCCTTAAACATCATCCCACTCCTAAGAATTGGTGGTACGTATCTCCTTAATTTGGTAAAAAGGGATTGATCAAGGGCGCTTTGATAAGTGGTAAAAATATACTAATAAAAATATTAAATTATAAAATAAATTAATTTATTTTTTTAAAAATTGATATTTTTATTAATCTTATGCAGAAAAGAAGGCTACCAATATGAAGATTTTATTTTTTTATTTTAAATGAAATAAATTTCAGGCAAAACGGACTTCAAACAAGCCCAAAATTGAATTTCAAAAAAAAAAAGAGAGAGCCAGTCTGGTTCAAACCAGTTCAGAAAAACTGGCTCAGCAGACCGTCCGATTTGACCACACCAGTAGACCGACCCGCTGATGCAGCGCTGATGCTAGGCTGACGTCAGCATTTTTTGCGGCGCATGATGGACCGATTGGAGGATATTTCGGAGATTTCACATGAAGAAGCGCGCTCCAATTGGCTGAAGAATGCAGCGGTCTATGCAACACCGAGCTCGTGCATGGTCTATAGAGGGCAATTTAGAAATTTTGTCTGATCCGATGGGTGCCTTTCACTGAGATTTGATCGGACGATTGAAACGCATGTGCTGACGAATGGCATCCATAGCTCTCGATCAAGATCCAACGATTGAGATTCATCCTGACTTTAAACTAAAGATCAGAAGCCTTCCTATGCGCAATCTGACGACCTAGATTCAATCCAATGATTGATCCGATGGTTGCTATGAATTTTGATTTGATCTAGAAAATTTTAAAAGATTTTTAAGTAATTTTTGGACTGTTTGATCAACATCCAATGGTCAGAATTATCCAGAATCCTAATTTGAGTTGTTTTGAGAGTTTTAAATCTAATTTTCAAAGAATTTTGAAGGAAAATCCATCTCTGAGCCTATAAAGTCTGCTGTTGTCGAAGAAAAAAAAGAGAAGAGTGAGAGAAATAAAAAAAAGAAAAGAAGAGAGAGAGAGGGGAGACAAAAGAAAAAAGAAAAAGAGAAAGAGAGGAGAGAGGTAGAAAGAGAAGAGAGATTTTTGAGAGAAAGAAAAGGGTTTTTAATTTTTTCTTCCGATAATCAGAACAGTGATCAAGGAGCTTTTTCTTCTTCACCAAATTCTCCACATCAAGAGCGACGGACAATCAATTTCAGCAATCAAACAGTCTAATTTCTTTATGCCTTTTATTTTATTTGCTATTTTTGAACTTATTATCATGAGCTAAATTTTCTTTTACTAAGGCTAAGGTGTAGCTACTATTTTGATGCAATATTCAGTATGATTTATTTTTAATTTTAAATTTTATTCATGAGGAGTATATAAATCTGATCTTAATGCTTTTAGATTACTGGCCATCTTTTAATTGATCTAATGAACATAGATGTTATGGACTAAGTACATCTATATTATTGCTTCTTGATTATATACCTTATATTATGAATCAATTTAGAATTCATATGCATGCAGAAATTTTAGTGCACTTTGGACGCAGCATATTTTAATTAGAGGATTTCACAAAACTTAATGCATTAATATTTATTTAAATTATACCTGGATCAAAGGGTAATTAATAAATATTGATAGTTTTGCTACACCTAGACCAAAGGATAGTGAATAAATTAGAAGACTCCACTGTCAAATAAAATAAAATTAATCTAATAATTTGAATATTATATTGACTGAGTTGGTGAACCGATTGCCTTAGTAACACATTGCTCTTAAGTTTAAAACCCTAATAATTACACTCTCTTTATTTTCTTAAAATTTTTAATTATTTTTTTATTTTATTCTTTAATTTTTTATTCTTATAAATTAATTTTCTAAATAAAGCATATGAAAGAGCTTTTCAGTACTTAGTTTTCAATCCTCTAGGGATGATACTCTACTTATTCACTTTATTACTTGATCGACTGGTGCACTTGCCATAGTTATAGATTAGCATGCATCAAATTTTTGGTACCATTGTCGAAGATTGTGTCTAAAATAATATTAAAATTTTGATCCTAACTTTACTTTAAAATTTTATTTTTAATTTTTATTATTATTTTATTTTTTTAAAAAAATTTTATTCAGTGCATGATACGTATTGGACATAGTAACTTACTACCTTTAGATCAAGAAATTGAAATGACCATTAGAAGATTATAATAAGAAAGAAACATGGCAGCTGAAGATCCTAACAACATCAATCTAGGATTGGATATGGCGACCAAAGGACAGCATGAAGCTTTTTGATCAGTACATCATCCATTAAGTAATTACATTACACCATCTGTAGCCGATGTAGCTTCGAGCATCAGGAGACCGCTAGTGCGAGCAAACAACCTTGAAATAAAATTGGTGATGATCCAGATGATTCAATTAACTATCCAATTTAGTGGACACATGCATGATGATCCGAATGCCCATATTTCTAACTTTCTTGAATTTTGTGATACTTTTAAAATTAATGGGATGTCGGATGATGCTATTAGATTAAGGTTATTTTCTTTCTCTTTATGGGATAAAGCTAAAAGTTGGCTTCATTCTCTTCCTATAGGTTCTATCACAACTTGAGATATCCTAGCCCAAAAATTCTTAGCCAAGTACTTTCAACCTTCCAAGACTGCCAAGATGTGCAACGATATCACTTTTTTTATGCAGATGAACATGGAGATACTATATGAGGCTTGGGAGTATTTCAAGAAACTGCTGAGGAGATGTCCACATCATCAACTATCTGTATGGCTTCAGGTACAAACTTTCATAATAGTTTATCTCCTACTAATCGTTCTATGATTGATGCAGCAGCAGGAGGAATAATTAATCAAAAAATGGAGGAAGAAGCCTTCAATCTAATCAATGAGATGGCATCAAATAGCTATCAGTGGCAGACAGAACGCATGATGCTAAAAAGACTAGCAGCTGTGTAGGGAGTAGATTGCATGCCAACCTTACTAGTTGAAATTATAGCCCTTAGAGCCGAAGTCAATAACTTGAAGGAAACAACTATGCATGTTCAGAGCATCACCTGTGACCTATGTGGAGGAGGATACGATACGAGCAATTACCAGACAGGTAATCCTTTTGCTAAAACATCTGATACAGCTAATTATATTGATAATTTTTTTAGGACATAACAAAACAATCTCTACTCCAACACATACAATCAAGGATGGAGGCAGTACTCAAATTTCTCATGGAGTAATCAAAATGTAGCGCAACAGCCACCCCCGAGGTTCCAAGTACCTGAAAAGAAGTCCAACATGGAAGAGCTGATGGTCAAATTTATGTAAAACCAAGAAGCAACTATAAAAAATTTAGAAGCCAAACTTAGACAGGACCAAGCAGCAGCAATTCAAAATTTGAAGATGTAAATAGATCAAATGGCTAAGATAATCTTCGAGAGATCTTAGGGATCCTTGCCCAGCAACACGGAGATCAATCCAAGGGCGCAAGTCAATGCTATCACCCTAAGAAGTGGTTCAAAGCTGGAGGAGCCACATCAGAAGAAAGAAACTGAAGAGCCAACTACAAATAAGGAACCATCAACTAAAATACATTAGTCACCAAAATAACCAGCAGATGGATGGTCTCTAGGTATACGGTTTGCCGATCCAAATGTAAAGCCCTACGTGCCACCACTACCATTCCCAGAGAGACAAATATAGCATTCGGATAAAATTTTTTTTAACTTTTTTAAAATTTTAAAGAATTTACATATTAATATTTCTTTTGTAGATGCTATCACTCAAATGCTCAGATATGCCAAGTTTCTCAAAGAAATCCTAATAAATAAGAAAAAGCTGAAGGAGCATGAGAGAATAAATTTAAATGAAGAATGCTCAGCAATACTTCAAAATAAATTACCACAGAAGCTAAAAGATCCAGGGAGTTTTACTATCCTTTGCATTATTGGTGATTGTAGTTTTGATAAAGTTTTATATGATTTAGGAGCAAGTATTAATCTCATATCTTTTTCTATTTTCAGGAAGCTGGGTCTAGGAGAACCAAAATCTACCATTATTACTCTTCAATTAGTCGACAGATCCATTAAATACCTAAGAGGTATCGTGGAGGATGTCTTGGTAAAGGTAAACAAGTTTATTTTTTCTGTTGATTTTATTATTCTTGATATGGAAGAAGATTATGATGTACCCCTTATTTTAGGAAGACTCTTTTTAGCTACTGGAAGAGATTTAATAGATGTTCAACAAAAAATATTAATTCTTAGAATCTAAGATGAATAAGTTACTTTTAATATTTTCAAAGATACTAAATATCCTGATGATAATCAAACTTATTTTCTAATTAATATTATTGATAATTCAGTATATGAGAATTCTATAGAAAATAGATTTGAGACTATAAAAGCTAGCAATGTCTAATTGAAAGAGGACTCGACCAAACATGAAAATATTCCAATTGAAGTGGCACCGGATTGATTCAATTCAGAACTCAAAGAAAGTCAAGCTGAAGACTATAAATCAGAACTACTAGATAGGTTGTTTCTTCTTTTTTTAGTTTTGATTTTTTTTTTATTTTTCAGCAATTTGTGATTGCACTTTTACTGCTCTGGTATGTATTTTCAATTTTGCAGAAAAAAATCAATGAGTGCTTAAGTAAAATTTTAAAGCTTTAAAGAACCAGACTGAACCAAATTAGGTGTATTTCTTTCAATCCTTTATTTTTCTTTCTCCTTTAAGACAATGTAGAATAAGTTAGAGGGTAAAAAAAAAAAAATCATGTATAAAGAAGAAAATCTTGAGCAACATAGACTGGACAAGTGATAAAAGATAGAATTATTTGCTAATGAATGTAACAAGTTAAAGAAGTAGATTAGTTGGTCAACTTTTAGCAGCCTACTTAGGTCATTAAAAGACTATTAGCATTCTAATTGCACATGCACACTAACAAGATAAAGTAGGTATTGATTATAAGGCCAACTAAGGATTTAATTATCATTGAAAATTAATAATTAATATACCTTCTAATCAAAGAAACTTGAATTTAAGGAAAGAGCTACCTGCCTAAAAATAAAGTGCAAAAGACAGAGTATATGTGGATTGCCCAAAGCCTAGTAACTGGATCTCTGTACCTAGGTCAAGTATGAAAATTTATGTAAAATAGTGAAGAGAAGGCCAGGATGCTCAGCACAGCAAAAAAAAAGGGGGGGGACAGTGTGAAAGCTACCTTAATTCATGAGTATAAAATTGAGAATGTATAGAAAATTGATCAAAATAGATGATAAGAGAGGGTACTTTTGTTCTTTTAATTTAACACTGAAATGCTAAAGTTAGTTATCATGAACACAAGTGCTATAGATCTTTGATGTACTCTAAGAATGTTTTTAATTGTATTGACTGAAAAATTTACTTCTAAAGCTCAATACTTAATTAGCAATATTTTCTAAACTTTTTGATCTTTAGTCTAGATTTTATCTTTTTGATGGATAATCTTATTGAAATATGGTATTAAATAAAATATTGCTAAGGGACTAGCAATGACTAAGTTGGAGGGTGTGATAAGTGGTAAAAATATATCAATAAAAGTATTAAATTATAAAATAAATTAATTTATTTCTTTAGAAATTAATATTTTTATTAATCTTATGTAGGAAAGAAGGCCACCAATATGAAGATTTTATTTTTCTAATTCAGATGAAACAAATTTTAGGCAAAATGGACTTCAAACGAGCTCGAAATTGAATTTCAAAAAAAAAAAGAAAGTCAATTCGGTTCAGATCGGTTCAGAAAAATCAGCTCAGCAGACCGTCTAGTTCGACTGCACCAATAGATCGACCTGCTGATGCTAGACTGACATCAGCATTTTTCATGGTGCACGATGGACCGATTGGAGGGCATTTCAGAGATTTCACATGGAGAAGCGTGCTCCAATTGATTGAAGAATGCGATAGTCCATGCAACACCAAGCTCGCGCATGGTCTACAGAAGATAATTTAAAAATTTTGTCTGATCCGACGGATGCCTTTCATTGAGATTTGATCGGACGGCCGAAATGCATGCACTGACGAATAGCATTCGTAGCTCCCGGTCAAGATCCAATGGCTGAGATTCATCCCGACTTTAAACTAAATATCAGAAGCCTTTTTGTGCATGATCTGATGATTCAGATTCAATCCAATGATTGATCCAATGGTTGCTATGAATTTTGACTTGATTTAGAAAATTTTAAAGATTTTTAAGCAATTTTTGGACCATTTGATCAACATCCAATGGTCAGAATCATCCAGGGTTCTAATTTGAGTTGTTTTGAGAGTTTTAAACCTAATTTTCAAAGGATTTTGGAGGAAAATCCATCTCTGAGCCTATAAAGTCTACTGTTGCCGAAGAAAGAAAAGAAAAGAATGAGAGAAATAAAAGAAAAGAAAAGAAGAGAGAGAGAGGGGAGACAGTAAAAAAAGAAAAAGAAAAAGAAGAGAAAGAGAGGAGAGTGGTAGAAAGAGAATAGAGATTTTTGAGAGAAAGGAAAGGATTTTTAATTTTTTCTTTCGATAATCAGAACAGTGATCAAGAAGCTTCTTCTTCTTCACCAATTTCTCCACACCAAGAGTGATGGACAATCAATTTGAGCAACCAAACAGTCTAATTTTTTTATGCATTTTATTTTATTTGCTGTTTTTGAACTTGTTATCATCAACTAAATTTTCTTTTACTAAGGCTAAGGTGTAGCCACTCTTTTGATGCAATATTCAGTGTGATTTATTTTTAATTTTAAATTTTATTCATGAGGAGTATATAAATCTGATCTTAATACTTTTAGATTATTGGTCATCTTCTAATTGATCTGATGAACATAGAAGTTACAGACCAAGTACATCTATATTATTACTTCTTGATTATATACCTTGTATTATGAATCAAATTAGAATTCATATGCATGCAAAAATTTTAGTACGCTTTGGAAGCAACATATTTTAATTAGAGGGTTTCACAAAATTTAATGTATTAATATTTATTTAAATTACACTTGGACCAAAGAATAATTAATAAATATTGATAGTTTTGCTATGCCTAGACCAAAGGGTAGTGAATAAATTAAAGACTGCACCATCATATAAAATAAAATTAATCTAATAACCTAAATATTGTATTGACTGAGTTGGTGAACCGATTGCCTTAGTAACACATTGCTCTTAAATTTAAAATCCTAATAATTACACTCTCTTTATTTCCTTAAAATTTTTAATTATTTCTTTATTTTTTTCTTTAATTTCTTATTCTCATAAATCAGTTTTCTAAATAAAGCATAAGAAAGAGCTTTTCAGTACTTATTTTTCAATCCTCTAGGGATGATACTCTACTCATTCACTTTATTACTTGATCGACTGGTACACTTGCCATAGCTATAGATTAGCACGCATCATGCTCCTTCCTCTGTTCATAATTTGGAAGGAGAAATTCTATTTTGTTTCCAATCCTTTGATCGAATAGAGATTTTCGTTTTGGGGTAGGCCAAGAGAATCTATTCGCAAGGCACCAGAATTGGAAAAAAAAAATCTTGATAGAGTTAAAATTTTTAGAGACTATAAAATCCCTCCATTAACCCAATTGCTATCTGATCAGACTCTTTTCAACTTCGGCTTGAGTCCTGCAGATCTAGAAGGTATCGGCTTATACTTCTTTTGATTTCTTATCTTTGTTTGACTCAGTTTGTTTATATTTATAGAAATGACTCTCGAGGAACTCAAGCTATTGTAGAAGGGGCGTCAGTCGAGGAAAAAAAAGGTACCAGCTTGGAAGAAACATCCAAGTGAACCAAGATCTCTGATCTGAGCCTTCCTGCTTCTATTCTTGCAACCATTGTTCTAGAGGTCGGACCCCAAGCACACTAGTCGATGTTGAAATATGACGATACTCTATGTGGACCTGAGGAAACCAGCAATGGAGCTCTCTACAAGAGCCCACTATAATCCAGACTCTCTAAGGATAGCAAACACCATGCTCTAGATCGCTACGCACCCTGAACCCTACGCAGCAACCTAGTTTGCATCCCCCATCATTTTCAAGGATCTGGGATGCACCTCTAGATCTGATAATCTATCCCCAACATCCTAAGAACTAGGAATTTAGGTGTGATACCTTGGGGTTATTAGATCTAGACTGAAACCATTGAGAAGGAGGAGTCCTTGTTGGACTAGGACTCCTTGGCAATATCTCTCAAACTGCAGTCTTTACTTTTATGCTCCATCTTAGCCCCTACACATCTCTGATCTAAGCCAAATCAGAGGCTAAACATTCCCATGAGATTATTTGATCATATTCTTGGATATTAGGACGTTGAGGCATCATAACCTAAAGCTAAACTACACGAAGAAAAGAGTCTCTGTAGCCTTCAGCAAAATTGTAGCCTTTATCCTGTTGCGCAGCCTTTACCTTGTGCGGCTCATCTTCACCTATCCTGATCTTCTAGGTGATCAATCAAGACAAGCAAACCGAGATCTAGGTGGTGAGAAAATCCCTATCCAATAGGGACTCCTAGCGTAGCCCTGCAGCAACCTATTCGTGCAATCTCCCTTCTCCGCATTGTGATGCACCTCTTCCTGGTTTCGCTCCATGAGAAAACCCCCTCCATATGTTCATCTTATTTCTATGGAGGCTTGTGTGTGAGGGATCTCACTAGGAGACAGACTCCTAGGTGGATGGTAGTCTATCTCCTTCCTAGCACTAGCGCTAGACTCCATATGCCACGAGCCCAATCCAGATCTAATAGCCCCAAGGTATCACGCCTCAAGCTCTAGTTATTAGAGTGTTGGGGGTGGAAGATCAGATCTGGAGGTACATCCTAGGTCCTTGAAAGCTAGGGGGATGCAAACTAAGCTGTTGCGTAGGGTTCAGGGTGCGTAGCGATCTAGGACATGGTGTTTGTTGCCCTTAAAGAGTCCAGATCGTACTGAGCTTTTGGAGGGGGCTTCATTGCTAGTCTCCTTAGGTCCATGCAGAAGATTGGTAGTTCACAACAATCAAGACTACTGCTTCATCGCCTCCTGTTGAAAAGAAAAAGAAGGATATAGAAAGGAAGAAGATGGCCGTTACCAAGAAACTTCAGCCATAGAAGGATGTCGAGGAGTCGAACAACGATAACATTGATTGGAAGAAGGCTATCCTTGACAACTAGAGGATGGTTTGAGCTCTTGTAGAAGAGTGTATGCTGTCGACCGAGATTAATAAGATCCATCAAATGAACTCCTAAGAATAGAAGAAAGGGACACTTGCAACTTTCCTTAAGGTAATCGCTTTATTACTTTTCAAATTTCACTACAACAACATATATTTTTTATGATGCAAATATTTCATTGCAAATAATCAATTTTTTACACTAATAATTATTAAAGATGAAATTTTCATAGCTAATTCTTCATCATAAAAAATGGGGTCATAATAGATAATAATTAGCGACGAAAAAATTATTTTCATCGCTAATAATTTTTTTTATGATGAAAAATTTTCATCGATAAAATATTTTTATTCATTAAATTATCTATGACAAAATTATTTATGATGGAAAAAAATTTTGCATCATAAATAACATTTTCTCGATGAAAAAAATTTCATCATAAATAAAAAATTATCTACGATGGAAAAGTATTTCCACCATAAATAAAAATGTATTTATGATGAAAATAATCCATCTTAAATAATCTATTATTTGCGATGGATTATTTCCATCATAAATACTTTTTTATTTGCTATGGACTATTTCCATTGCAAATAATTTTTTTACTTGCGATGGATTATTTTTGTTGTAAATAATAAATTATTTATAATAAAAAAATATTCATCATAAATAATTCCATCAAAAAATAATTTTAAAAAAATTATAAAAAAATATTTTATATTTTTAATATTAATTTTTCTAATTTATAAAAATTAAAATAAAAAATCCATAAATAAATTTCATCATTTTATCTATAAATAAATTTAATTATTTCATCCATAAATAAATTTTATCATTTTATTATATAAAAATATAATTAAAAAAATATTTTTTTATAAATATAAAATATCCAAAAATAAAAATAAAAATATATAGAAATAGGCCATCGATCCTCAAGCATCAGCAGTATCTAGAGAAGGAGAATGGACCAAAGGAGGAGAGCGCTCAGAGAAGCTCGGACCAGCCTGCTGCTACCTCATCATCTGCATCATCTGTTCTATTTGTTCCATCTGCTCCATCATCTACATCTGGAATAGCAGGTACTCGTCGATGTGTGCAGTCAACTCAGCAGCTCACTATCGATCCTCAGTAGTCTGTCTTTGTATCTTTGCCAGCCAGATAATATAGGCAGCATAAATGTTAGCCCTGAATGGATATGAAGATGTAGGAGCTCTGATCCCATGCCCTAGCCTCCTAACATAATAGGATCTCGTACCAAGCACCTGATCATAGATCTCATCATCTGTGGGTGCGGTTGAGCTCTTTGGGATAGGCTAAGATCTAATGTTTATCATACAATTCTGAAAATTAAATTTATAGCTATTCTAAGTTGTACTGAAAATCAAAATGCTAATGAAAAAATAATTCAAAAAACTTACATAAAGCTCCTGGCTCCTGACTATCTAGCCTTCTGATCATTGCTGATGGATCCGCTAGTCGATCTCAATCCTACCAGGAAGCTTGCCACTATCTACATCTCTTTACAATTTGAGAATAATTAATAAATTTTTTTTTAAATAGTTAAAGACTTAAAATATGATAAATAGAAATTGCTTACTATCTGCTCCATATGGCGAACGAATGGCCTCGAACCCTTACAATGTGAGACTGTCTGTCTCATTTGATTTACGATATTTTTGGCACATCGATCCTACATAGTTAACATTCAAAATAGTTACTAAGTAACTAAATTTAAAAATAAATAATATTTACTTATTAAATTTTAAATAAAAAGAAGTTACTTGATATGCTGGATCCTCGTACATGCGACATATGACAACCCGGTCCTCCATAGTGATGCTGTCATATGGCCGCTATCGCACTGCCTCCACCTCTTAATCGTGCACTACAGCATACCAGTGGCAATGAATGCAATATCGGTACTTCTTAAAATATGAGCATAAATGATCATTTATAGCTCGTAACACACGATAATGCTCAAAATCAATAATATCAAAAATAGTCTACGAATAACAAATATTATAAGAATACAGTGCTAATTAAATATTTAAATAAATATTATTATAACATAAGTGGCTATAGAAAATCTTTCTTTGAGGTCATGTAACTGAACGCCAATCAAAGAGTGTCGTCTGGGCATAGCTGCAGCAAATGATTCCCAGCTCAGTCTGCCATGGCTTGCACCATCTCCTAATAGGCCTGGTATAGTCTGACGGAATCTCGATGTACAGACACTGTCCCTCATGCTCGCATCTCCAACGCTCAAGGATGAGGTTCTTCGACGGACCTTGCCCTTGCCTCACCACCAAAAGAGAATGGCTTAAAAAGATAATAAATAAATTATTAGTATAATAGCCATCTATAAACCTAATATATAAATTAAAATTAAATTTTATTATATAAAAAATATTAAAATACCACTCAGGCCTACCTCACTCAAGCCCGCCTCAGTTGGACCCATCTCTATAAGGCCCTCTGGCGACTTCGATGGTGTATCAATGGAAATGGGAGAAGGCTCAGGGGTAGGCTGGGAAGTCGAACATCAATGTATCCCTTTTGGTGCTATACCTGCAATGCTTAAACTATGCATATAATTAACTAGACATATAAATGAATATAATAGTGAATAATAATAGTGAAAAATGCATAAATGCTAATGAATAGATTTGTATTGCATATCATTATTGCAAGAGAAGATTTAACAAAGAATATAGATTAACTTATCAATATTCGTATCCTCCTTGATTTGTAGATCCTCCTCTGAATCATAATAATCGATTAATGTATCATCTTCTATCTCATTGTCATTTATGAATCAATCGTCGCCCTCTGAGTTATCAAGATTAAATACAAAATTAGTTTCAACTTTATTGAACGATAGATCAATTTTATTTAAAGGAGTTGTCATAAGTTCTTCGTCAACAAGGTGCTCAGTCAATATTTATTCTTCTTCTTAAAAAGCTTCCTCTTTAGTAGATCTGAATTATTGTCCATCTCTAGTCAGGTTGATATGTCATATATGCTTTTAGGTATTATTCTTTATACGACATTCCAATCACCTCGATATTTCAGATCCTTTAAATATATTACTTGTTTTGCTTGAGTTGCTAATATATACGACTCATTCTGATACCATGTTCGGAAAGAAAAATAGTGCAGGATTTACAGTGCTACTTTTAAAAATTTTTCAAAAATAACAAAGATGCAGTGGAAGAAGTAATTAATCTAATTAATTACCTACTGATCATATCAAAATATTAAATTCTATACTAAGGATCTAAACATAATATGTATGCATTTATATAGATCTGAAAAGAAAAACTATGCGGCAAACTATTTACTACATCTACGTGTTTAGAACACAGTACCTTATGCGGATAGTCGATCATCATGATTTGATCATCATCGAGGAGGTCCACTAGTCATGATGCAGCCACACAGATGTCTGGTCTCTACGGATCATCCACATGAGGCTCTTGGTCCAGATTGGCTCCCTACGAGTGCTAGATCAACACCAGAACCCTTCAAGGGCTGTTTTGATTGAATGATTTTGATCTTCATCTACGGGCTTCATGGATACTCCAGGTTGCTGGTAGACATAGTAGAGAGGTAGAGGAGGTTCTCTCTAAAATTTTGTGGGCTTACGACTCTCGTAGCTCACGCAATTGCTTCCCAAACCCTAAGCTAGAAACCCTAGGATATACTCTTAGAGAACCCTGCACCCTTCTCTCTTTATTTTTCTCTCTTAGATTTTTTAATATTTTTCTCACACACATAGAGCCTTACGAAAGTCCTCTCATTTTTTTTTAGATTGATGTTGCATGTCCAAAAATCTCTCCTTTTTATTTTTTGCCAAAATAGTGTCACATACGCGTAGAGAGGATAAGAATGGTTGGTTGTCCATTTGAATTCAAACTCATTTTGAATTCAAATGGAAACCAACCCCTTCTTATCCACCTAGGGAATGAGAAAGCCAGAAGCACACCCGCTTTGTGCATGAATTCCCTCAGAAGAATCTCATTCTTGTTGAGATTAAAATAGGCACATAAAAGAGAGATGGCGCATGGATAAGGTAGAGTTGGTTTCTTATCTAAGTTTGAATCTCATTCAAACTAAAATCAATAACAACCAAATCTTATCCATAAGGGGCATAGAGAAGGAGGGTGTGTGACTCTTTTGTGCATGGGAAAACATATGAGAACTCTTTTCTCGTAGAAAATGTGGGTGCAAGAAGGGAAGACTAGTCAAACTAGTCTTAAATTCAAACCTCATCCAATTGAACTAACCCAAATAGATTTGGCTAGGCTCAATTAGATCAGATTAAACCCAATATAATTAGACTTAAATAAGCTTAATTAAATTTTAATTAAATTAGAAATTGATCAAGCCCATCTTTTGATCAAATTAGGGATCGAACCTCCTCAACAATTAGGTCAACTCATGACCTAATTGGGTCAAACCCAACTCAAGCCCATCTTTTGTGCATTTCAACATCGTCGGGCATGCCAAAGGAGTCATTCAATATTTAAAGCATCTCTTGTGGCTAGGCATTTCAAACCTACAGCTGAACTCATCATTCATTGCCACTAGCATTATGCACCAAACGGTGGTGCAGTCGTTGAGCCACTTTTGGTAAGTATCTTGTACCGCTCCTCTAGCATCCGAAGCTAGCTCCTCAGGTGCTGGATCCATTACTATATAAAGGATCCGCTCATGCTCTAGAATAATTTTCAACTTACGATACCAGCTATCAAAATTGGGTCTCATTAATTTATCATTATCTAACAATGATTGAAGCGATAGGTTAGTAGCCATTTCTTCACAAAAAAAAAAATCAAATCTAATTAGTATATGAATCAGTTATCCTAAAAATTTGGATTTTAGTCTAAAGATTCTTCTACTATTTTATATGAATTGATAGCCTTTACCTCCAATTTAAGAAATTACTTTAATTTCTTAGTGGATACTAGAATCCACATAAACTACACATGAGCCCAATTTTGGTTGGTCAACCTATGAGCATCTATGGATAGATTCAAAATCAATTATTTCTCTAAACAACTTTTAAAAATATTAATTTTGCCCCGAAGATCTAATCGGTAGGCTTTGGCCTCCACTAAAAAAGTACGGTTAGGTCCAATCATTAACATGACTATATTTGATCTTATCTAACCAATAAATGATCAAGCTCGACTTTAGTTGGCCAACCTAACCACCATCAGAAAGACTTAACCAAATTATCATTTGATGAATGATAATTTTATTAGTCAATAATCACCAGGCCTTTGGGCCTCCAATGATTATTATACTAATGAACTCATTATCACTCAACTTAATGAGAAGCTATGATTTAGTTATCTATATAACTATTTCATTTTTAAGGACCTAATAATTTTAGAAAATTTAATTAATATATTTTAAGAAGAGAGAGAAATTCAGCAAGCCAATTTCGATCCTTCCACTGACTTCATAAAGTCAGATTAAAAAGGATCTAATCTAAGTTGGCATTAGAAGCACCTAAATCAGTCAGACTGATTTATCTAATTGACATGGGTAAGCATAAATCATCAAGTGATCTAATCAAAACCTAATTCATTAGGATGGTCAGGTAAGTAAGATCAGTGGAAGGGATATGCCATTAACTTGTCAAAGATCAAATCAATTTGAGTAGCTCCCAATTAAAAACCACTGGTCAAACTGCCAGACTTATCTTAGATACCATCCAGTTCATTAGTTTCAATTTGATCAATCTAGTAATTAAGGGTTCGACCGTATAGCCACGAATCAAATCCATTTGGTCCTCGTTAAAGGCATGGACTTGACCAACTACAACTATTATAATTAAGTCTATAGAGTTTTTAATCTAATCTAAATTAATATTTAATTAGATTTAATTAATTACTCTAAATTTGTCCATTCTTTAACTAACCTTAGGTCTAATCTAATTTATGCACCTAATTCATCTAACCCAATAACCCACAAGTTTATGATTAATGATTTAGGATCTTAATTCATAATTCTAGATACTAAATTATTTCACTCAATTTTAATTAAGTTTATGGGATGAGGGTTAGGATTCGATATTTCAAAAATATTTTTTTTAATTTTAAAAGATTCTTTACAACTTAGCATTGTTCAGTAATTGAGTTGACTCACTTTAAAATTGAATTGGCTCAATTCATAAATAATACTAGTTGTAGGGTTTAATCTGAAACTATGTACACTATATAATACTAAATCATGAATCAAACTTTAGATCCTATCTAAATATGCATTCATGATCAAAAATTAGATTAAGATCTAATTTAATCAGATCATAAAAATATTAGATTACATTTAAGATTTTATGATTAACGATTTAGATCAGCAACGTACCAGGACAACCTTTTCACTCTAGGGGATAAACCCTACAGCAGGACAACCTTCAGTTTGTGCAATCTTGATTTTAATTTTTAGATCTAATTAATCAAATTATTAGATTAATATTTAGATTAAATCTAAATTATCAATCTAAAGATGCAAGCATATCATGTTTAGCGAACCCTAGCTCTAATACCATTTGAAGGAAAATAGTGCAGGGTTTACAGTGCTACTTTTAAAAAATTTTTAAAAATAGCAAACATGCAGTAAAAGAGGTAATTAATCTAATTAATTATCTATTGATCATATCAAAATATTAAATCCTACACTAAGGATCTAAACATAATATGCATGAATTCATATAGATTTGAAAAGGAAAACTATGCAACAAACTATTTACTACATCTACATGTTCAGAACATAATATCTTGCATGAATATCGATCGCTATGATCTGATCATCATCGAGGAGGTCCACTGGTCACGATGCAGCCATACAGATGTTTGGCCTCTATGGATCGTCCATATGAGGCTTCTGATTTTGATTGGCTCCCTGCGAGTGCTAGCTCGACACCAGTACCCTTCAGAGGCTATTTTGATTGAATGACTTCGATCTTCATCTACAGGCTTCACGGACACTCTGGGTTGCTGGTAGACATAGTAGAAAGGTAGAGGAAGTTCTTTCTAAAGTTTCATGGGCTTATGACTCTCGTAGCTCATGCAACTGCTTCCTGAATCCTAAGCTAGAAACCCTAGGGTATACTCTCAGAAAACCCTGCACCCTTCTCTTTATTTTTCTTTCTCTTGGATTTTTTAATATTTTTCTCATGCACATAGAGGCTCACGAAAGTCCTCTCCTTTTTTTTTAGATCGATGTTACACATCCAAAAATCTCTTCTTTTTATTTTTCGCCAAAATAGTGTCATATACACGTAGAGAGGATAAGAATGGTTGGTTGTCCATTTGAATTCAAACTCATTTTAAATTCAAATGGTAACCAACCCCCTCTTATCCACCTAGGGCATGAGAAAGCTAGAAGCATGCCCTCTTTGTGCATGAATTCTCTTACGAGAATCTCATTCTCGTTGAGATTAAAATAGGTGCATAAAAGAGAGATGGCGCATGGATAAGGTAGAGTTGGTTTCTTATCTAAGTTTGAATCTCATTCAAACTAAAACCAATAACAACCAAACCTTATCCATAAGGGGCATAGAGAAGGAGGGCGTGTGACTCTTTTATGTGTGGGAAAACATACAAGAACTCTTTTCTCGTAGAAAATGTGGGCGCAAGAAGGGAAGACTAGTCAAACTAGTCTTAAATTCAAACCTCATCCAATTGAACTAACCCAAATAGATTTGGCTATGCTCAATTAGATCAGATTAAACCCAACATAATTAGACTTAATTAGGCTTAATTAAATTCTAATTAAATTAAGAATTGATCAAGTCCATCTCTTGATCAAATCAAAGATCAAACCTCCTCAGCGATTAGGTCAACTCATGACCTAATTGGGTCAAACCCAACTGAACCCAATTCAATTGGACTTGAACCAAAAAAAAACATAACTCAGTCAAATTGAGTTAATTAGCGATCAAATTACTAATTAAATCTCTTATAAATTTAGAGTTTAAATCCAGTGGGTGTCCAAACAACAGAGTTCCATCAAAATGAAGCTCTTGATCGAAGAGTCCCAAACTAGTGGGACTCTTGATCCTAGTGTCCGAAATAAGTGGATCTCGTGATTGCAGAGTCCCAATCATAGAGGTTTAGGCATGTAAGACTCAAAGTCTCAGAGCAGTGGTCTCTTGGTCGAAGAGTCCCAGTCTAGTAGGACTCTTGACCATAGACTTTCAGACATTGAGACTCAGTGTCCCAACCTAGTAGGACTCCCGATCGAAGAGTCCCAGTCCAGTGGGACTCTTAACCATAAAGTCCTATTTGAGTGAGACTCTTCATCAGCCATCAGATCAGATAGGAACCTCTAGTGTGTGTGACTCCATAGGTCCAAATCTAAGTCGGTAGTATAGAAACTAATTTCTATACTAATCAAAGTAACCGTCTAGCAATGGTACCTGACATCCAGATAGATCGAATAGTTACAATTGCAACATTCAGAATCTACGTGAATATGGTTTTCATATAATTCATTCTTTTGACCTTTGGTGCAATAGATGACTCAGGATTAGACTGTCAACCCTAAAAAATACATCCATGTCATGTCTTAAAGCAATTAGTCCTATGACCCCTCACAATGATTACCCTAGCCAAGGCTTTGCTAAATTGAAATACTATTTAACACAACTCCTAAATCCAAGAGTGATCAATTCCATTTTGATACACGCATCGACTTCTTAAGTACTTAACTGTACTCAGAAATCTTCCATCACTGAATTAAAAATTCATGTAGTCCAGCATCAAAGCATAGTGAGTTGCTTGAAAGTCACCATAGTGATCTCAGATCGGAGGGACACTTATACCCATATTCCATTGGAGCTGATCTTGATAGGAGAAAAGCTCCAAAGTTGGTCACATTCAGTGCAGATATATCCATACATCTCACTTGCATGCTATACCATTGTCTCAATACTCCTTAGTTATGAGGACAACCAATCTATATGGGACATAATGATCTATACTTAATAAATATTGTCGTCCTAAGTAACAACGTATCTTTTGATTGTAAGTAATTTAAGGACTAAACAACAAATCATCCTTTGTTGAATCTAGATAGTCCTAAGGACTTCATCATAACATAGGAGTTCATTAGAAGATAATAGAATTTATGATGAATCAAAATAACTTTTATTAATTTATAATTCATATGTAATTATAAATGTATAGTCCAACTGTCAATAGACTGACGATTGGCTTTGGAATATATTCCCAATAGTTCGTTCAAAATTTACATTGGTAAAGTATGGATTGATATAAATACCGATCTTCTTATTGCTAATATCCCATCATTCACATTGAAATAGGAATACCAAATTTTTTAGCCCATACTTTAATTCTATGATATCTATCAATACACTAAGATATTCAATCTCCTCTTCTCTTTCATATCCTATCGTAGCAATCTCACTATTTTGAATCCATCTTTACATCTCAAGCTCTCTTATATGAAATCTCATTCCTCTAACGATATAGGATGTGTAGTAGTTAACTCTTCAATTGGGACCACATGCTAAATTGTATAACTCATTGATTGCACCTTCTTCTTTATTGAAATACTTAGATTTCATCTACAATATAGCAAAAAAATTATGTTGTTATAAGTAAATAATTGTATAATTATAAAAATATAATATAATACTACTAAAACTTACATGGTCCCCAAACTATTTTGCAAATTCTGTCCTATGTCAATCATCAACATTTGTATTATTATCTCTGGATAGTATATTCTTATGCTCACTGCAACAAGTCATCATTTTTAATTTTATATCGATATGAAAAAATTAGTTAGAATACTAAAATTATGCTAAGATAATACTTAATTAAATCTTTAATTTCTTTATAATTATTTAGAATATAGAAGTATGCTTTGGATAGCTTATTCATGTCCATAAACTCATATCTTCTTTCACCCATGGGTCGAACCATTTATTTGAATATGGATAGTGTCGATTCATCATCATCCTATTCACGATTAGTATTATGATCTACACAATTGAATCTTATTTCGATATCGTCAAGATACATCGAGCAAAATGTGAGACACTCAGTAGCTATGTATGCTTTCGTTATGGATCCTTCAGGCTGTGCCTTATTATGGATATACCTTTTTAGGATACACAAGGATCTACAAATATAAAATAATTTAAAGAGTTCTAATACATTTACATCTTACAACTGATATGTCAAAGAGATTATGATTTCTTTATCTTTCAATAGGATACATCCATTGTAATGTACCGAACCAGCTAGAAGAGCTTCTTTTGGAAGATGAATAGTCAAGTGTACCATAACATCAAAAAATAATGGTGAAATTTTTTTTTTCTAACTTATAAAAAATGAGCATAATATCTTTCTTAAACTTCTCGATTAAGTTAATCTTCAACTTTCTGCAACATAGTTCTCAAAAAAATACTTCCAACTTAATCAATGCAGTTTGAACATCACCACTCAAATTGCCATACATCACCATAAGAAGCAAGCAATGCATCATCACATGGGAGGCATGACTTTTTATGTTAGAGATATTATCGTCATTGTTGCCAACACATCATGATACATTTGAAGCATAAGCATAAAAAAACTTTACAGTTTTGAACCATCCATGAAAACTTTTCTTCTCCTCACCAAAAACTGAATAGCATGTAGGTGGCATAAAAAAATTATCACCTCGATGAACTAAATGCAGCTCCAGCTAGATTCTCATTTCTTGCAAATTGAGGTGAGCTTTTGAATTATCTTTTATTTTTTTTATGATGTTCAATACTGTACCAGTGACATTATCATAAATATTCTTCTCAATTTGCATCACATCCAAGTTATGCGAAGTAGTAGCTACTTCCAGTATAGTAGTTCGAAAAATAGGCTTCACTTCGTCCAATTCAGCTTAGCTTCAGTATGCTTCCACTTGCGAGTACTCGATGTTTTTCTAATTTCATATTTCCAATAGCTTCAAGTTGTTCTAAAACTTTTACTCCATTTAACTCCTTAGGTGGCGGATGTTGGTCAGACTTACCATCAAAGTATTGGTTATAACGAGTCCTCCAAGAGTGATTAGCAGATAGAAATCATCAATAATCCATGAAGCAGATTTTTCTTCCATACTTTAAATGTAAGGAGGATGTATCCTTGTTGCATATTGAACATGCCAGATATCTTGGTACTCCACCTAGATAAGTTTTCATATACAGAAAAATTATTTATGGTTCATAAAATCGATGCATGCAACTTAAAATTTCTTCGATTGATAGAATCATATGTCTGTACTCTATTTTCCCATAGCACTTTTAGATCATCGATTAAGGATCGTAGATATACATCAATTTCATTACTTGGTGCTCTTGGATCCGGAATCAATAGTGACTTAAAAATAAATGGCTCTTTCATGCAGTTCCAAGATGACACATTATATACAACTAGTATCATAGGCCACATGCAGTAGGAAGTACTCAAATTACCAAAAAGATTAAATCCATCTGTCGCTAGACCAAGCCGGATATTACACGAGTCACTCGCAAATAGTGGATGCTTTGCATCAAAGTATTTCCATACTAAAGAGTTAGTTGGATGGCTAAGTATGTTCTCCTCCAAAATCTACTATTCATGATGCCATCTCATTTCTTCAGCTATCTTTGTGGACATATACAACCTTTGAAGTCTTGGAATCAATGAAAAATACCTTAAAACCTTATGAGGTATCTTCTTTTCTTTCTTATTATTGGTTTTGTACCTAGGCTCACCATATTGTGGATATTCATTCGCTTGTTCATTCTCCTTGTAAAATAGTATACAATCATTTTTATAGGCATATATAGGAATATGGCTAAGTCCCAATTCCCGCATATATGTTTTTACTTTAGTATATGATTTCAAAAGTGTCGACCCATCAGGAAGAGCTGCTTTAATCAATGCTAAATTTTGATCAAAATATTTCTAACTCCATTGGTTCACCATTTTAATATGAAGCAATTTGATCAAAAACTCTAACTTGAAGAACTTCACACAATTTAGGTAAAGTGGCTCTCGTGCATCTCGAACAAGCTTTGCAAACTATTTCAAAAGTCTATTTTACCTCATTAATATTATATTCATGATCATAACTGCCTTGAGATGCACTAGCACTCATTGGTACATTTAAGCTAACATCCTGATGTAAATCATCCAATAGTGAACCTATACCATCATGTTCGATAGATTCAACAGCATCAATATCATCTTCGATATGATCATCATTGTACACAACTTCATTCAGATCAACCTCTCCATGCCATATCCAGTGAGTATACTTCTTGTCCATACTAAAACGTAGCAGATGCTCCTCAATAAGTAATATATGATGATATATCATATTGACATATCTTTTACATTGATACTTTATCCAACTGGCACTATCAACCTTATACTATGCAAATTCAATAAAATCTCGAACATCTTTTTGATATTTAGGCAAGAAAATATCCCTAACGTTCATCCAACTTTTGTCGATATCCATCTAATAACAAAGAATAATGCATTCATGAATCTTAACTCCACCAACTCCTTCCTAATAGGGGTGGTCCAATTCTTTCAAAAATGTATCAATTTTATTATTACCATAGCTTTGTTCTTTATTCTATATCCAAAAAAAATCCGACAACATCTTTCTATAGTTCTCCAAGTATACGATATAGATGGATCATATTTTAACCATATCTAATATATACCTGGAGAACAAACGAGATAACTATGATAGAATTTTTCATAATAGAACATAGAACACCATGACAATAATAAAATATTATTATATTTTTTAACTACCCAAATTGGGGTATCCAAGAGCCGTTCATAAAGTCCATTTTGGAGATTTTGGGACCAACTCTTGAATAGAAGTCTAAGGTTACATCAATGCATGCATTAAATCATTACCAGACAAGATCCCGGACTAGATCCCAAATCAAATTCTGGATTGGATCTCGATCGAAATCCTGACTGAGATCTGATCTAGAACATGACCTGGATCCTGATCGAGATCCAACCTGGATCATGATCCGAATCCCAAATCGAATCCTAGACTAGATCTTGGATAGGATCCCAAATCGAGTTTTGACCCAGATCATGATCCAAATCTTGGATAGAAACCCGACTCATATCCTTGATTGAAACTCAATCCAGATTTCAGACTAGATAGTTCATATGCATTAAAAATTAAAACCTTCGATTAATGCAAATTAAAATATTAAATTATAATCATAATGAAATACAGGGACTAAACAAATAAAAAGATTAGACTATAACAAGTGAATACATAAAAATATATTTAAAAAGCTAACTATTTTAATTATAAAAAATATCTTATTTTTAAATATTTTATCATTTTTTCTTAAAATTTATTTATTAATTAAATTATTATTATTACTATTATTATTATTATTACTGCTTTTACTCTTATTATTATTGCTATTACTATTATTATTACTACTACTACTTTTACTATTGTTATTATTATTATTACTATTATTATTATTACCACTACTTCTACTATTACTACTGTTACTATTATTATTAATACTTTTATTCTTACTTATATTATTATTATTATTCTTATTATTATCATTAATAATAATATTATTATTATTTTTACTATTATTATTACTACTATTACTATTATTATTATTAGTACTACTACTATTATTATTATTATTATCATTTTTACTATTATTATTACTATTATTATTATTTTATTTTTATTATTTATTAAAATTTTAAAAATAATTAAGAACTAATCCAATCCCTTATGAGCCCTCCGCCCCCCACCCGTCGAGGCCCCCACCTCCTGTGATGTCCCTCCGCCACCGACCACCCATGGGTCCCCACCCAAGCCATCATTGTCGCCCCTCCATGCCCCACCCCCCTCCGTCCTCCACCTATCGTGGCCCCCCACCCTCTACTATGCCCCTCCTTTACCCACCCATTGCAGTCCTCCACCCCCTGTGATGCCCCTCCACCGTCCACCACTTGCAGCCCCCCATCCGACCCATCACCACTGCCCCTCCATGCCCCACCCCTTATGGACCCCACCTCCTATGGCGGCCCTCCGCTCCTTACCCCTCATAGCCTCCCACCCCTTGCATGCAGTGCCCCTTCGCCTCACACCCACCCATCCAGTCACCACTGCTCCTTGGCACCCCACCCTTCGTGGCCCCCACCCCCTGCAGCACCGGCTCTTTGCCTCCCATCATCAGTGGCCTCCATCAGGCCCATCAACTACCATGCATGGCCTGTAGCCGACACCCACCCTTCACGCCCCATCGCCCACTATCAACCACTGCATGGCAACACACGTGGCCCCCCAAACGATCGAAAGAATAAATTAAAAAAAAATCTAACCGATTGGTTGGGAAGTTACCTTTAGTTCAAGCCAGTGATAATGGCAATGGCATTGGCAATAGCGGTGACAACGGTGGCGGCAATAGCAGCGATAGTGGGAGACATGGTCGCCGACCGATGGAAGCCCAGGAGGAGGGGAAGAGAGAGAATGAGGGGGAGAGAGAGGAGAGGTTTTCAATCAGGCCGTGAGAGAGTAGATTTTGTAGGGTGGGGGGATATTTAAAGGATTTTATTGATGGACTTTTAGCAATGCAATTATCGTCGCTAAAATGATTATTAGTGATGAAAAATCATTTTCATCACTAATAATTTTCATCAATTATTTTTCTAAATATTTTTCCTCTTCAAAAAATATTAAAATATTTGATAAAATTATTTATGATAAAAATAAAATTTTTATTATAAATAATTGATTAAATTTTTTTTTGAAAAAATAAAAAGATAGATTATTTATGATGAAATCTTTCCATCATAAATAATCAGTTATTTATGATGCAATTTTTTTTCCATCGCAAATAATGATCATTTGCAATGAAAAATTTTTATCGCTAATAATCCATCACAAATACTTCAACCAAAATTTTAAATTAAAAAATAAAAAATATAGACTATTTTAAAAATAAAAAAGAATAAAAATATGTCGTGCATTGTTGATGCAATAGGGTTAAGGGGTGTGAGCGCATCCACTGATAGCTAGGCTGTAAGCAAATTAATATATTTTTTAAATTTTTTAAGAATTAGTATTTTTAAAAAAAAATATTTTTTTAAATATTACATAATTTTAAAATTTAAAGCTCATCTTCATCATTCATTATTTAAGTAATTATCATGCAAGCATCGTCACAAAATATCATCTCAATCTGGTAGCTCTAGCTATGTAGATCGATCAAATTTGATTTTGACGGTCACGAACGATTGCATGATGATCTAATAGATAGAAATCATCGATCGATCCAAAAATTTATAACAATGATCTCTATGATATTTATAGCATGCTATCAAAATTATATTTCAATCGGATATAATTATCATAGTCAATTTAGCATGAAATGATTTGGATCGTTAAATAAAAAATGAGTGATTAAAATGTCAATTGGTGTGTGATTATAAGATAATTTTTTTAGATAAATGATCTTTGCTAATAGTTTGATTATTTCTATGGTAATGATCATAAAAAGCAAACCATGTGTATATAAACTATCTAAAACTACATGTCTCTTGATACACATTCTTAAAGTCCTTAAGCAATTATACTTACGCTTTTATAAAATATACTTAATATGGATGATTCATATATGGAGAGTTTAGGTTTTACAATTACCACCGTATAGATGATTAAATAATGATAAAGATCATTTATCTAAAAAATTATATTATATGATAATTATATTCAATTGAAGTAAAATTTTGATAGTATACTATAAATATCATAGAGATCATTATTACAAGTTGTTAGATCTATCGATGGTTTCTATCTATCAAATCATCAAATAATCGTTCGTGACTGTTGAAATTAAATTTTATCAATCTGTAAGCTAGAGCTACTAAATCGAGACGATATTTTGTGATGATACTTGTATGATAATTACTTAAATAATGAACGATGAAGATGAACTTTAAATTTTAAAATTATATAATATTTAAAAAAATAATTTTTTTAAAATAATATTAATTTTTTAAAAATTAAAAAATATTAATTTGCTTGTGTGCTAGCTAACAGTCGATGCGCTCGCACCCCTCAACCCCATCGCATTGGCCATGCATGGCATATTTTTACTTTTTTTATTTTTAAAATAATTAATATTTTCTTTTTTAATTTAAAATTTTGGTTGAACTATTTGTGATAGAAATTTTTCATCACAAACAATCTATTATTTATGATGAAAATCATATTTTTATCATAAATAATGATTATTTATGATGAAATTTTTTATCATAAATAATCTAGTTTTTTTTATTTTTTAAAATAATTTATTTATGATAGATTATTAATGAAAATTTTTTTTATTGCAAATAATCTATTATTTATGATGAAAATAAGATTTTCGTCATAAATAACTGATTATTTACGATGAAAACTTTTCATTGCAAATAATCCATCTTTTTATTTTTTTTAAATGAGTTATTCATGGTAGATTATTGACGATGAAATATTTCCATCATAAATAATTATTATTTATAATGCAAATCTTATTTCCATCATAAATAATAAATTATTTATGTTGCAAATTTTTTATCATAAATAATCAATCTTTTTTAATTTTTTAAATAAATTATTTATACTGATTATTGGTGATGGAATATTTTCATCGTAAATGATTATTATTTATGATATTAAATTTATTTTTATCATAAATGACTGATTATTTATGATGGAAGCTTTTCATCATAAATAATTATTTTTTTTTAATTTTTTAAATGAGTTATTTATAGTTGATTATTGGTGATGGAATATTTTCATCATAAATAATAATTATTTATGATGCAAAACTTATTTCCATCATAAATAATCTATTATTTATAATAAAATTTTTTTATTATAAATAATCACTCCTTTTTTAATTTTTTAAATGAGTTATTTACATTGATTATTTACGATGGAATATTTTTATTGTAAATAATATATTATTTATGATGTAAAATTTATTTCTATCATAAATAATCAATTATTTATGATAAAAAATTTTTCTATTGTAAATAATAATTATTAGCGATGGAAGTTTTTTCATCGCTAATACCTGTATTTACAAAGAATTTTTTTGTCGCAAATAAGTCCATCGCAAAAGATGGGCTTTCTTGTAGTGTTTAATTATTTTTTAATGGCAAGACTAACTTTATCATTTACAACTAGGTTACTATGTATCCATTGGTATTGAGTCGGCCAACAACAGTAGGGTTGAGGCTTCCAGAGCTCTAAAGAAAGCCGAGGTAGCCAAAGCCGAGGTCTCCAAATACAAAGCTGAAGCCGAGCGTCTTAGGGAGGCGCTCAAGGAGGCAGAGAAAACTTTGGCCAAGGTTAAGAGTGCCCTGGATACCGAACTAGCTTTAGAGATAGAAAAGAGGAAGAAAGAGAAGTTAGAGGTTGCTGAGATCATAGGGGAAGGAGTGAAAAGAGCAATGGAGGCTAGAGAATAGGCTATAGAGGAATTCAAGGCCTTCAAAGAATTTACCACAATCAAGGTCCAATTCACCAGGGAAGCTTTCGATGCTGGTTTTGAAACCTGCCAACAGAAGGTTGCAAATCAATATCCCAAATTGGATCTTAGCTTCCTAGATGAAGAGCCAGAAGATCTTTCTACTGCCAATAAGAAACTCCCTACAACTAAAGTTAACCTACCTACTACCAACCTTCCTACCGATCACCATAAGCCCACCGAGGTGCCTGCATCCATTGAGGTTGAACTGAGCTCTTTCGCTGTCCTCCAGCCTAAGGTTGAGGACAACCTCTGATTGTACTTTTTCTTTCTCTTTTTAATACTTAAAATCTTTTTGGATAATAAAATTCAACTTTCTCATACTTTGTCTTGTGTGCTGTGATATATTTATGAAACAAAATATTGTTTGTAAATATTGCCATCGAGCTCAATCATGGACTACAACTGTTCTCCTACCTCAAGCCATTTTCCTTAAAGATCAAATAAAAATCTTGAAGAAAGAAGTTCCCCAGGCTAATAAAAAATTGAAGAAGGTTGAGAAGGAGCTTCAAAAATCAATGAATAATTATACAACAGTTTCTACTGAAAGCAGCCGTCTGCGTCGAGCTTTGAAGCAAGCTTATAGGGAATGCTCCTCGAAGAAATATCAGATGTCTGATGTGCTTCAATGGGTATCCAAGCTTGCCAACCAAAGATCTTGGTCCTTAACTGCCAAAATTACTTTCCTCGAGGCCGAACTTAGAAGTGCTTGGAAAGAGATCCAATATTTAGAGAAAGGCTCACATTGATCCTAAAAACAAGAAGAATATGGATGGGATTAGTCCAAAAGATTTTCTGACCTTCAAAATCAACTGCTTTTGGTGGAAGAGAGATATGATGAATATAGGCTAGGCTGGTGCAAGCAAATTTTCGATCTCTATTGCTAACTTCAGATGGCTAGGGAAGAAATAGCTCGACTTAAGAAGGAGCTCGCAAACAACGTTCAAGCTAATCCAAGAGGAGCTTCAGACGAACTATCTTTGATCAAAAACAGCCTCATTAGCCTTTTTGAAAGTTATGATAAAAATAAATCTGAGTTTCTTCAACTCAAAATCTAGATAAAAAATCAAGAAAAAGCTGTTAGAGATGCCAAGGCTGAATCAATCATACTTCGAAAATGACTAAGAGAAGTCAGAAGATAATGCTAGAAGAGCTCAAAACCTATTCGAAGAATTTTTGGCTGCAAAGAAAAGGTTCGAAGGTCAAATAAAGGATCAAAAAAATTCCTTGATGATTGCTAAAGCTGGCATCACAAAATACACAGAGAATTTGGTTTTCTCTCTTCTTTCATTTGTAATCAATCCTAGCGACCTTTGTAACAACTGATCTTTTTTTAACTAATGGGGTTATCTTCCTTTGTCATATCATGATTATGTGCTTGTTAAATTCTTTGCCATCACTTTACATTTATAGCTGACTTTATTTTGAAAGGAGGACCTTCATTTGACCTTACTTGAATCTATCCTCCTTATATATGAATAAGGATCTTTCAACCTCGTTTAGGAATGAGTTTAACCTTCTATTTAGGAACTAGAGGCATTCACCCTCATTAAGATGAGATTAACCTTCTATTTAAGAATTGAAGGTCTTCACCCTTATTAAGATGAGGTTAATCTCCTATTTAAGAATTGGAGGGCTTCATATCCCTCGTAAGGGTCTTCCGACCTCATTTAAGAATGGGTTTAACCTTCTATTTAGGAACCAAAGGCCTTCACCTTCGTTAAGATGAGGTTAACCTCTTATTTAAGAATCAGAGGCCTTCATCCTCGTTAAGATAAGATTAACCTCCTGTTTAAGAACCGAAGACCTTCATATCCCTCGTAAGGATCTTTCGACCTTGTTTAAGAATGAGTTTAAAATTTTATTTAGGAATAGGAGGCCTTCACTCTCGTTAAGATAAGGTTAATCTTTTATTTAGAAATTGGAGGTCTTCACCCTCGTTAAGATGAGATTAACCTCCTGTTTAAAAACTAGAGATCTTCATATCCCTCGTAAAGATCTTCCGACCTCGTTTAAGAATAAGTTTAACCTCCTATTTAGAAACTGGAGGCTTTTATCCTTGTTAAGATGAGATCAACCTCCTATTTTAAGAATTGGAGGCCTTCAATTTTGTTTAAAAATAAAGTTTGGCTTAATTATTTCCTACGATAACTTAATTGCATAAAAGATAGGAGTGTTAAAATCAGAAGTCTTTTATTAAAATATGGCTATTGATAGTACATTCATAAATTTTTAAAATTTTATGGTCAAGGTAGTGTGGCTCCTCCAAGCTTCTTTATGCGATAAGTTTCTGGTCGAATGATCTTTTCGACTTCATAAGGATCTTCCCAATTTAAGGCAAGCTTGCCTTGATTCTATGGTTGAGAGACTTTCGCTCAGCGTAGCACCAAGTCTCCGATCCTAAAAGTTTTATTTTTGACTCTGAAATTATAATACCGAGCTACCTTTTATCTATAAGCTACCATCCAAACTTGAGCTCTGATCCATTTTTCTTCTAACAAGTTAAGATTTGTTTTGAGATCTTGTATGTTATTTTGTTCATTAAAGTTTTCAACCCATGCTGAAGAAATTCCAAGTTTAATAGGGATAATAGCTTTCATTCCAAATATTAAGGCAAATAGAGTTTCTCCTGTAGGTAACCTTTGGAGGATTCTATAAGTCCAGAGAATATGATAAAGTTCGTCTACCTATGTTCCTTTTGCCCATTCAAGTCTCACCTTTATCCCTTATAGCAATATCCAGTTGGTCATCTTGGCTTCACTATTTGCTTAGGGATAAGCCACAGATGTCAAATGATGAAAAACATTTAAATCTTCACAAAACTCGATGAATTTTGCCTCTGTGAACTGGCGTCCATGGTCAGTGATCAATGTTCGAGGTAGACCAAATCTGTATATAATAGACTTTCAAACAAAATCTTTCACTTTAGCTTCAGTAACCTTCGCCAGTGGTTTAGCTTCAACCTACTTAGTGAAGTAGTTTATGCCACCAAGAAAAACTTCTGCTGTCCAGATGCCATGGAAAATGATCCAAGTATATCCATTCTCCATTGTACGAATGGCCAAGGGGCACTTAAGAGTGTTATTAAAGATGCTGGTTGCCATAGGATATTAGTATTTCTCTAATATCGGTCATACTTTCTAGCATAATCAACTATATTATGTTGCATGATTGGCCAATAGTACCCTTGCTGAAGTAACTTATAAGATAATGACCTGACTCCAAGGTGATTTCTGCATATTCCTTCATGAACCTTCCTTAGTGCATAATCAGCTTCAGATGATTCAAGGCATTTAAGGAGTAGTAGGAAATAAGACCTCCTGTATAATTTATTTTCATGTAAACTATAGCGAGATGCTTGGTTCCTTAACTTTTGGACTTCTTTAGGATCTCTAGGGAGGACATCATTTTTAAGCTATAGGACTAGTGGATCGATCCAACAGGATTCATGGTCCACCTGCATCACTGTCAGGGGTTCTTTCGTATTTGGTTGTCGAAGAACTTCAAAGAAAACTTCTTAAGGCAAGTCATTTGAAACTTGTTGGGGATAAACCCTGCTCCTACCGAAGTCCAATTTGATGCATAGCCTAATACAACTGATAATCACGGAAGAGCTTCGATCGAAAATTCTTCCTTCAGCGGTCGAACCCCAATCGAACTTCTTTAGCAGTCAAATTCCTCCAGCAGCCAAACCCCTTCCGAACTCCCTCCAGCGGTCGAATCCTAGCCAAACTCCTTCAAGCAACCAAACTCCTCCAACGATCGAACCCCTCCCAGACTCCTCCAGCAGTTGAACCTCTTTCGAACTCCTACAGCGGTCGAACTCCATCTCAACTTCTCCATCAGTCGGACTCCTTCTGGACCTCTCCATCAATCGAACTTCTTTCGGACTTTTCTTTTGGTCAGACTTTTCCATTAGTCAGACTTCTTTCGAACTTCTCCTTCAGTCAAATTTTTCTTCCAGACTTCTCCTTTAATCAAATTCCTCTAGGAGCCAAACTCCTTATAAACTTCTCCTTCAGTCAAATTCCTTCAGGAGCTGAACTCCTTTCGGACTTCTTCTTCAATCGGATTCCTCCAGAAGCCGAACTCCTTCCGAACTTCTCCTTTAGTCGGATTCCTCCAGGAGTCAAACTCCTTCTAAACTTCTCTTTCAGTCAAATTCTTCCAGGAGTCGAATTTCTTCCAAACTTTTTCTTCAGTCGTATTCTTCTAGGAGCCGAACTCCTTCCGGATTGCTCCTTCAATCGAATTTCTCTAAGAGCCAAATTTCTTTCGATCTTCTCCTTCAGTCGAATTCTCCTTTCGGACTTCTCCTTTAGTTGGATTTCTCTAGGAGCCAAACTCCTTCCAAACTTTTTCTTCAGTCAAATTCCTCTAGGAGTTGAACTTCTTTCGGACTTCTCTTTCAATTGAATTTTTTCAGGAGCTGAACTCTTTCCGAACTTCTCCTTCAGTTGGATTCCTCCAAGAGCCGAACTACTTTCAAACTTTTTTTTAATCGGATTCCTCCAGGAGCCGATCTTCTTTCGAACTTCTCATATAGTTAGATTCCTCTAGGAACCAAACTCTTTCTAAACTTTTCCTTCAATCAGATTTCTCCAGCAAATTACTTTCAGATTTTAGCTAGCATTCCTCCTGGATGATCCCCTCTAGCCATATTTTCTTTAGGAGTCCAAACTCCTCTGAAATTGATATATGTCAAAGTTCTTCATCAACCAATGCCTGCTTCCTCCGAACTTCGACTATTAAATTTTGATGAATGCACATATCATGACAGACGATACTTCTCTCTTTATAGCAAACCCCAAATGATCCCGAGCAGTCCACTATCGGACAGTTATGGCTGTCACTATCAATCTGCTATAGGCGACACCTCTCTCCATAGCAAACCCCATGTGGTTCCGAGTGGCCCACTATCAGACGGTTATGGCTATCACTATTAGTTTGCTACAGACGACACCTCTCTCTCTCCATAACAAACTCCATGCAGCCCCGAGCAATCCACTATCAAATGATTATGGCTGTCACTATTAGTCTGCTATAGGCTCTATCTATAAAAAATGATCCTTCAGATATATTTTCTTTAAGCTCTCTTCTTCCCAAAATTCTGCTGAATTCTTTTCTGAGCACTCCATTTCTGTTGGTCAAAAGAGCTGACTTGATCGTCAGAGGGTCCTACCAAAGCCATCACCATTGACTTCGGATGTGACTTTATTTTGTAGGTCACCGATGGTGACCTCTCCTTCCTCAACTCCTACTCGATCCGATGTCATCCAAATTCTGCACCAATAGGATTGGCACCAAAGAAAGGGTCTTTGTTTCTGAGGTACCCTTATTCTTAAAAAAGTGCTCAATCAATCCTATGGATCTACTTCTTCAAGGTTCATCTCCATCCTCTTCCTCAATCCCAAGAAATGCCTCTAAAGAAGGCAACTGCCCGAAGATCTACCACTTCTACTGTCAGATCTGAGCCAGATCCATCTATTCTTGCTCCATCGTCGATGCTTCAACCTCCACATCTATCGATGGCCATGGTAGATCCGAAGTAGTTTAACCCACTGATGTAGTGGGTTCAGGGCCTCACCAAAATGGTGCAGATCATGCGACAGCCTTCGATGGCAGTTCTACCAGAAAACCATCCATCAAGATGCTAGAAATCGATCCCAATGAGGAGCACTTAGGCTAGCATATCCGTCGCCCTTGGAAAGAAAAAATAGAGAGCAGAGGATCCTCATTCGGATCATAATTCTTCTTCAGAAGAGACTTTTCCCATCTACAGTTAGAAGCCTTCCAAGATCTACGATTGAGATGACGTCCTTGATCAGAAACTACGAAAGATGGACCGACAGATTGAGAAACTCCATCACGTTGCTTCGACTCACCATGATGATGTCTGTACCGATCCTTCTTTCTCTCTCCGAATTATGCAAGAGTCCATTTTATTGAGCTTCAAGCTTCCTAAATTTGAAAGCTACGATGGAACCTCTAATCCGATCGATCATCTGAAGGCCTTTCGAACCATGATGCTGCTCCATGGTGCACCAGATGCTATCTTATGTCGAGCTTTTTTGTCTACCTTAAAGGGAGCAGAAAGAAACTGATACTCGATGTTGAGACTAGGTACGATCTTCTTCTTTGATCAGATAAGCCATTAGTTTGTGGCTCACTTCATCAGCAACCGACGTCCGTGCCAAGGTTCGGATTTTTTGATGAATATCAAGTAGAAGGAGGGAGAATCTATCCAAGCTTATGTCATCCAGTTTAATGCTGTTACGTTGGAGGTCCAAAATTTGGACCAGTCTATTGTAATAGCCGCACTCAAAGATGGCTTTTAGAAGAACGATTTGCTATTCTTCTTGAAGAAAAAGTATCCTAGGAACTTTATCGATCTACTAGCTTGGGCTGAGGGATATGTCCGAACGGAAGAAGCTTTCAAATTGAAAGATGAGAAAGCTGCAGGAGAGTGGCGGGCGAGTGAGTCTAATGAACCCACAGCTGATGGAGAGCCGAATGAAGCTTGGCCATGCTCACAGACTTCCTCCGAGTGTAAGCGAGTCTGAACTCCTTCTCGAGCTCATCATCAAAGAAGCTCCGATAAAAGAGCATGAAGAAGTTCTCCCTCCAGGAGGTTTCACAACTATACCCCCCTCAATGCTCCAAAAATGCAAGTATTGATGGAGATCAAGGAGCAACTGCTGAGGCTTGAAAGGATGCACACTCATCCTAGTAAGCGCAATCCTAGCAAATACTACCTCTACCATCGTGACCATGGTCATGATACTGAGGAATGCATTCAGCTCCAAGACGAGATCGAGGAGCTCATCGAGAGAGGCTGACTGAATTGATTTCTCAGATGTTGGTCTGAAGCAAGAAAAGATCGATCGAGAGTACTACCGTAGTCAGAACCACCAAGAAGGAAGGAACAACAAGGAGATCAACCACCTTTCGACGTCATCAACACTATCTCTAGGGACTTCGATGTGAAGAGGCCAACAGATCTGAGGGAGTAGTGAAGAGGTGGAGAACTGAAGAGCTCATCATTTTCACCGACGAGGATGCTCAAGGAGTCCAGTTCCCACACAATGATGTGGTTTTAATCTCTTTAAACATTGTCGACTATGATGTACACCATATTTTAGTAGATAATGGAAGCTCGACTGATGTTTTGTTTTATGATGCTTTCTCAAAAATATCCTTACTCATTAACCACTTGAAACCTATGAACTTTCCATTGGTAGGCTTCACTGGAGATGCCGTGCTAGTTGAGGGTATAATAACTTTGACTATGATTGCAGGGCAACGTCCGAAGCTGGTTAAGGCATAGGTCAATTTTTTAGTTATAAAGGCTCCATCTGCCTATAATGCTATTCTCGACCGACCTGGGTTGAACGCGCTCTGAGCAGTGGTGTCAACTTATTATCTAAGGATGAAGTTTCCAATGAGCTACGAAATTGGAGAGATTAGAGAAGATCAGGCATTGGCGAGATGCTGTTACTCCATTGCCCTACAGAAAAATATCCAGCCTGACCTTTGTCCTATTGATGGGCTGGATGCCCGTGATGACCTCACCGAGGAGTGGGGCGAGCCTATGGAGGACCTCACATCTATGCTCTTAAATGATGAAAATGCAGAGCACACTATATAGATTAGCTCCAACTTGGGGGATGAGGTTCGAGAGCAACTCATCACCTTTCTCAGGAAGAACGTGGATGTCTTTGCCTGGGCTCCAATGGATATGCCAGGAATTGATGTCGAAATCATGGAACATCGGCTGGCCATTGATCTTAAGTATCGACTGATAAAAGAGAAGATGTGCAACCACACCCCAGAGAGGCAGAAAGTAATCACAGAAGAAGTAGGTAAGCTCCTCAAATCTGGATTCATCCAAAAAGTTAACTATCCGATCTGGATCTCAAACGCGGTCCTCATCAAAAAGGCAAATAACAAGTGGAGGATGTGTATAGACTTCAAAAAGCTGAATAAAGTCTGTCTAAAAGATAGCTACCCTCTACCTAGGATTGATCAATTGGTAGACATAATCTCGGACCACGAGCTCCTCATCTTCATGGATGCTTTCTTCGATTATAACCAGATACAGATGGTATCAAAGGACGAGAAGAAAACTACTTTGTTACTGACCATGGTCTTTACTGTTATAGGATTATGCTCTTTGGACTAAAAAATGTAGGAACAACCTACCAGTATCTGATCAACAAGATCTTCAAGGAGCAGATCGACCGCAATATGGAGGTGTATGTGGATGACATGCTCGTCAAAAGTCGAGCTTCTATAAACCACCTCGCCAACCTCGAAGAGACCTTCAGTGCACTCAGGTAGCACAAGATGAAGCTGAACCCAACCAAGTGAAGAAAAATCCTAATTTTTCAGACCAGGTTCGTTTAGATCAGATCAGATCAAGAGATATATTTCAAATTTTTTTTTCTTTGATCTAGATCAGATCTAAGATATTTTAGATCTGATTATTATTATTTTAGAAATTAAAATAAAATTAAATAAATTAAATTAGATTTAATTTACCTTGAAGTGGGTAATCCTATTACCCATTGATGATCCTGTATGTAGCGGAAGATTCTGGATCTAGCCATGCAAGTGCCTGGCCTCTACCGGTATCCACTCGGGTTGGATCTGGAGATCCTCTTCTTCTCTATCACGTCTCCAAAAATTAGATCTGGATCTGATCTGGAGGATCTTCAAAACTCTTTTTGAAGATCAGCAGTCGTCCTTTGCAGCAGCGCAGCCTTCTAGCTTTCAGTCGCCTTTCTTTGATCTGGATCGCACCAACCAAGAATCCAAAACACCTTTTGGACGTGGAGAGGAGAGGGAGAAGGTGGGTTTGGCATGGAGGAAGAGGGGAGAGGCAGCCTTGGGGCATGGGGAATTATGATTCAATCTTCAATAATTTGAGTTGGGCGCAGGGTCTTATTTATAGACTATCTGTGATCCAACTTCTCTTCTTCCCAACCAATCACAACTCTTTATGAAATCAGATCTAAATCTGATTGGTGGAAATAGAGTTCCTGGATTCCTCCTTAGAGGGTGCCTAAGACCAGTCAAAGTTGGTTCTTAGGAGAACTCTAATTGAAATCCAAAAAGGAGATGGAGTCCCTGTCCAACAGGGACTCCTGGGCGCCTCCAGCTTGGGCACACGCCAAGGGTGGCATGCGCCCTCTTCCTTGCCAGGTTCTGGCAGGGGGACAGGCCCCCACCAGCTCTCCAATAGGTGCATGACATGTGGACAAAAGTCAAAGTATCAATGGTCAATATTTGACCAGTCAAAGGTAGACTTTTGACCAAAGTCAAAGAATAAGAAATGGCAGGTGACCAAAAATGGCAGGTAATGTCTTACAAAATAAGACAACCTTTTCTAACTTGGACAACCTCCAGTCAGACCATATGAAGGCCTCTGATTGAGCACAAACTCCTTTGGCTCAGTCAGGACAACTTATTTATGATAGTAAAAGAAGAACGTTAGGTTCAATCGAGTGCTAGCACGATTTTCCTTGAACCTAATTGAATCTCATTCAGATCAATTGAACTAGATCAGTTCAATTGATGATCACCAGATTCAAACCCTTGTTTGTGTGACCCAGTTAGGTTCAGTTCTGTATGGTAATGGGATATGTCATGATCTCTATCATCGACATCATCGAAACTCCTTTCGATGGATCAGAACTCTTTTGATTCGAACAGCTAGAATGATCGATCATCTAAATCATTCTAATTGCTCCCAAAATCCACCAGTGACACCTAGCAGTATATGGTGGCAACCCATCAGAGCTGAATGCGAACCTCTTGGTGCAGCTACCTGTGTGATTAAGTTCTTCTATCTTGAGCCCCGATCAGATTAGGGTTAAGGTGAACTCGTCAAACCCTAGTCTCTGTCATATGATGTAATCATTCGATTCGAGTCCAATGTGAAAATCTAAATAGAAACTCTTTCTATTATTTCACTCTACCATGGCCATGGACTTCTGGACTTGATTCTCATGATCATCATAGGGCTGCTCCTCTACCACCGAGGTAGATAGATTCCATCTTGATGCAATCCAGTTCCTACAATGAACATGCTATAGCCAACATACACCTCAGGATTCCATATGGCTAGGAGATCCGAGTAATGGTGTAGTCAAACTATAACACCCTCAAGGTGAACTGCCGATGCACCTCAGGTCAAAGAACCAGACACACTACTGCAGCATCGAGTCAGTCATTGACGAGAAGGTAGACTTCCTAATGACTACTCGAGGTGGTCACGCTCAGTGCCCTCATTCTCTAACGAGTATCCTGTACTCTCGCTCCGGTGTCTCCACACCGTAGACTCAAGACTCATCTACTAAAGAGAAGCGATTGTACACCAACCTTCCGGATCAATCACCATCCTCGTGATGATCCTATGGTCGGGAGCATTTTATGAGTTAATAATGATTATTCATGTCTTAAATTTTCAACTCTTGAAAATATGAATTATCATTACCATTAACTCAAAGGATGTATCACAGACACTAAATACACATATGTGATAGAAAATAACCCATTTTATTGATTATAGTCAAAATTATAATTTTGCCCCTAGAAGTGTATTACAAGTGTCAGCCAATTCTGGCTTCTAGGGCACATATATCTAACAATCTCCCACTTGTCCTAAAGCCAATTGGCTACAAGTCTAAGTCCCATCTTCTCAAGGTGGGCTTCGATCTTCTGCTGGCCCAACGGCTTTGTAAGTGGGTCTGCCACATTATTTGTGGAGTTGACTCTCTTGACCTCGACGTAATCCTTCTCGAGGTAATCGCGGATGAGGTGGTATCGCCATTTGCTTGAAACTCTTCCAGCTGACAGCACCATCATTGCACACAAACAGACTCCCAGATGTCGACTTTCGATCATCTATATCGGACATGAAATCCGAGTCTGTGTATCCCTGGACTTGGAGTTCTCCGTTACCAAAGACCAACATCATATCCTTAGTTCTTCTCAAGTACTTAAGGATACATTTCACAGAAGTCCAGTGTTCTTCACCTGGATTTGACTGATATCTGCTTGTGACACTCACAGCATGGGCTATATCAGGTCGTGTACATAGCATGGCATACATGAGGCTCCCTATTGCAGAAGCATAAGGGATCTTGCTCATGCGTTCTATTTCCTCAGGTGTGCTGGGGCACATCTTCTTGGAAAGATGAATACCATGTCTGAAGGGTATTAATCCCCTCTTAGAGTTTTCCATACTAAACCTCTTTAGTACTTCCTCTATGTACATCTTCTGTGAAAGTCCTAGCATCCTATTCGGTCTATCCCTATAGACCTTAATTCCTAGAATAAAGGATGCTTCACCTAGGTCTTTCATGGAGAATTCCTTGGACAACCATATTTTGACTGTTGTCAACATGGGAATATCATTCCCAATAAGGAGGATGTCATCCACGTACAATACGAGGAAGACAACAGCGCTCCCACTGACCTTTTTGAAAACACACGGTTCCTCTTCATTTTTGATGAAACCAAACTTTTTGATCACATCATTGAAATGAGTGTTCCAGCTCCGAGATGCTTGCTTAAGTCCATATATGGACCTTTGCAGCTTGCAAACCTTGTGATCAGTATCACTGGATGTGAAACCTAGCGGCTGTTCCATATAGATATCTTCCTCAAGATATCCATTTAAGAACGCCATTTTCACGTCCATTTGCCATATTTCATAATCGAAATAGGCTGCAACGGCAAGCAATGTGCGGATGGATTTTAGCATAGCCACTGGGGAAAAGGTATCCTGATAGTCAATGCCTTCGCATTGACTATAACCTTTTGCCACTAGTCTAGCCTTGAATGTCTCCACATTCCCATCTGCACCAATCTTTCTCTTGAAGATCCATTTACACCCAATAGGTACTATACCTTCTGGTGGATCTACCAAGGTCCAGACTTGGTTTGAGTGCATCGAGTCAATTTCTGACTGCATTGCCTCTAGCCATTTCTCAGGAGTCGATATCTGATATCGCCTCGTTGTAGGTTTTGGGATCATCACCATGAGCACCATTACCTACGAGGAACATTTTCTCTACTTTCCTCTGAAATAATACCTAAGTATCTTTCAGGAGGATGGAAAACTCTTTCCGATCTACGAGGTGGAGGAGGTAGTGTTCTTATTGGCTCAACCTGATTTGGTTCCAATTGGTCCTTAGCTCGTTGTACTTGTGAGACTTTCTCATCAAGCTTGATCTGCTTTCCAATGCCGCTATCTTGAATAAACTATTTTTCAAGAAAGATGGCATGTCGACTCACAATCACATTGTGGTCTTCTGGAATGTAGAAATAGTATCCTAATGACTCTTTAGGATATCCTATGAATCGAGCTCTAAAGGACCTAAACTCTAACTTGTCCGCTTGTTGTCTTTTGACATGAGTCGGACAACCCCAAATTCTGAGATGACTCAGACTTGGTTTCTTACCGTGCCATATCTCATACGGTGTGGTAGGAACGGTTTTAGAGGGAACCCTATTCAGTAGATAAATTGAAGTTAACAATGAGTATCCCCAAAGAAAATCAGGGAGGTCTGTGAAGCTCATCATGGATCGAACCATATCCAATAGAGTCCGATTTCTCCATGTTCTGAAACCCCGTTGAGTTGAGGTGTTCCTGGTGGAGTCCATTGAGAGACTATGCCATTTTTCTTTAGATAGTCTAGGAATTCCTGACTAAGGTATTCACCTCCTCGATCTGATCGAAGAACCTTAATGGGTTTTTCCAGTTTATTTTTCTACTTCATGTCTGAATTCTTTGAACTTTTCAAAAGCTTCAGACTTATGTCTCATAAGATACACATACCCATACCTAGACAGATCATCGGTAAAGGTAATGAAGTAGATAAAATTGCCTCTAGCCGGCACATCAAATGGGCCGCACACATCAGTATGTACTAGGGCAAGGAGATCTATGGCCCTCTCCCCATGTCCAACAAAAGGGAGTTTAGTCATTTTGCCTTGAAGACAAGATTCACAAGTTGGATATGACTCGAAAGTCAATGGACTCAATAGCCCATTTTTCTCCAATTTGTTGATCCTATCTTCTGCTATATGACCTAATCTTAGGTGCCATAGATACCTATCATTTGGACTATCCCTAGGTCGTTTGGCATTCACGTTTTGCTCGATAGTTAGAATAGGTACATCAATATGTAGCTGATAAAGACCATTAATAAGAAAACCATTTGCAATTTTATTTCTTTCATAAAGAATGTTACAATGGTCCTTAAAGAAGGTAATCACATAGCCTTCTAGTGCTAAGCATGAAATAGAAATCAAATTTCTGCTAGCTGCAGGCACATAATAACAGTCTTTCAAAACTAAGTCTAAACCAGATGGTAATCGAAGAGGGTATGTTCCCACGGCTACTGCAGCAACTCTTGCTCCATTACCGATGCGTAGGATCATGTCTCCATCCCTCAGCCTCCTGCTATCCTCAAGACCCTGCATAGAAGTGCACAGATGAGCACTAGAACCAGAGTCAAGCACCCAACTGGATGCAGAAGAAATCGTAAGGTTAGACTCAATAACGAGCATACCTCCAGAAGGACCTTCCTTCTTGTTCTTCAGGGTGGCCAGGTAAGTAGGGCAGTTCCGCTTCCAATGGCCGTCGCTGTTGCAATGGAAACACTTTCCTTTGACATCGGCCTTTTTCTTCGATTCTGCCTTCTTCTTCTTTGCTCCTTCCACCTTTTGCTTTTTCACAGACTTCTTTTTCTTTCCATAAGACTTTCTTTTGGAAGAAGTCCGTTCCATAGCAAGAACTGAGCCTTTAGAACCTTTCATAGAAAGCTCAGCGGTAACCAGCATATTCATTAATTCGGCCAAGGAATTTTGAAGTTTATGCATGTGGTAATTCATGATGAATTGCCCATATGCATCAGTCAAGGATTGCAGAATAATATCATTCTGCAGGTCCAAGTCCAACTTCACACCGAGCTTCTCAAGCTCTTCCATGTCCTTGATCATTGTCAGACAGTGATCTTGGACTGACTGCCCATCACGCATCTTAGCCTTAAAAAGTCATTTCGTGACTTGATACTTTGGCTGCGCGACTCTGTTCACCAAACATCTCCTGTAGGTGAGCCAACATTTGGCGAGCAGTCCCGATATCTTCATGTTGGCGCTGGAGCTCATCAGACATCGAGCCCAACATGTAATATCTGGCCTTATTATCTTCGTCTATCCATTTTTTCAGAGACGCTCTCTGTTCAATAGATGGACGGGCTGGTAAGGTGGGAGGGTCCTGGTCCAAAACATGGGTTAACTTCTCTGAAATCCAAAATAATTTTGTAGTTTCTGAGCCAATCTTTATAATTGGGTCCAGTCAGTCTATGTGTGTCCAGGATACGTGCCAATGGGTTGGACGCAGACATTTTTCTGTAGAGAGTCAAAGATTCTAGTTAGATACTGTAATTATGACTTGACCAATTTGTTTAGGGATTTTATTTTTAAACAAATTAGCTTCCACTATTTTCTCGGATCCCTACACTCCCTCTGTAGAGATGCGAAAAATCTCCACGATTAATGATTTCTAGTGGGTGGTGCGGTCTCACCAACTGACTCATCACCTCACCTAACAGTTATTGGTGATGGGTTAGCCAATGAGTGAACAACTCTTGTTCAATGATTCTCTAATCATGGTGCACCCAAACTTGATCTCTAATTCATGAATCTCACCGTATCCAGAATATTGATCCACTCCTTAGTTAAGTCAGACCCACCATTTGCACAGACTGGGTTCCTAATTGAGTCTCTCACCGTATCCGAAATATTGAGCCCAACTCATCCTCCAGCCCATAGCATCCAATGCCTAATAGACATGGTTGCGTCTTTCCGATGCAACTGAGCCACTGTATCCAGCCGAGAATAATCAACCCCGGAAAGGGCCCGCACATCTACAATGGTGGAAGACCTCAGACTTAATCTTTTCTTAGGGAGAATTGATTCAGGTCTCATTAAACTAGACTTGGCATTAGTCATAACAATTATGACTAACCTAGTGGCATGGGTTAGCTCGGATTATTGACCACCTCAGATCAGAACTGTGTCAACAGATATGGCCAGGTAAGTGAGATCGGTGGAAGGAATATGCCATTAACTCGTACAAGAACGCATTCAGGTCGAGTAGCTTCCAATTAAAAATCAGTCGGTCGTATGTGCCAAACTTACCTTAGACACCAAATTGTTGAGCCAGAACCAATTGGATTAGCCTACAATCCAGACTCTAACCTCTGAGCCTAATTAGGTCTTGCTTGATCGTGACTCGATCTTGACCCAGACTTAATCCTATTAGGCTGGTCAATTTAAGCATTGTTGATCCCATCTAACCAACTCTTGAATTCGGTTTGATCAACCGCTTAGACCTAATTGAGCTACCCAAGCCCGAACCCAGTATTATGAATATGTCTTAGATCTAAAATTCTCAATTTTAGACCTAATTAATATTTCATAATCTTAATTTTTAATTAAGTAGGGTTCATAAACAAAATATGCACAATAAATCCTAGGGTTTCAGGATCTAGGGTTTTGCAGAAAGTAAGTTTTGGATTTCTGATTAAGGACGAACATGCAGCACCCCTACACATCATAAGAACACCCCATCGAATGGAAAGAGAGGGCCTTTAAACCCTTCTTCATTCTTATGACCGGACGGCCAAGAGGAACGCCTTAATCAGGAACATGCAATACTACAAAACAGTTTTAGATCTATATCATATATCTCATATACAAATTAGATCTAATCATGGCATATTTTGCATACATCTCATGTATCGAATCATGCATATTTTTAGATCTAAATTATCTCATAATAATCTAAAAAATTAGATTTAAATTGAATCTAATCAAAATAAATTCTAATCTAGATAATTATGTAGAACTATTCTACAACTAGTCTAGACATGCATCTATCATATCTCATATGATATTTAAAATTAAATAATTTTTATTTACTATTTTTTAGATATTATTATAACCATTATAATATCAAAAAATAGTAAATAAATAGATCTAAAATATGATTTAATCAAATAAAATTGAAAACATGCAAGACTATTCTATAGAACTATTCTATTTTAGAATTAGTCATGCATATTTTCTAATCTTAGATCTAAATTATTTAATTTTAATTTTTTAGATTTTAAATCTGATCACATCTCATGTGACATCTAAAATTATTTATTTTCTAATTAAAATAAATTTAAAATCAGATCTAAATTCTTTTAGAACCTTGGCTCTGATATCAGTTGAAGAAAAATCCTGATTTCCCGAACCAGATTCGTTCAGATCTAATCAGATCAAGAGATATATTTCAAAAAAAAATTTCTTTGATCTAAATTAGATCTAAAATATTTTAGATCTGATTATTATTATTTTATAAATTAAAATAAAATTAGATAAATTAAATTAGATTTAATTTACCATGAAGTGGGTAATCCTATTACCCATTGATGATCTTGTATGTAGCGGAAGGTTCTGAATCAAGCCACGCAAGTGCCTGGCCTCTACTGGTATCTACTCAGGCTAGATCTGGAGATCCTCTTCTTCTCTATCACATCTTCAAAAATTAGATCTGAATCTGATCTAGAGGATCTTCAAAACTTCTTTTGAAGATCAGTAGTCGTCCTTTGCAGTAGTGCAGCTTTTTAGCTTTCACTCGCCTTTCTCTTGTCTAGATTGCACCAACCAAAGTCCAGAACCCTTTTAACATGGAGAGGAGAGGGAGAAGGTGGGTTTGGCATGGAGGAAGAGGGGAGAGGCAGCCTTGGGGCATGGGGAATTATGATTCAATCTTCATCACAATCTGAGTTGGGCACAGGGTCTTATTTATAAACTGTCTGTGATCCAACTCCTCTTCTTCCCAACCAATCATAACTCTTTATGAAATTAGATCTAAATCTAATTGGTGGGAATAGAGTCCCCTAAATTCCTCTTTAGAGGGTGCCTAAGATTAGTCAAAGTTGGTTCTTAGGGGAACTCTAATTGAAATCCAAAAAGGAGATGGAGTCCCTGTCCAACAGGGACTCCTGGGCGTCTCCAACTTGGGCACACGCCAAGGGTGGCGTGCACCCTCTTCCTTGCCAGGTTCTGGTAGGGAGACAGGCCCCCACCAACTCTCCAATAGGTGCATGACACGTGGACAAAAGTCAAAGTATCAATGGTCAACATTTGACCAATCAAAGGTAGACTTTTGACCAAAGTCAAAGAACAAGAAATGGCAGGTGACCAAAAATGGTAGGTAATGTCTTATAAAATAAGACAACCTTTTCTGACTTGGACAACCTCCAGTCAGACCATATGAAGGCCTCTGATTGAGCACAAACTCCTTTGGCTCAGTCAGGACAACTTATTTATGATAGTAAAAGAAGAACGTTAGGTTCAATCGAGTGCTAGCACGATTTCCTTGAACCTAATTGAATCTCATTCAGATCAATTGAACTAGATCAGTTCAATTGATGATCACCAGATTCAAACCCTTGTTTGTGTGACCCAATTAGGTTCAGTTCTGTATGGTAATGGGATATGTCATGATCTCTATCATCGACATCATCGAAACTCCTTTCGATGGATCAGAACTCTTCTGATTCGAACAGCTAGAATGATCGATCATCTAAATCATTCTAATTGCTCCCAAAATCCATCAGTGACACCTAGCAGTATATGGTGGCAACCCATCAGAGCTGAATGCGAAATCTCTTGGTGCAGCTACCTGTGTGATTAAGTTCTTCTATCTTGAGCTCCGATCAGATTAGGGTTAAGGTGAACTCGTCAAACCCTAGTTTCTATCATATGATGTAATCATTCGATTCGAGTTCGATGTGAAAATCTAAATAAAAACTCTTTCTATTATTTCACTCTGCCATGGCTATGGACTTCTGGACTTGATTCTCATGATCATCATAGGGCTGCTCCTCTACCACCGAGGTAGATAGATTCCATCTTGATGCAATCCAGTTCCTACAATGAACATGCTATAGCCAACATACACCTCAGGGTTCCATATGGCTAGGAGACCGAGTAATGGTGTAGTCAAACTATAACACCCTCAAGGTGAACTGCCGATGCACCTCAGGTCAAAGAATCAGACACACTACTGCAGCATCGAGTCAGTCATTGACGAGAAGGTAGACTCCCTAATGACTACTCGAGGTGGTCATGCTCAGTGCCCTCATTCTCTAACGAGTATCTGTACTCTCGCTCTGATATCTCCACACCATAGACTCAAGACTCATCTACTAAAGAGAAATGATTGTACACCAACCTTCTAGATCAATCACCATCCTTGTGATGATCCTATGGTCGGAAGCATTTTATGAGTTAACAATGATTATTCATGTCTTAAATTTTCAACTCTTAAAAATATGAATTATCATTACCATTAACTCAAAGAATGTATCATAGATACTAAATACACATATGTGATAGAAAATAACCCATTTTATTGATATTAATCAAAATTATAATTTTGCCCCTAGAAGTGTATTATAAGTGTCAACTAATTCTGGCTTCTAAGGCACATATATCTAATACCAAGTGCATCTTTGGTGTGATCTTAAGAAAGTTTTTGGGGTTTATGACATCAAGGCATGGGATTAAAGCAAATTCAGAGAAAATTCATGCTATTTGAAAGATGACTACTCCAAAAATAATCAAAAAAATTCAGTGCCTAACTAAAAATGTGGCATCCCTAAATCGCTTCATCTCAAGATCGGTCGAGCGATGCATACCCTTCTTTCAAATTCTCAAGCAACCAAAGAACTTCTGCTGGATGATGGAGTGCCAACGGATGTTTGAGGAGCTCAAAAACTACCTCGGCTCACCCCCACTACTAGCAAAGTCCAAATCTGGAGAAGAATTATTCTTGTACCTAACAATCTCCTCGATAGCCTTGGCAGCAGTCTTGATCAAGGAGGAAGCGAAAATGTAGCGATCGGTTTACAATGTAAGCTGAATCCTAAGGGATGCAGAGATCAGGTACTCTAAGCTAGAAAAATTAACTTACTCTCTTCTAATTGCTGTCAAAAGACTCCGATCTTATTTTTAGGGGCACACCATAACGGTCCTTATGGATCAACCAATAAAGATAGTCTTTCATCGAGCGGATGCTTTTGAAAGAATTATAAAATAGGCAATCGAGCTCACGGAGTTTGACATTAATTATCGACCCCGGCCATCGATCAAAGTCCAGATATTGATAGATTTTATAGTAGAATGTACCATTTCAGATGATACCAAGCTTGAACAGAATGAGACCGGCATCCTGTTGTTGCACCTGAGCCTCTATGAAGAAAGTGCTGACCTTCTCGAAGGTTTTTGGGCCCTGTACGTGGATGGTTCGTCCAACTCTGCTAGAGCAGGTACGGGGTTAGTCTTAGTCAACCCCAAGGAAATCATCGTCGAGTACGCACTATGCTTCAAATTTTCTACAACTAATAATGGGATCGAATATGAAGTGCTGATCGTCAGGTTAAAAAAATAAGAGAGTTAAAAGTAGATCGGCTTCAAGTCTACAGTGATTCTCAATTAGTGGTCGGCCATGTTAGTGACAACTATGAAGCATGGAAGAAAAGTATGATGAAATACCTTGAGAAAGTAATGGATTTGACTCTAGCCTTCGGCAGTTTTGATATTCAACAGATTTTGAGGTCAGAAAATATAAGAGCCGATCTTCTCTCTAAATTGGCCACTTTAGCCCCAGCCAAGCTGTCCAAAGAAGTATTTTTGAAACTCTAAAATATCCAAGCTCAGAGGAATCATAGTTCATTATGCAGACGGAGCTCGAGCCAAGCTGGATTGATTCGTTAGTTGCCTATCTCAAAGAGGAAGTTCTTCCTCGTGATCCGAAAGAAGCTCAAAAACTCAGGAATTAAGCCTTCCAGCATATTTTGTATGAGGGCAAATTATATAAGAGGTCATATTCGCTACCATTGCTAAGATGTCTCCGACCTTCAGAGGCCGACTTTGCATTATGAAAAGTACATGAAAAAATTTATGGAAGTCATGTAGGAGCCAGGTCCATGTCACAAAAATTACTTCGGTAAGAATACTACTAGCCGACCTTGTACCATGATTCTATGGAGTATGTCAAGAATGTGATCGCTGTCAGAAAAATACAAACATACAAAGATAGCCGACCTTCGAGCTTACTCCACTAAGCGCACCTTGGCCATTTGCGTACTGGAGAATGGATATACTTAGCTCTTTTTCAATGACATCCGGACAATAGAAGTTCTTCTTGGTCGCAATCGACTACTTCACCAAATGGGTCGAAGTCGAACCACTAGCAAAAATTACCGAGGCTAAGGTATAGGACTTCATCTAGAAGTCAATCGTCTGTCGGTTCAGTCTGCCCCAAACCCTCATAACAGATAATGGATGACAGTTTGGTAGGATGAGGTTCGCTGAGTTCTATGAAGATCTAAATATCTTCCATCACTTTACATCCGTAGCTCACCTACAGGCAAATGAGAAAGCTGAAGTGACCAACCAGACCCTACTGCAAGACATCAAGACAAGACTCGATGGAGTAAAGGGGGCCTGGATGGATGAACTCTACCATATCCTCTAGGCATACCGAACTACTCAAATGCTATCGACCGAGAAAACACCATTCATCTTGACCTTTGGAACGGAGGCAATCATCCCAATCGAGCTTAAGCTCCCATTAGCATGAGTCGTGGCCTTCGATGAGCAGCGTAGCTCACTAGACCTCAAAGTCAACCTCGACCTGTTGGAAGAAAAAAAAGAGGAAGCCCGAGTTCAGATGGCAGCCTACAGATGAATGGTGGTCCGATACTATAACTCCAGAGTCAAAGGTAAAACATTCGGAGTGGGAGACTTAGTGCTTTGACGAGCCACCATCTCTCAGCCTCAGAGCTAGGAAAAGCTTGCCCCAAATTGGAAAGGCCCATGTGAAGTAGAGGAGGTCGTCCGGCCCGAAACTTATCGCCTAAAGGATCTCGGAGGAACAACACTCCTACGATCTTGAAATTCAAAAAATTTGAGAGTGTACTACCAGTAATTTTTTTTCAATAAAACTCCTCCATTTCAACATTATTATTTCTTGGTGCAAAAACTATGTAATGATAGAAAAGATGCGATCAAGAGTAGCCATGTTAGGAACAGGAGGAGAACCTCGTCCTAACATGAGCAAGTTAAAGACCTCCGATTATTTAAGACAGAAGAAGGAGAAAGGTCCGTTCAATGGCCCATCTATGCCCCTATTGCCATGTTAGGAACAGAAGGAGAACCTCGTCCTAACATGAGCAAGTCAAAGATCTTTGATTATTTAAGATAGGAGGAGGAAAGAGGCCCATTCAACGGTCCATCTGTGCTCCTATTGCCATGTTAGGAATAGAAGGAGAACTTCATCCTAACAGAAGCAAGTCGAAGATCTTTGATTATTTAAAATAGGAGGGGAGAGGCCCATTCAAAGTCCATTTGTGCCCCTATTATCATGTTAGGAATGGATGGAGAACCTCATCCTAATATAAGCAAGTCGAAGATCTTTGGTTATTTAAGACAGAAAGAGAGAAGAGGCCCATTCAACGATCCATCTGTGCCTCTATTGCTATGTTAGGAATAGAAGGAGAACCTCATCCTAACATGAGCAAATCGAAAACCTCTGATTATTTAAAACAGGAGGAGAAAAGAAGCTCATTCAATGGTCCATCTGTGCCCCTCTTGCCATGTTAGGAATAAGAGGAGAATCTCGTCCTAACATGAGCAAGTCAAAAGACCTCTGATTATTTAACATAGAAGGAGGGGAGAGGCCCATTCAATGATCCATCTATGCTTCTATTGCCATGTTAGGAATAGGAGAAGAACCTCATCCTAACATGAGCAAGTCGAAGACCTCTGATTATTTAAGATAGAAAGAGGAGAGAGGCCCATTCAACGGCCCATTTGTGCCCCTATTGCTATGTTAGGAACAAGAGAAGAACCTCGTTCTAACATGAGCAAGTCGAAGACCTTCGGTTATTTAAGATAGGAGGAGGGGAGAGGCCCATACAATGGTTCTAATATGCCCCTACGGTCCATTAGGAATAGGAGGAGAACCTCGTTCTGATGTGAGCAAAGTTGGAGGCCTCGTTTATTTTAGACGAGGTAAGAAGAGAGGCTCCGACAATGGCCCTAATATACCCCTACAGTCCGATTAGGAATAGGAGGAGAACCTCATCCTAACATGAGCAAAGTCGAAGGCCTCGTTCATTTTAGATGAGGTGAGAAAAGAGACTCCGACAATAGCTCTAATGTGCCCCTGCCGCCTGTTAAGAATGGAAGGAGAACCTCATCCTAACATAAGCAAAAGTTAGAACCTCGTAGGCCAAAGACATGGAGAAGAAAGAAGCTCGGTGGAGAATTCTAACACATATTTTTTCATGACAACCTAACTACGTCAAATGCAAAAGGCAGAACCTTACTCAGATTGGCAAGAGATGTCCTAGCTCGATGTCTACAACAGGCCCGACATCCACAACGAGCTCGGCATCTGCAATAAGCAACAAGCATGGGAACCAGGACTAGAACTCTTCTCTGAGCATCAATCTCAATAGGAGATAAGATTCTTCAATCTTGGCTAGAGATAAGATCTCTCCCAAGCTTCAACTTCAACGTCAATAGGAGATAAGATCTCCTTCAATCTTGATTGGAGATAAGATCTCCCCCAAGCTTCAACGTCAATCTCAACAGGAGATAAGATCTTCTTCAACCTCAGCTAGAGATAAGATCTCCTTCAACCTCGGCTGGAGATAAGATGTCCTTCGAGCTTCAACATCAATGTCAATAGAAGATAAGATCTTCTTTAACCTCGGCTGGAGATAAGATCTCCTCCGAGCTTCAACGTCAACCTCAATAGAAGATAAGATCTCCTTCAATCTCGACTGAAGATAAGATCTTCTTCAACCTCAGCTGGAGATAAGATCTCTCCTAAGCTTCAACTTCAACGTCAACAGGAGATAAGATCTCCTTCAACCTCAGTTGGAGATAAGATCTCCTCCGAACTTCAACGTCAATATCAATAGAAGATAAGATCTTCTTCAACCTCGACTGCAGATAAGATCTTTTCTGAGCTTTAGCGTCAACCTCAATAGAAGATAAGATCTCCCTCAACCTCGGTAGAAGATAAGATCTCCCTCGAGCTTCAACCTTAACGGGTGTAGAGCCTGAAAAAGGACTTCGATAGTCATCTTTTTGTACTCTCTTCTTTCAAATTTTGAACTCAAGAGTGGGGAGACTATTATTGAGGATAAATCCTGCTCCTGCCAAAGTTCAATCTGATGCTTAGCCTAATGCAACTGGTAATCATGAAAGAGCTTCGATCAAAAATTCTTTCTCTAGTGGCCGAACCCTAGCCGAACTCCTTTAGTAGCCAAACTCCTCCAGCAGTCGAACCCCTTCCAAACTCCCTCTAGTGGCCGAACCCCAGCCAAACTCTTTCAAGCAGTCAAACTCCTCCAGCAGCCTAACCCCTCCCCGACTCCTCCAGTGGTCGAACCTCTTTCAAACTCCTACAGCGATCGAACTCCATCTGAACTTCTCCATCAGTCGGACTTCTTTTGAACTTTTTCATCAGTCGAACTCCTCTCGGACTTCTCCTTCGATTAGACTTCTTCATTAGTCAGACTTCTTCTAGACCTCTCCTTCAGTCGAATTCTCCTTCCAGACTTCTTCTTCAATCAAATTTCTCTAGGAGCCAAACTCCTTTCGAACTTCTCCTTCAGTCGGATTTCTCCAAGAGCCGAACTCCTTTCAGACTTGTTCTTCAGTCAAATTCTTTCAGGAGCCGAATTTCTTTCGGACTTCTTCTTTAGTCAGATTCCTCCAAGAGCTAAACTTCTTTCGGACTGCTCCTTCAATCGAATTCCTCCAGGAGCCGAATTCCTTTTGGACTTCTCCTTCAGTCAGATTCTCCTTCTAAATTTCTCCTTCAGTCAGATTCCTCTAGGTGCCAAACTCCTTTCAGACTTCTTCTTCAGTCAAATTCCTCTAGGAGCCAAACTCCTTCTAAACTTCTTCTTCAGTCGAATTTTTCTAGAAGCCGAAATCCTTTCAGACTTCTCCTTCAGTCAAATTTTTCTAGGAGTCGAACTTCTTTCGAACTTCTTCTTCAATCGAATTCCTCCAGCGGATTACTTTCAGATTTCAGCTAGCATTCCTCTCGGATGATCTCCTCTAGCTGTATTTCCTTTAGAAGTCCAAACTCCTCTGGAATTGATATATGTCAAAGTTCTTCATCAACCAACACCTGCTTTCTCCAAACTTTGACTATTAAATCTTGACAAACGGGCATATCACGACAGACGATACCTCTATCTTCATAGCAAACCCCATGCAGCCTCGAGCAGCCTACTATCGGATGGTAATGGCTATCACTATCAGTCTGCTATAAGTGACACCTCTTTCTCCATATCAAATTTCATGCAGTCCTGAGCAACCCACTACCGAATGGTTATGGCTGTCACTATCAGTCTGCTACAGGCAATACCTCTCTCTCTCCATAACAAATCCCATGCGGTCCCGAGCGGCCTACTATTGGATGGTTATGGCTGTCACTATCAGTCTGCTACAGGCTCCATCTGTAAAAAGAGATCCTCTAGATATATTTTCTCTAAGCTCTCTTCTTCTTTCCAAAACTTTGCTGAACTCTTTTCTGAGCACTCCATTTTTGTTGGTCAGAAGAGCTGACTTGATCATCGGAGAGTCCTGCCAGAGCCATCACTACTGACTTCAGATGGGACTTCATTTTGCAGGTCATCGATGGTGACCTCTCCTTCCTCAACTCCAGCTCGATCCGATGTCGATCAGATTCTGCACCAATAAAACTAAAGTGGCTAATTTGAATAAAAGATCTACTCGAGAATTTTTTATTCTTAGAATTTTTTAGATGTCAAAATTGATAAGGGCTGAAGTTAAGTTTTTTACCTAATCCAAATATTTTCTCATATTTTTCTCCCAAGCTTTATAGCTTCCATTAACATGCCCTACCACCAATTATGAATCACTATAAATTTTTAAATGATCTATCCCTAGTTTCTTAGCTATTTTCAGTCCTACAATTAGGGCTTCATATTTTGCTTAATTAATAGTTATGAAGAATTCAAAGCATAACGCATATTCAGCAATAACCTCTTGTGGAGTGATAAGAATCAAGCCTACACCTATTTTAGAGGCATTGGATGAGCCATCAACATATAAAGCCCAGAAGTCTTCAGAAAAGTCAACTCTCTTTTCAAGAGAGTTTGGTTGGAGATTGGAAGCACTTGCTTCTTGTTGCTCAGACTCGATTGGATCCAGAATAATGCATTCGATCATGAAATCTATCAATATTTAAGCTTTGATAGATGACCAAGGTTAAAACTTTATATCAAATTCAGTGAGCTCGATTGTCCATTTTGTGACTCTTTCTGAAGTGCTAGGCCAGTGAAGGACTGTTTTTATGGGTTGATCTGTAAGAAGTATTACTATATGCCCTTAGAAGTAAGGTCGGAGCTTTCTAGCTACAATCAACGAAGTATAAGTTAATTTTTCTAATTTAGTATACCTTGTTTCAGCATCTCTCAAGACTCAGCTTATATAGTAAATTGGTTATTGAACTTTATTCTTTTCTCTGATCAAGACAGCACCGATGGCCATAGGTGATATTGTTGAAAAATGTATCCTAAAATCAATCATCTAGGTTATAGATGGTTGAACTTATTATAAAATATATATAAATTATTAAATAAATAAAATTATTATTCTAACTTTCATCACTTGTGTGCATCTTTTCTTATGAAATCTTTTGTAGTGAAGTCCTTAGAACTATTTAGAATCGATAAAGAAGGATTTATCATTTAGTCCTTAAACTAGTTTGTGATCAAATGATACGTTGTTACCTAGAACGATAATGTTTATCGAGTGTAGATCGTTGTGTGCCATATAGATTGGTTGTCCTCTTAATCAAGAAGTATGGAGACACTGGTATGGCATGTAGATAAAGTGTAGGGATATATTTTACTAAACGTGATCTAACTGTAGAGCTTTCTGCTATCAAGAGTTGCTCATGAAGGATATGAGTATAAGTGTTTCTTAAATCTAAGATCCCCATGGTGACTTGCAAGCAACTCACCGTACTTTAGTACTAGACTATCTATATTTCTAATACAGTAACAGATAATTTCTATGTGCAGCCAAGTATTTGTTAAGTCGGTGTGTGAGTCAAGATAAAATTAACTGCTCTAAGAGCTTGAAAATAATGCATCACTGTATTTTAATTTAACAAAACCTCGATCGGGATAATCCATATGATGGATATTGAAATTTGAAATATAATATGGATGACTTATTTAAGATTGACAGTTAAGTCCTAGGTCATCCTTTAAGCATTGAGATCAAGGGGATGAATTATATGATAACCATATACCATAGATTCATGGATGTTGCACTAAGACTATTCGACCTATCCGGATGTCGAATACCATTGCTAGATGATCACATCGATTGATACAAAAAATTAATTTTTGTACTACCGACTTAGTATTTGAATCTATGGGGTCATACATAATAAAAATTTCTACTTGATCTAATGGTTGATCAAGAGTTTTACTGGTCTGAAACTCTATGATCAAGAGTCCCACTAGACTGAGACTCAATGATCGAAAGTTCCACTCGATTGAAATTCTATCATTATTGGATGATCAATTAGCAATTGATTGCTGATTAGCTTAATTTGATTAAGCAATGAGGTTTGGATCAAATCTAATTGAATTGAATTTAATTTGGTTTGACTCGATTAGGTTATGAGATGATCTAATTGCAAAGAAAGATTGGTCCTTGATTTGATCAGGACTTAAACTCAACTAATTTCTAATTTGATTAGGATTTAATTAAGATGGTTTAAGCCTAATTTGATTGGATTTATTCTAGTCTAATTGGATTTGGTCAAATGGATTTGGATGGAAACCTAATTGGATAAAACCATAGAGTCCAAATAGTTTGGACTTAATCTCCTTGGCGCCTACACTTTTTGACCACCGCCCTATTCCATGGAGAATTCAAATTTTTTCCATGCCTAGGAAGAAAATTGGCGCTCCATTTCTCTCCCCTTGACCTGGTCCATGTGTTGGATATGGTTGGTATCTATCTTGAATTTTGAATTCAAGATAGGTGGTTGGAGGTTGGAACAAATCCAACCATCTCAATCTTATCTCTTTCCCACACCACTTCTTTTTGTTTTATCACTTTTTTAAAGAGATTATTAGAGTTGGTGTGTGTAGGAGATTAGAATCCTTCTGGGGAGAAACTCTAAGAGTGGGGCATGGGTATCTAGGCATGAGGAAAATTTAGAGAAGAGAATTTCCTACGTCATTTTCCTTCTCATGTTCTCTCATGCCACCTCTTTTATTTCTCTCTTTTTGTTGCCCATTTAAGATAAGATCTGAGTGGGTCATGCATATAGAGGAGAGTCCTTTTGCTTGTGAAAAAGTATTTTCATGAAGAAAAAAATCCAGAGAGGGGCATGAGAGTCTTCTAGGCATGAGGGTCTCTCTGAGAGTCCTTCTGCATCCTGCTTTCTTATATTAGATTAGATCTAAGTGAGAGGGGTGTGTGATGTTTTTTTGTGAAAGAGGTTTTACATGAAAAAACTAGAGAAAGATGAGGGAGACTTCTAGGTATGAGTTCTAAGTGTTAGAAAAATTTAGAGAGTGGAGTCTCCGGGGTTTCAAAGTGTGGGCTATCCTAGGATTTTGACCTAAGGTTCGGAAAGTAAGATCGAGAGCTGTGAGTGTCTGATCTCCACCAAACTTTTTATACCTTATCATTATCCTCCCTAGTATGTTTTCTAATCTTCTAAAGCATCCAGATAATCAAAAGATATTGATCAATTGAGATCGATCAAGATCGGCTGTCGAAGGTTCTAGAGAGGAGCTAGCACTCCGGTGGAGTTAATCGGGATCTAGAGCTTCATATGGATAATTCATAGAGATCAGATGATCTATGTGGCTACATTACAATGTGAGAAGCTCCAAACCATGAATTTTAGTCCTGGAGATCATCTATCCACACTCAGATATCATGTTCTGAATACGAGTAGGATAGTAAATTAGATTTATTATTCTCTGCTTTCAGTATTTCATATGCTTATAAATTATGTCACGATTCTAGTATAGGATTTCTTATGATTAGATTATATACATATGTAGATTAATTAGATTAATCTTAGTCTTCTACTATAATTAATTCAAAAAAGTTTTGAAATGTATGCTTAAAATCCTATAATTTTTTCTTCAAATACTGCCAAATATAAGAACAATTCTTCACCAGGCTCAGGTTTGGCAAGAAGGGGAGGTGAACTAAGATAGCTTTTCAATTCTTCGAAGACTTGTTGACATTCTAAAGTCCATTAAAAATTTTTTGGATGTTTGAGAACTTGAAAGAAAGGCATGCAATGTTCCATCGACCTTGAGACAAAATGATTTAAAGCTGTAATTTTTTCGTTAGGCACTAGACTTCTTTTATAGTTTTGGAAATGGCTATCTCTTAAATAGCTTAGATTTTTTTTCTGGATTTGCCTTTATGCCACGTCTTGACACCATGAATCCCAGAAATTTTTTCAAGATTACCCCAAAGACGTATTTTGTTGGGTTCAACTTTATTTTATATTTTCTAAGAGTGCTAAATTTCTCTTCTAGATCTTCAATGTAGTTCTTCAAGGATCTACTTTTGACAAGCATATCATCCATATAAACTTTCATGGTTCGGCCGATCTACTTCTTAAAAATTTTGTTCACCAGGCACTGATAGGTTACACCTACATTTTTAAGATCAAATGGTATGATTCTGTAATAATAAAGACCATGGTCAATAATAAAGATGATTTTCTCCTCATCTTTAGTTGCCATCTAAATTCGGTTATAACTAGAAAAGACATGCATGAAGGTGAGAAGCTTGTAACCTGAGGTAGCATCTACCAATTGGTCAATATGAGATAAAGGGTAGCTATCCTATGGACAGTCCTTTTTCAAATCGATAAAATCTATACACATTTACCATTTTTCATTTGCTTTCTTGATAATGACTACATTTACAATCCAGTCCGAATATGATACCTTTTAAATAAATTCAGCTTTAAGGAGTTTATCCACCTCATCTGGAATTGCCTTTTGATGCTCTAGTGTAAAGCTTCGTTTCTTCTATTTTATAGGTCGGCATGCATGATCCATATTTAAATGGTGTTCCATCACCTCCGCATCTATTTCTAGCATATCTATAAGAGTCCAAGCAAAAACATCTGCTTTTCTTTGTAAAAAGATAACAAGTTGCCTTCTAGTTTCTTCATCCAAATTTGAGCCAATTTGAATTGTATGGTCTTTGTTTCCATCATTCAGGGAGATAATAATAAGGTCATCAATAGGTTCTTTATGCTCTTCAATTAACTCATCTCGAACATCCAGTCCATCCATAGGGCAAATTTCAAGTTGCTTATCTCCTTGCAAAGCAATTATATAACAATGACATGCCAAGGCTTGATCACCTCGAATTTCTTCTATCCCTAATTCTATTGGAAATTTAATCTTTAAATAATATGTAGACACCATGGCTTAGAGTGCATTATGTCCGGATTGCCTAAGAATGGCATTATAGGCTGAAGGAGCTTTAACCACTAAAAAATCAATCTGAGCTTGGGATTATTTTGGGCACCAACCTGCCATGATGGGTAAGGTGATTATTTCTTCAATTGATATCGTGTCATCGATAAGTCCCATTAGAGAAGAATTTAGTGGTCCCATACATCTGTCAGGTATAGACATTTTATAGAAAGCATTGTAAAATAAGACATCGATAGAACTTTTATTATCAATCAAGACATGACGTATATCATATTTAGTAATATTTAAAAAAATTATAATTACGTCATCATGCAAAAATTGAATCCTTTGTGCATCTTCTTCAGTAAAAATGATTGATTCTTCAGTCCTCTACTTCTTCAGTGGTTCTGCCGATCCACTGGCTCCTTCCTGCCACTATCCCTCAACTATAGTGTTGATGATTCCAAGTGGAGTTAGTCTCCTTCTGGTTCCTCCCTCTGAGGCTATTTTAGTTGTGGAAGAGCTCTTGGCCGCTCCTCTCTCCTTTCAGACCGATGTTTCAAGAATCGATCTAGTCGATCTCATCGAATTAGCTCCTTAATTTCATCTTAAAACTGAATGAACTCTTTAGTATCGTGACTGTGGTTATGATGGTACAAACAATACTTATTGAGATTGTATTTACTTTGATGAGACTGCATTTTCTCCATCCTTGGCAAATGTTTCTTGATCTCTATCAGAACTTAAATTTTTGGAGCATTCAAGGGGGCATAATTATTGAATCTTGTTAGAGGGTAGCTTCACCATATTCTTTTGTTAAGACTTCTTGGTTGACGAGCCTAAGGTAGGGTTCAAGTTCATCCGCATTTAAGAGGTGTCCTAGAATGTGGTTGATCTTCTCTCGACCTTTCAGGAGGGGGAGAGGACTTGTTGAATTCTCCTGCTAGATGCTTCTTTGCGGCATCAGTATCCCACAATTTGAATGCCTCTTTAGCTTGGGCGTAACCCTCGGCCTGAGCTAACATATTGGTGAAGTTCTGGTGGTACTTCTTCTCCAATGAGAAGAGCAGATCATTCTTCTTAAGACTACCTTTCAAAATAGCCATCGCAACAGACTGGTCTAAATTTTGGACCACCAAAGCAATGGTATTAAAATGGCTGACATAGGCTTGGATGGATTCTTCCTCTTGCTACTTGATGTTAATAAAAAAATCCGACCCCCACCTTTGATGTCGGCTACTGAAAAAATGAACCACAAATTGATGGCTCAATAGATCAAAAGAGTAAATGATATCCGATTTTAGATCCGAGTATCAATTTTGCCCCACATCCTTCAAAGTCGATGGAAAGGCTCGGCATAGAATAGCATCTGATGCACTACGGAGTAACATCATAATTTGAAAAGCTTTCGGATGGTCAACCAGATCCAAAATCCCATCATAAGTTTCAAATTATGGAAGTTTGAAGTTTGGTGGAATAGGCTGCTGCATAATTTTAGTAGTAAAAGGTAGGTCAATATAGATTTCATCATTTCGAGCTAGGACTAAATTGTGAAGCTCTTCAATCTGCATGCTCATTTCTTGAAGTTTCTGATCGAGATCATCAACTCGATTGTAAATCTCAAGGCATAGTGATCTTGACGGGGGTAATAATTTTTCAAGAGTAGAATCATGCTCCAAATAGGAACTCACTGCTCTATGCTTTTCTCTTCCTAGATTTTCTGGGTGGCTTCTCTAAGTGGGTCTCTCCTACTCCAAATTTTGATGCTCTAGTGATGGTTTTTTAGGTGGTGGTGGTGTTGGAGCCTACTACATAGCCTGCATGACCTCTGTGAGGCTTCTTACCTACTGTACTAGTAGGTTGAATTGACTCACGTCCACCATCACCGCTGGCTGGGGAGGCTACGGTGTGGGTGACGATGTTGGAGCTGGATGATCGACTGGCTTCGAATCTGACTGAGAGGTAGTGTGACAGACCATCGAGAGGATGCTCTTTTGGATGGTATTTCACTCAAATGGTAGAGATGATCGCTCAATTGGGTACTTCTTTTAGAAAAAGAGCTCACCATCTTTTTCTTTAGCGTCAATCCTGTTGGTATTAAAAATGGGCTATCGTTGGAGATTATTGGAGTTGGCATTGGAGATCTAATCCTGTTGGTGTTAAAAATAGGCTGCCACCAGAGATTGCTGGAGTTGGCATTCGAGATCTCATCGATAAGACTTGCAAAATAGAGTCCTAGCTGGAGGTTGGTGGCTCCGATGTGGATCCTTCGATGATCAAATCAAAAATCTCACCAATAAGAATGAAGTATACATGAGTTTGATAATGAGAAGAGTACTTAGAGAAAAAAATATATCTAGAGGATCTTTTTTATAGATGGAGTCTGTAATAGATTGATGGTGACTGCTATAACTGAATGTCAATAGGCCATTTGGACCATTCAAATTTTGTTATGGAGAGTAGGTTGACGATTATGGTCACTTGACGGTAGTTAGCTATTATCTGTTGAAGCTTGGATGAAGGTCAGATATTTTTGAGCTTGATAGCAAGTCATTTGGTTTGAGATTATATCATGGAGACTAGGATTAGATGGATGGAGCTTGAAGATCGTTCTTTAGACCAAGAGTGATGAACTTGAGGATCGAATTTCTGGTTTCGAATATAGTAGAACCACTTCAATTATTCCCAAGAAAGTTAGCCAAAAGTTTGGTCATCTTCAAGGTTGGCTCTTGATGGAGATTGATGTTTTGGACTGAAGTCATATTATAAAATTTTAGGTTAGAAAAAATGAGCTAGGGGAATCAGCTACTTGAACTGGATTCGTAATTGGGGTATCAAGGCCGGATGAACTTGAGAGCTAAACTAGCACTAGGTTTCTTAGTTGAAACTGCGACGAGGTTACTCTAACTGATTTAAAAGAGATCGGTAGGAAGTTCGGCCATACTGAAGGTTGGATCTTGTTGAAATCTAGTATTGCAGAGTAGCTATTGCTTATCTTGAACTGAAGATTAGAATCAAACAAATACCTAGTCTCCTTACTGGTTGTAGTTCATCTTGCCAAATTTCAAGATCGGTTCTTGGCAAGATCTACTACTGTAAGAATGTTGTTATCAGGGCTGAATCAAAGGATGGAATTAAGATGTTCGGTGAATATATAAGATTGATTATCAAGTGAGCCTGGGAACCAATTTAATTGCATCTCGAAGTGGATTATATCTTGAACCTTGATTACAACTTCTGAGGATCGGTAAGGTCCGACCTTCCTAAACTTTGGTAGGAGCTATTTTACCTCCAACTCTAATAAAATCTAATTAAAAAAATAAAATTACTCAGTATTAGCAATGGCTAATTGCTGTCTTCAATACTGTCGCTAATATCTATAGCAATGGCACCGCCGTCACCACTTCCATCGCTGATAACTATTAGTGATAGCTAAATTTTCATTGCTAAAGCCTTCAATAAAATATGTTATTAGAGACAGCAAAATTATCATTGCTAATTCGGTCGCTAATATCCATTATTAGCAATGGCAAAAATGCCATCGCTAATACTTTATTTTCTTATAGTGGATTGGAAATTTGAGTAGTGCATAGAGGAAGATGACCAGAAAATTTATAGGCAAGAATCCTAGGGTTCTCATCGAAGTTTCTATCCTAAGACCCCTTTCCTAGTCGGATTCAAAAGAGGAGATGGACTCTATCCAGAGTCCTCCTTTTCTGCCTAACGTGCTCAGCATGTGAGGTCCAAAACATACTTTTTTCTTTTTTTTTTCTACTTTACGATTCATGCAAAAGAAATTAAGGATCTGGGTCCTTACATGTTTAGTATCTTGCAATGCTCCTTTGTGTACCTCCTTATATACTCCTTTCCCAAAGCATGTTCCCCTTTGAAATTATGTATTGCGTTTGCCAATATTTCATTAGAAAACTTTTAAGGTGCACTCCCTTTATTGAGCAAACTACTGATGGATGAATCCAGAGCTCTCTCCTCTTCTTTCATCCAATTGCAAGTCTAGATCTTATGCCATGACGTAAAACACACCAAACCCAACCCACATGGTAACACCATAATATGAATAGTTGACCCCACAACCAATCCTGTCCTAGTCCTCTTTATGGCTCTTGTAATTGGACTGGATCTTGAAATGGTACAAGAATCTCAATAATTGAAGAGACTAGGTGAAGGGACTAGTGGAAGCTGAGAAGACAATTCCAAGTAATTATGGTAGGACCTCCCACAAATCCATAATATAGGTGAGATTCCAATTCCCCTTTAAGTTTTTATTTTTTTTATTTTTATTTTTTTTATTTTAAATGAAAAGGGAGGGAAACACATCCAATTTAAAAAAAAAAGAGTACAAAAGAGGAAGCAAACATAAGAGGAAAAGTACAAAAAATCCTAAACATCCCATCAAAATTTGAAATTTAATTTTTTTTTAAACAAACAACATAAAGTCATTCAAATTTTTAAATTTAAATTTTAAAATTTAGAAACCTCCATTTTGCCACCATCGGGGAGGGGCATGGCCGACCTTTAGAGAACACATCCATTTTTTTTCATAAAGATGCATGTCTTTCCTAAAAGGATGGACTCATCAAAGAAGGAAGATCATCAACTCATGGCTCAAGAAAGGAGAGAAAAGCCAAACATCAATCCGTAGCCTAGAGAAGGAGGATTTGGTGGCTGCTCCATAATTAGATCTAGCCAGCAACTACACCAACAGTGCTGGAAAGATGGTAAGAGAGAAGGAGGCGAGCAGCCATCTTCAGAGGGAAAAGAGATAACCTGCCAAAGGGTTTGAACCGGATCAACTAGAATTAGTTAGGATTAATCGAAAAGGGCCCTGGTAGGCTATCATTGGAGGGAAAACACTAAAAAGGGGATAGTCAACAAGGAGAGAGGTCCTAAAGGGGAGGGAGAGGGCCAATCGGGGATGGAGAGAGAGAGCGAGCGAGAGAGAGAGGAGATAAGAGCTTAGAGGTAAGAGAGTGGGCTTGGTTGGGAAAGAGAGAAGGGCTAATGATGATCCACTCATGATGCTAGGAAAGGGGGATGACGACTGGATTGAGAGTTTGGCTAGAAAGAGAGGGAGAGAGAGAGGGATGGGGGAAGAAGAGACTCGACTCCTAGTCGAAATAGAGAGAGAGGAGCCAAAAAAAATAGAGAGAAAGAGGAAGAGGGAGAAGAGAAAAAGAAAAAGGAGAGATAGAGAGGTAAGGGGAGAGAGGGAGAAAAAAATAGGAGAGATATGGCAACTCAACTCCTCTCTAGCCATCATTAGAGAGGGAAGATTAGAATAGGGATAGATTTGATAAAGGAGACACTACTATAAAAAAGGGCTATGGCAATGATTCGTAACCACTGCCGTAGCCCAAAAAATCACTAACATAAGTTATGACAGTAGTTTTCTAACCATTGCTGTTGGAGATGAATCCCGCTCCCATCGAAGTCTAGCCCAATGCTCAGGTTGGTGCAGCCGGTAGCCACAAAAGGATTTCAGCGAACGAGCCTTAGCCGAACTCCTTCAGCTGGTCGAACTCTTAAAGATACTGAGCTTATCCAGCCGAAGAGCGACCGAACTCCTCAATAGCCACATGTCTTTCGAACTCGCACGCCTTCCAAACTCCTTCAGCTATTGTTCCTCATGGGTGGCCCTCTCCAACCGTGTTCCTTTTGGGAGCCCAAACTCCTTAGAAATGGGTACCCATCAAAGCTCTTCAACTCTTCATTCGGCCCCGAGCAGCTCAGTATCAAGACAGTCACAGCAATCACCATCAGTCCGCTACAGACGATAGTGACCCACTACCAGGGGGCGATGGTTGTCACCATCAACCCGTTGCAGGTGGCGCTGCAGATAGCGCCTTCCCCTTGAGACTGATTTCGTCGAACCTCGAGCGGCCTGCCACCACGCGGCTATGGCTGTCACCATCAAGCTCTATCTATAAAAGGGATCCTCCAGATATGCTAACTCTAATCTCCGATCTCTAAGCTTTCCTCTCCCTCTTTAAGCTATGCAGAACTCATTCCCGAGCACTCCCTTCCTATTGGCCAGAGCTGACTTGATCGTCGGAGGGTCCTGCCAGAGCCGCCCCCCCTACCGACTTCGGACAGAACTTTATTTTGTAGATTCCAGCAGTGATCTCGTCCACCTCTGCTCCAGTTGATTCCGACGATGATCAGATTCTGCATCAATAGATTGGTATTAGAGGAAGGGCCCCGGAACTCCCGATGTTTTCTTATTCTTAAAGGAGTGCTCGACGATGATTTCTCTCTCTCTGAAGATCTCTCTTCTTTCTCTCTAGAATTCTTTCTCAAAAAAAATGGCCCTAAGGAGAGCCTCGATCCGACGATCGACGACCTCCATGGCCCGATTCCGTTCAGATCCGTCCGCTTCCGCTCCAGCCTCGGTGACCCAGGTTCCATCTATAGCCACGATGGATGCGGAGTAGTTCAACCTACTCATCCAGTAGGTTCGTGGTCTCACGGAGGTAGTGTAGGCAGTGCAGGCCATGCACCAGCGGCCCCAGTACCAGCTTAATCGATGAGGGATTCTCTAGAGCGGTGTGGTCCGGTCCAGGGACGACCGACTTGGGCTATCCAACCTCCGATCCCCGGAAGGGGGAGGCAAAGGAGGGAGAGCCCTTGCTCGGACCGTGGCTCGACCCAGGGTGAAGCTTCACACCCATTCTATAAGAAAACCTTGGAGATCAGAGACCGTGAAGATCTCTTGGATCAAAGGCTCTTAGAAATGAGTCGTCGGATCGAAGAACTCCGCCACGCTCCTCCCTCATATGGTAATGAGATCCGAACCGACCCTCCATTCTCATAGAAAATTATGCAAGAACCAGTCCCGCCGAACTTCAAACTCCCACAGTTTGAGAGCTATGATGGGACCACTGACCCGGTCGACCACCTGGAAGCCTTCCGGACGACGATGTTGCTTCATGGCGCGCCAGACGCCATCCTGTGCCGGGCTTTTCCCTCTACTCTTAAAGGAGCCGCCAGAAACTGGTATTCGGCACTCAAGCCGAGTACCATCCTGTCATTCGACCAAATGAGTCAACAGTTCGCGGCCCACTTCGTCAGTAGTCGGCGTCCACGCCGAAGCTCAGACTCCCTAATGGCCATCAGGCAGAGAGAAGGGGAATCCATCCGGGCTTTCATTTCACCCAATTTAATACCGCTGCGTTAGAAGTCCGAGACCTGGATCAATCGGTCGCCATGGCCGCGCTCAAGAGCGGCCTTCAGAAAAATGACCTATTGTTCTCCCTGGAAAAAAAGTATCCCAGGGACTTTGCCGATATGTTGGCTCGGGCCGAAAGTTATGCCCGGGCAGAGGAGGCCTTCGAAGCTAAGGATGGTGAAATCGGTGGTAAACGGCTGATCGGCAGGCTGGATAGACCCTCCGAAGAAAGGAAGCAAATTGAAGCTCGGCCACGCTCCAGGACTCCCCCTGGTCGCGAGCAAGTTCGGATTCCCTCTCAAGCTCGGAAGCGGGGAAGCTCTCGACGGAAGGACGCAAGTCGCCGAAGTTCTCCTCAGCGCCGAAGTTCTTCCCCGTCTACGACGATTTCACAACTACACCCCCCTAAACACCCCGAAGACTCAAGTTCTGATGGAGATCCGGAAACGGCTTCCAAGACCAGAGAAGAATGCGCTCTCACCCTTACAAGCGTAATCCCAACAAGTTCTGCCTCTACCATCGCGATCACGGTCATGACACGGAGGAGTGCATTCAACTCCAGGACGAGATCGAAGAGCTCGTCAGGCGAGGCAGACTAAGCCGATTTCTTCGAAGGCAGCCCGAGGGGGTGGAAGATCGGCCGAGAACGCTAACGCCAAGCGGAGGAAAACCAACAAGAAGATCCGGCCACCCGTTGGCGTCATCAACACTATCTTAGGGGGATCTCAGCAAAAGGAAACCAGCAGGCTTGAAGGATCGATGAAGAAACGGAAGATTTCGGAGCCTATAGTCTTCACCGAGGAGGATGGCCAGGGAATCCAACTTCCGCATAATGACGCGGTTGTAGTTTCGTTGAATATTGCTGACTACGATGTACGCCGCATCCTCGTAGATAATGGAAGCTCGGCTGATGTATTGTTCTACGGTGCCTTCTTGAAAATGTCCCTACCTGATGATCGATTGAGCTCGGTGAATTCTCCGCTAGTTGGATTTGCTGGCAACACCGTACCAGTCGAAGGTATCATAACTTTGACCGTAACAGCAGGGCAGTACCCAAAGCAGGCCAAAGCTCAGGTCGACTTCCTAGTCGTAAAGACGCCGTCCGCCTATAATGCTATCCTTGGTCGACCTGGTTTAAATGCCCTTCGGGCAGTTGTGTCGACTTATTACTTAAAGATGAAGTTTCCCTACGAACTATGGGGTTGGAGAAGTCAGAGGAGACCAGACCCTAGCGAAGTATTGTTACTCAATCGCCTTGTATAAGGGAGATCAGCCCGACTCCTGTCTGGTTGACGGACTGGATGTCCCGACGACCTCGCTGAAGAACGAGCTGAGCCTGCAGAGGACCTCGTCTCTGTGTCATTAAATGATGGAAAATCGGACCATGTGGTGCAGATCGGCTCCAACCTGGCGACCGAGGTTCGGGAGCAACTCGTCGCTTTTCTCAGAAGGAATGCAGAACGTCTTCGCTTGGACCCCAGCGGATATGCCAGGAATCGACATCCGAGGTCATGGAACATCGGCTGGCCGTTGACTCGAAACACCGGTCGGTAAGAGAAAAACTACGCCAACATGCCCCGGAGAGGCAGAAAGCGATCGCTGAAGAAGTAGATAAACTCCTTAAAGCCGGACTAATCCGGGAAGTTCATTACCCGACTTGGGTTTCGAACGTGGTTCTTGTCAAGAAAGCAAACAACAAGTGGAGGATGTGTGTCGACTTCAAAAAGCTAAACAAGGCTTGTCCAAAGGATAGTTACCCCTTGCCCAGGATCGATCAGTTGGTAGATGCAACCTCGGGTCATGAGCTCCTCAGCTTTATGGATGCCTTTTCTGGTTATAACCAGATACGTATGGCGCCTCGAAGACGAAGAAAAGACAGCCTTCATCACTAGACCGAGGTCTTTATTATTACAGGGTCATGCCTTTTGGACTCAAGAATGCGGGAGCAACATACCAGCGTTTGGTCAACAAAATTTTCAAGGAGCAGATCGGCCGCAACATGGAGGTGTACGTGGATGATATGCTCGTCAAAAGCCAAGCTTCAGCTGGACCATCTCGGCCGACCTTGAAGAGACCTTCGGTGCACTCAGGAAGCACAAGATGAAGCTGAACCCAATCCAAATGTGCCTTTGGCGTGAACCTCTGAGAAATTTTTGGGGTTCATGGTGTCGAGACGTGCAGAATCGAGGCAAATCCCGAGAAAATTTGAGTCATTCGGAAGATGATTGCTCCGAAGATGATCAAGAAAGTTCAGCACCTAATCGAAAAGATGGAGTCCCTAAATCACTTCGTCTTAAGGTCGACCGAATGATGCATGGCCTTCTTCCAGATTCTCAGACGACCAAAGAACTTCTGTAGGATAGCGGAGTGCCAACAGGCATTCGAGGAGCTTAAAAACTACGTTGACTCACCCCCACTGCTGGCAAAGCCCGAACCTAGAGAAGAATTATTTCTATATCTAGCTATCTCTCCGGTGGCCCTGGCGGCAGTCCTGGTCAAGGAAGAAGCAAAAATGCAGCGATCGATCTACTACGTGAGTCGGGTCCTGAGGGATGCATAGATCAGGTACTCTAGATTAGAAAAACTAACTTACTCTCTTCTAATTACTGCTAGGAGGCTTCGACCTTACTTTCAGGAGCACACCATAACGGTCCTCACGGACCAACCAATAAAAGCAGTCTTTCATCGAGCGGATGCTTCCAGAAGAATCATGAAATGGGCGATCTAGCTCATAGAGTTTGACGTCAACTACCGACCCAGGCCATCAATCAAGGCCCAGATACTGATGAATTTTGTGCTAGAATGCACCATTCCAGTCGAAGCCGAGCTTGAACAAAGCGAGGTCGGCACCAAAGCGAGACCGAGCTTGGACAAAGCCGAGCTATCGCAGCCAAACCTCCTCGGGGAAAGCGCCGACCTCTTCGAAGGCTCTTGGGCTCTGCACGTGGATGGTTCATCCAACTCTGCTGGAGCTGGTGCGGGGCTGGTCTTGGTCAGCCCGAAGGGGTCGTCGCTGAGTACGCGCTACGCTTTGAATTTTCTGCGACCAATAATGGGACTGAATATGAAGCACTGATCGCTAGATTAAAGATAGCAAGGGAATTAAAAGTAGATTGGCTTCAAGTCTATAGTGATTGTGGTTGGTCAAGTTAGCGGCAGCTATGAGGCATGGAAGGAAAGCATGGTGAGATACCTCAAGAAAGTGAGAAATTTGATCCCAACCTTCGACAGTTTCGGCATTCAGCATATTCCAAGGGCGAAAAATGTAAGAGCCGATCTTCTCTCCAAGTTAGCCACTTCAGCCCCAGTCGAACTACCCAAAGAAGTATTTTTGGAGACTTTAAAGTATCCAACCATAGAGGAATCTCAGGCCATCCTACAGATAAAATTCGAGCCCAGCTGGATCGACCCGTTGGTCGCCTACCTTACAGAGGGGGTCCTTCCTCACGATCGAAAAGAAGCTCGGAAGCTCAGGAATCAAGCCTCCTGCTACATTTTATATGAAGGTAGATTGTATAAGAGGTCATACTTCCTTCCGTTACTGAGATGTCTCCGATCTTTAAAGTCCGACCTCGCACTATGGGATGTACATGAAGGACTCTGTGGAAGTTATGTAGGAGCCAGGTCCCTATCGCAAAAACTACTTCGACAGGGATACTATTGGCCGACCTTGTTTCACGATTTCATGGAATACGTGAAGAAGTGTGACCGCTGTCAGAAGAACGCCAGCATGCAAAGGCAGCCGACATCCAAACTTGCTCCGCTCAGCGCACCTTGGCCATTTGCACAGTGGGGAATGGATATACTCGGTCCCTTTCCAATGGCGTCTGGGCAACGAAAGTTTCTTCTAGTCGCGATCGACTATTTCACCAAGTGGATTGAAGTCGAACCACTAGCAAAAATTATTGAGGCCAAGGTGCAGGACTTCATCTGGAAGTCACTAGTCTGTCGGTTTGGCCTACCCTGATCCCTCATAATCGATAATAGGCGATAGTTCGCTGGGGCAAGGTTCACCGAATTCTATGAAGGACTGAACATCTCCCACCACTTCACATCGGTGGCTCACCCGCAGGCCAATGGAAAGGCCGAGGTGACTAATCGGACCCTGCTACAAGGCATCAGGACAAGGCTCGACTGGGCAAAGGGGGCTTGGGTGGACGAACTCTACCACGTCCTCTAGGCATACCGAACTACTCAAAGGGTGTCGACCAGGGAAACACCCTTTGCCTTGGCCTTCGACATGGGGGTAGTTATCCTGATCGAACTTCAGCTTCCGTCTGCATGAGTCATGGGCTTCAACAAGCAGCTCAACCCCTAGGACCTCAGAATTAATCTCGATCTGCTGAAAGAAAAAAGGAAGGAGGCCCACATCCGGATGGTAGCCTACAGATGCAAGATGGCCCAGTACTACAACTCTAGAGTTAGGGGTAAGATGTTCAGAGTGGGGGACCTAGTCCTTCGGTGAGTCACCGTCTCTCAGCCTCAGAGTCAAGAAAAGTTTGCTCCAAATTGGGAAGGTCCGTATGAAGTGGTGGAGGTCATCCGGCCCAAAATTTATCACCTAAAGGAGCTCGGAGGGATAGTGCTTCCCCAACCTTGGAACTCAGAAAATCTGAGGGTGTATTATCAGTAGACTTTCTTTAATAAAACTCCTTCACTCAGCATTATTATTTTTTGGTGCAAGGATTACGTGATGGCAGGAAAGAAACGAGCGAAAGTGGCCCATTAGGAACAAGAGGAGAACCTCATCCTGACACAAGCAAAGTTGAAGGCCTCATTCACCTTAGACGAGATAGGGGAGAGGCACGGATGACGGTCCGCATGCATCCCCACAGCCTGTTAGGAATAGGAGGAGAATCTTATCCTAATGCAAGCAAAGTTGAAGGCCTCGTTCACCTTAGACGAGATGGAAGGAGAGGCACGGACGATGGTCCGCATGTGCCCCCATAGCCCGTTAGGAACAGGAGGAGAACCTCGTCCTAATGCGAGCAAAGTCGAAGGCCTCATTCACCTTAGACGAGATGGGGGGAGAGGCACGAACGACGGTCCGTATGTGCCCCCACAGCCCGTTAGGAATAGGAGGAGAACCTCGTCCTAACGCGAGCAAAGTCGAAGGCCTCGTTCACCTTAGACGAGATGGGGGGAGAGGCATGGACGATGGTCTGCATGTGCCCCCACAGCCCGTTAGGAATAGAAGGAGAACCTCATCCTAACGCGAGCAAAGTCGAAAGCCTCGTTCACCTTAGACGAGATGGGGGGAGAGGCACGGACGATGGTCCACATGTGCCCCCATTGCCCGTTAGGAACAGAAGAAGAACCTCGTCCTAACGTGAGCAAAGTCGAAGGCCTCATTCACCTTAGATGAGATGGGGGGAGAGGCACGAATGACGGTCCATATGTGCCCCCACAGTCTGTTAGGAATAGGAGGAGAACCTCGTCCTAATGTGAGCAAAGTCGAAGGCCTCGTTCACCTTAGACGAGATGAAGGGAGAGGCACGAACGATGATCCGTATGTGCCCCCACAGCCCATTAGGAATAGGAGGAGAACCTCATCCTAATGCGAGCAAAGTCGAAGGCCTCATTCACCTTAGATAAGATGGGGGGAGAGGCATGGACAACGGTCTGCATGTGCCCCCACAGCCCATTAGGAACCTCGTCCTAACGTGAGCAAAGTCTAAATTCGATCTCCGAAGTCTATAGAAGACAGGATCTCCATCAACCTCAACTGGAGATGAGATCTCCCCCGAGCGCCTGCATCAACCTTGACCATAGGAGATAAGATCTCCCCCAAGGGTTCGCGACAATCTCGCCAGAGCGCCCGAGCCAACCTCGGCCAGGTCGCTCGAGCCAACCTCGGCCTGAGCTAAGATCGGAGACGACCTCGATCGGATATAAAATCTCACCCGAGCGTCCGCATCAACCTCGATCGTAGGAGATAAGATCTCCCCCGAGGGTCCGCGACAACCTCGGCCAGAGCACCCAAGCCAATCTCAGCCAGGTCGCTCGAGCCAACCTCGGCCTAAGCTAAGATCGGAGATGACCTCGGTCGGATATAAGATCTACTTTAACCTCGACTGGAGATGAGATCTCTCCCAGGCTTCAACTTCAGCATCAAATTTGGCTGGAGATGAGACCTCTTCCATGCTTCAACCTAAACCAGCACGGAGCCCAGAAGAGGACCTCGGCAATCGCCTTTTCTGCACTCCCTTCCTTCAAGTTTCAAACTCGAGAGTGGGGGGACTATTATTGGGGATGAACCCCTTTCTCATCGAAGTTTAGCCCAATGCTCAGGTTGGTGCAGCCGGTAGCCACGAAAGGATTTCAGCGAACGAGCCTTAGTCGAACTCCTTCAGCTGGCCGAACTCTTAAAGATGTCGGGCTCATTCGACCGAACTCCTCAATGGCTATCCCTCGATCGAACTCCTCAGCGGTCATCCCTTGGCCAAGCTCCTCAGCAGCTGTCCCTCGGTCGAACTCCTCAGCGGCCGTTCCTCGATCGAACTCCTCAACGGTCGAACTCCTCAGCGGCCGCACGCCTTCCAAACTCCTTCAACTATTATTCCTCGCGGGTGGCCCTCTCCAGTCGTATTCCTTTCGGAAGCCCAAACTCCTTCAAAATGGGTACCCGTCAAAGCTCTTCAACCCTTCATTCGATCCCGAGCAGCTCAGTATCAAGACAGCCATAGCCATCACCATCAGTCCACTATAGATGACAGCGATCCACTACCAGGCGACGATGGCTATCACCATCAATCTATTGTAGGCGGTGCTGCAGACAGCGCCTTCCCTCTGGGACTGACTTCGCCAAACCTTGAGTGGCCCACCACCACGTGGCTACGGCTATCACCATCAAGCTACGCCTGTAAAAAGGATCCTCCAAATATGCTAACTCTAATCTCTGATCTCTAAGCTTTTCTCTTCCTCCCTAAGCTATGCGGAACTCATTCTCAAGCACTCCATTCCTATTGGCCAGAGCTGACTTGATCATCGGAGGGTCCTATCGGAGCCGCCCCCCTATCAACTCCGGACGAAACTTTATTTTGCAGATCTCGATGGCGACCTCATCCACCTTCGCTCCAGCTAATTTCGATGATGATCAGATTCTATGTCAACAACTGCTATTGCAACCGCCGCCATAGCCCTATGGCAGCGGTTGTTTGAACTGCTGCCATAGATAGCCTATTGTAGCAGTTTATAAATCGCTGTAATATATTGACCTATAGCAACGGTTATGTAACCGCTGCCATAGGTTATCTATAGCAGCGATTTCTTAATCGCTGTCACAGGTCTAATGCAACGGTTGGCACCGTTTGCATTATGAATCTATGGCAGCAGTTGGTATGGATATGGCAGTGATTATAAAATTGCTATCGTGGATCTTGAATAATTAAAAAAAATAAAATTTTTATTTTTTATATATTTTACTTGATAAATATAGATATATAATATAAAAAAATATAATAAATATAAAAATTATTCTGAAATGCTAAAATTTTATTATCAAATAAAATTTATTATAATATTTTTTTAAAAAAAAATTAAAATACATCAAAAGTCTCCTAAATCTACATCATCGTCGTCTTCACCGAAAGTTGGAGTCGAAGTTGGAGCCAGAGCCAGAGCTGGAGCTGGAATGTGGGTCAACATATCCTTAAAGCTCGTAACTCCAAAATGCATGCTGAGCATCGATATCATGTCTCTCACAATGCCCTCCAGATGAGATGCATGCTCCTCAGCCCGATCTGCCCGCATCGCAACATGATCTGTCCATGCTAATGCCTCCTCAAGCTCCTTCCAGCTGATGACACTAGATGTCTATGAGAAGTCGCTCGCCTCGGACCAGTAGCTCATCGGCGTATGTTCGGACCTGCATCAGATCCTCCCAAAGTGCTCAAGCCCCAAGACCTGAGATAGATGGTCATGGGGACCAAAGGGATTTGGGCCCTCACTCACGAGCACATCTAATAGATTTTGTAATTATAAATTAAAATAAAATTTTATAAAAATTTTATAATACTAATATATTTAATACTTACAAAAATACGTTCGATCGCGGTGTTCATCGGTCTGCCCATCTTGTCCATATGGCTGGATCGAAAGATCTTGCTATGGTTGGGTATCACTCCATCTCTCATCAGCTATAATAAAGAATAAATTTATCAGAAAGATGATAAAAAATATGAATTTAATTTATCTCGTAAGATTTAGAATTAATTATCTCTCTATGCACATGACTGGCCATAGACTCATGGCCTAGAGTATGCGTATACTCATGGACTGCATGATTCTTCCAATTTAGATCGGAGGTAGCCTAACAAGTATTCAAATAAATAATAAATATTTTAAAAATATTTAAATAAAATTTTAAGCATACTGAAAAATTTAAAAGTTAGAAATTTTACCTCGAACTCCTGGCTCCTCTAGTGTCTAACCATCCTCTCCCACTAACTCGAAGGACAATCCTGTATCCAAAGAACAAGCTCCTCCAGAGTGTCTCATCAGTGCTCAAGCCATCCTCTATGGAGCTTGATCTTATAACCCCTGTATAATTTTTTAATTTTCCTCAATCGAGCATCTCGAGCCCTCTCATGATCGGGGAATTCATACCTCTTCTACACAAAGTTATCAAAAATCAGTTACAAAATTATTCTAATCAAACATATATAGTGTAAATATATAAAATGCATAAATATAACTAAGATGCACGTACTTACCCATATCTCCTTTCATACCCGATCCCTGACAGCAGCATCCATCAAACACTAGTCTCTGGGCTCTACAGGAATGATGTTCGACCGCCTCACAAGCACTCCAAAAAAAAAATGCATCTTCCACTCGGTCTTCCCTACTGGCCTTCCTTCCGCATCATAATAGACCATCACCTGATACTGACGGTTCCACATGTGTGCCATACGTGTGGGACGGCAAAATGTCCGACTGGATGATGCACCTGCAATGTAAATATGTTATGCAAATATATAAGTATACAAATACTATATAAAAAATAAAGTTGTGCTAATATAATAAAAATGTATACTCAGATGCCTGCATAGTAGCATGTGTCTCAGATATGGACGATGGTAGAAGCTCAGCTATCGGTGGAGTAGATGCCATCGGTGGAGTAGATGCCGGTGGTGGAGGTCCCTGAGCAGTCGATATCGAGGTGGATGGAGTATGCTCCGACTGCTCTTCAGATGCTGAGCTACGCATAACCCGTCAAGGGGCAGGGCTGAAAGCTAGATGGCATTTCGGTGCCATCATAACCTGCAACATTAATGAATATTAATTAATATAATATGTTAAATAATAATATTAGTATAGCATCAATAAATAGTCTCTAATATGTATACTAATCAATTGATGGGTCTATCGTTATGCAATGCAATAAATAAAAATAAAAAAATATAAACATCCATAAAATGTTATGCAATAAATTCTACAACATGAATTACATTCATAAATAATTAAGGATAAGCAACAATCGTAAATCCGATCTCTTGTGCGAACCTTGGTGTTAATCCAGAAATCTAAAAAAAGAACAAAGTAGATGATGGTGGAACTTTAGGACTTAAAGTTAGAACCTTAGAGAGACATATCAAATTCTATTCGCTCAGAAGCCGAGCCGACTCCGTGCTTGAGATAGTCGGCTCCGTGCCTGAGACATCCAGCTCGGGTCCTCCCCCAGCCAGTTCGATCATGGCCCGAGCCAGCTCGATTGCATATCCGAGCCAACTCGACTATGTGCCATTCCATCGATCACTCCCTCTCTCCCACTCTCGATCTCTCTCGCCGATGATGGCGGTGAGGCCGAACCCCTCCCTCCCAACTTTTCTATCTCTCGATCTTCCTCTCTCCCTCTCTCGATCTTCCTCGCCGGCAAGGTCGGACCCCATCCCTCCCTCTCTCACTCTCTCGATCTCTCTCGCTGGCAAAGCCAGACCCCATCCCTCCCAGTGATGCCGATGATGCCGGACCCCCTTCCTCCCTCTCTCACTCTCTCGATCTTCCTCCCTAGCAAGGCCAGACCCCATCCCTCCTAGTGATGCCGCCGATGCCGGACCTCCTCCCTCCCTCTCTCGCTCTCTCGATCTCCCACTCTTCCTCTCTCGATCTCCCTCGATCGACCCTCCCTCTCTCAATCTGTCGATCTCCCTCTCAATCTCTTCGTTTCTTAATTTTGGATCCCAAAATTGGATCCGACCTTCCGAGATCCATTAGGGTCTGGGTCGGATACTTCAAGTACAAACCCATCAGATATTCAAGTTCGGATCCAATATCAGTAATTAAAATTAGATCCGAATCTGAATATCCAGATTTTGATTTAAATCCAATCCATTAACAGATCTAGTCCACATCCACCGACATGGCACAGCCCAAGGCTACCATCACGGCATGGTCCAAAAACTATGGTATGCTAATAATTATAATATTTATAATAAATATTTATAATATTTATTATAAATATTTTATAAATTATTATAAATATACATGATTAATAAATAATACTATAAAATTAAAAAAAAATTATATCTACGGCTATGGAGAGTGGGTCGCACCGAAAGCTCTGAGGGTTGTCGGCGATGACGCTAGAGGAGGATGACGACACTAAAGGTAATCTATGAAACAAAAGTAAGATAGTGAGTTAGAGAAGAGAGAGAAAGAGGAAAGAGAGAGAGCAGGGGAGATCGGGGATGGGGGGCTAGGGGGAGGGGGGCATAGTGATGAGGAGGCTCGGGAGGCACAGTGACGGAAGGGTCAGTGATCGGAAGGGAGAGTATGGAGGGTGGGGGGGCTGGGTGGGGGGTGGTAGGGTAGGGCGGCCGAGGATGGGGGGGCTGGGGGGTGGCAGGGAGGGGTGGCCGGGGATGGAGGGAAGGAGGGGCGGTCGGAGGGAGGGTGGGGTGGCCGGGTGGGGGGTGGCAGGGAGGAGCGCTCGGGGATGGGGGGAAGGAGGGGCGGTCGGGGGGAGGGTGGGGGGGCGGATGCGGGGTGGCGGATGGCGGGGAGGGGTGGCTGGGGATGGGGGTGTTGGGGGGTGGCAGATGGCAGGGAGGGGCAGCCGGGGATGGGGGGAAGGAGGGGCGGCTGGAGGAAGGATGGGGGTGGGGGGTGGGGGGTGGCGGGGAGGAGCGGTCGAAGATGGGGGGAAGGAGGGGTGGTTGGGGGGAGGGTGGGGGGCCGAGTGGGGGGTGGCAGGTGGCGGGGAGGAGTGGCCGAGGATGGGGGGAAGGAGGGGTGGCCGGGGGGAGTGTGGTGGGTGGCGGGGAAGGCGGCCGGGGATGGGGGGAAGGAGGGCGGCCATGAGGAGGGTGGGGGGTGGGGGGGCCGAGTGGGAGTTGGCGGGTGGTGGGAGGGGCGACCGAGATGAGGTGCTGGAGGGGGAGGGGGAAGAAGGGGCGATGTCGGCCGGAGGAAAGAAGCCTCACCAATGGTGGAGAGGAGGGGGGAGAGAGAGAGATTGAGCGTGCACAGAAGGAAAGAAAAAAAAATTTAAAAATTTTTAACCTAACCTACGATAGCTGTAGATCTATAGCAGTAATTTTTGATAACCACTACCATAGATTAAAAATAATTTTTTTTATTTTTTTAAAATATTATATAATTTTAAAATTTAATATTTATCTTTACCATTCATTATCTAAATAATTATCATTAAAGTGTCGTCGCAAAAAGTCACCTCGATCCGATGGCCCTAGCTTCATCGATAAGAAAAATTTGATTTCGATGATCACGAATAACAATGCGATGATCTGATATATGGAGACCTCCGATGGGTCTGAAAACCTGTAATGATGATCTCGATAATATTTGTAGCATAATATCAAAGTTTCACTTCAATCGGATATCGTTATCATACATCAATTTAGTACGGAATGATTTCGATCTTTAAATTAGAAACAAGCGATCAAAGGGTTAAACAGCATCCGATTAAGAAATAATATTTTAGTTAAATGATCTTTATTATAATTTTAAATATTTTATACTATGATGATAGTAAAATTTAAATAATTTTCGTATAAGCTGTTCATGTTAAGTAGATATTGCAAAAGTACGAGTATAATAACTTATGAAGTTTTAGAATGGTTATCAGAAGATGTATAGTTTTAGATCGTTTTTCATCTCACGAGTTAAATTTTATAATTACTATCATAAAAAATAATTAAAGTAGTAGCCAAGATCATTTATAAAAAAAATTATCTCATAATCGGACACCGTTTGATCCTTGATTACTCGTTTATCATTTAATGATCGAAACTAACCTATACTAAATTGACCAAGATAACGATATCCGATTGAAATGAAACTTTGATAGTACACTACAAATATCTCCGAGATCATCGTTGCAGATTTTTGGATTCATTGGAGATCTTCATCTATCAGATCATTGTATCGTCGTTCATGATCGTCGAATCAATTTTTTCTGATCAATGAAGCTAGGGCCATCAGATCGAGACAATCTTTTGCGACGATACTCTAATGATAATTATTTAGATAAAGAATGGTAAAGATGAATATTAAATTTTAAAATTATATAATATTTAAAAAAATATATATGGCAGTGGTTATAATTAACCGCTGCCATAAATCAGCTTATAGCAGCGATTCCTAATAACCGGTGCTATAGGTCCAACTTATGGTAGCGGTTTCACTAACTGCTGTGATAGATCCGATCTATGGCAGCAGTTTCTTATAACCGCTGCTATAGTTTCGATCGCGATTTTGAAATCGGTGCCATAGGTCTGACTTATGGCAGCAGTTAACGAAAACCGCTGCCGTAGGTTCTATGGCAATGGTTTCGAAAACCGCTGCCATAGTATACGTTGCCATAGGCCTTTTTTGTAGTAGTGAGAGAATGCTTGGAGGGAGCGAGAGAGAGAAGGGCCTAAAGGAGAGGAAGAGGGCCCAGTGGGGAGAGAAAGAGGGAGGAACAATGGCCGAGAAGAATCGATGATGACTAGATATGGTGCTGAAAAAGAGTGATATCGACTAGATCAGGAGTCCAGTCAAAAAGAGAGGGAGAAAAGGAGATTGATTGAGAGAGGGATGGGGGAAGAAAAAACTTGGTTCTCAAGAAATGGCCGGCCAACGGTCTAAATAGAGAGAGATAGAAGCCAGAAATGGAGAGAAAAGAGAGAGAGAGGGGGGGGCGAGAAGGAGAAGAAGAAAAAGAGGGGAGTTTGTAGTTGCCCGACTATGGCTAGGTGAGACCAGAAGAGGGGGAGAGAGAGACTGAAGATAAGATAGAGAGGAGGGGAGGGAGGAAGCAGAAAGAGAGGGAGAGAGGGAGATACAGGGAGAGTGAGAGAGAGAAAAAGGGAAGAGAGAGGGATCTGACGGCTGGCCAATGTCGGTTAGTTGCCATAATAGGAGCTTTAGTACTTGAGGTAGATGGTTGGAGAGAAAAAAAATTCTCAAAGCTTCTCTCTCTAGAATCTCTGAGAGAGAGCTATGAAACATCACCAGGATTCTTAATTTTTCTTTAAGTTTTAATTTATAAAATAGAAAGACACTCGAATTTCTAGCACTAATATTATAACCAACTCACGCATTGCTAGCTAGGAGTCCTTTCTTGAGGCTAGCATTCAAGTCCTTGCTCATAGTCGAGATGATTGTATATATTTATGTTAATTGATTCTTCATTATTTTAGTACTTATACCATTAAATAGTCCAAGAATCCAACCATATGAATTATGAGAGATATTGGAACGATAAGTTGAGAGGAAGAAGGCTAGCCCATTGTCACTTATCCTGCTAGTGTGGCTGTCCATGATGAATTCAAACTGTGTGGTAAAGTCAGCAAATGTACCTGAAGTTGTGTCCCATATGGGCGCCTGTTCAGAGTATACAATCCTGTAGGCGGTTTTCTAAGTGGAAGGTTGAGCTGGTACTTGGTAGGGTTGATGGTACCATTAAAGAAGGCATCATCTTGGAAGATAATCCCTTGGGTGTCCTCATTAAAACAAGAAAGATTGAAGGAGAGCAGGTTTGCAATGGGGATTATGATACGCGAGAAGCGAAAGAGGGGTACCAATTAAGAGATGGAGATATGGAAAAGAAGATACAGAGTTGAAAAGGACCATGCTATCCAAAGTACTTGGCTGAATTGAAAGGAATGGGAACTGATGCTCGTATGGAGTATTAGCTCAGGAATGGTCACTAAAGAACAATTAGAAAAAGATATGATAGCATACAGATTAGCAAATTACGTCACGTATTGGTCCACATTAGCTTAATGTTATGCAACTCTTAACATTAAATAATTTTGATCAGAATAGATATTTTTAATTCATATGTAAAATCATGTATTTGGGCAAACTAGTTTAATTAATATATCTTGCATTTTTAGTCCTTTTTTCTTATAGAACATTTTAAAACTATTTTTTATATAGATACAAAATCATCACAACATTTGTTTTTAATTTTTAAGCATTTTTAATGGCACAAATTATAAATGATTATTTAAATATCTAAATTTGGATGGCTTTTTATTAATTCTTGAACTTTAAACTTTTAATGTTTAGAGCGTAATATACCTCTAAAAGCTAAAACTTTGGCCAAAGAATTTAACTAATCAATGATCAATAACAGAATATAAGTTAGACATGTATATATAGTGTATTTTAAGGGAAAAGAAACATCCATTACATGACAAATTTTATCGTCAACAACATGATATCAAGTGCACGACAGAATGCGGATATCCACAGCTAAGTTGGAGAATTTCTTAACATGACTGATAAATTTAACTTTATAGAGCTGAGAGCACTATTGCATGAAGCACTGCCAATAGTATTAAAAATGACTCAAGATAATGCTATAGGCATCTTGAGAAGTAAATTGGGTAAACAAGTGTCACAAAGTTAGAAAACTGATGGTCAAGAACATTGAATACTTTACCACGAGATAGGTATACATGATAGCATTAAGAAGTAATTTCCTCACCATATTACATGAAAACATATGAGACTAAGTTGCGACTCTAATTGGTAACATATCAAAACTCCAAGAAAAAATCAGAGTCTTTAAACATGTTTCAATTTCTTTCTCAAAATAACTCTTGTGCATGTTTCAGTCGGAACTTCAAGGGTAGCTACTAATTGAAGGTCCGCCAGATGATGATGATGCGAAGATAAATTTAGAAAGATCTATTGGAGGAAAATACATTGCTATAGGCATCTTTGGTGGCAGAATAGGTAGTGGAGCATCAAACTTGAGAACGTTAATTGCTTATCTTATTGACGGTCTTAGATTGTAATCCGGATGGGTACACCACAACCCTATAATTATGAAGTGCTCCATTTGTTCCTCATCGAATTCCATCTTTAACTCTTTATCCACTGCTGTTAAACATTTTTTTTTTCCATAAAGCTCCCAAACCCACTCTATCAGATTCACCCTATCTTGTTTTTCTCCTATGTCAATTGGTTTTCTACCGCATGCAATTTCTAGTATAACAACTCCAAAGCTATATACACCGGATTCTTTGCTAGCTTTTTCTGTAAAATAGTATAATGTATTTCAGTTAGCAAAAATTAATTCATATTTATTATTATTAATTTTAAGTTAATTAAAATAATATAGACCGAACTAAGCAAGTCAACTATGGTCTAAACTTGACACTGTTATGTTTGTGTACATATTGAGGTAGGCGAGCTTGGGTTTATGGGTAGAATGATTGATGGACTCGGCCTTTAGGGTGGATATCCAGTTTGGGCAATCAATAGCTATAGGCTGGACCAATTGATTGTTAGGTTAGACAAGCTTGACTTAGGAAAATTCCTCGACATAATTTTTTGGGTGTAAATTTGTGGGTAGGAATTTATCTATGCCTAATGAACAACAGTAACAACACAAAAGTTTAACTGAATTTAACTTCCTATCATGTTTTCTTCAAATACAATAGGAAAAGAAGATTAATGGTAAAATTCTCCACAAATAGGACTATTATAATATTACGTACCAGTAGTAGCATATTCAGGTGCGATGTATCCCCTGGTCCCAGCCATCACCGTTGTTTGCATGTTACTGTCATGATCCACAAGCCTTGCTAACCCAAAATCACCAAGCTTAGCATTGAACCCTGAATCCAACATCACATTGCTTGGCTTGACATCTCTATGGACCACACACTGCTCCCACTCTTCATGAAGATAGAGTAGTGCCGAGGCCAAGCCAAATGCAATCTCGTACCTCTCCGGCCATGTTAGCAATCTCTCCTCGCTGTATAGATGGTAATCAAGGCTTTTGTTAGACATGTACTCGTAGACGAGTAAGAAATCACCTCTTTCGTGGCAATAGCCAATGAGTTGCACAAGATTGCGATGCCTCAGCCGGCTTATAATCGTGACTTCGGATATGTACTCCTTCTTCCCTTGCTTCGAATCTCTAGAAATCCTTTTGATTGCCACTTCTTGCTTCGTATCATGCAACACTACCTTGTAAACCTCCCCGAAACCTCCTTCCCCAAGCTTTGCCTCCCTAACAAAATTTCTAGTCGCACTCGCCAGTGCACTATAAGAAAATTTCTTAGGGCCGCCACCTCTCTCGAGTGCATTATTGATGAACCATTCAACAGTCTTCTCTCTTTCTGCTTCCATCCCTCCACTGGCCCTCTTACGCCATCCTACAGCCCCCACTAGAAACAGCACACACACAGCAAGATCAAAATACCAACAGCAAGCCCCACCACTAATATCATATTATAGGGTTAATTATGGCCTCATGAATCAAAGCTAATTCTTTTTTGGACTAATCAATGGGGCTGATTATTAATACACATTGATTAATCACGTATTTTATATTCAGGAGCTAATCTCTTTTGAGCCTTGTCATGAGGCTGAGTGTTGCCATAGTCAGCAAAGATTGAGAAAGATTTTTGTATTTTATAGTATGTTTTGAAAAAAATAAATTATTGATACACATATCTTATTATTATCAAATTATTTTAATTAAAATAAAATTTTAATTATACTTAATTCCTCAAAGATATTGGAAACTTATTGAGCCTATAAGATAACCTTCCTCTTTTCTATTTTTTTTCTAGATTTAGAAGAGCATATAAGACTTAGGGCAAGCATTGAGGGGTGTAGGACTTTAGATACCATTTGCTTAATTTTGGATTTAAATAAAATTTCTTTTGGACTTTGAATATTTATCCTTATTAGTATTTATAAACTATTTTATTGAATAAATATATTAGAAGACTTACTTTTCGTACCACTGCTTGTGTGAATATGCATAAATGAGATGGCAAGCCTTGCATATCCTATGGGATTAAACTCTACAAATATGCGGCCATCGATCGCATGCCCAGCTTAGGCCATCAAGCTAGGACATAACAAATTTTAAAATATTAGCATACCACTGATTTGATATAGGTGAGTGATTTTAGATCATTAGCTTCTGAAGAATCCTAATAAGGTGATTAAATTACCTAATTATTGACTTCCATAAGCTAAGAGACTTAACGCTTCTCAATCCCTTTTTTAAAAATAGTTTTGTCTATTTTATTAAATTATCAAGCATGTTACTTTTTATCTCCAAAAATGGTATTATAATTAAATAACTATTTAATGTTCTTATAAATAAGTTAATTTGGATATATGAATTATTTTTAATAATGGTTTGGAAAATTTGATAGGTAACTTATGAAAATACTTTTATATTATTCAGTATAGCTATGATCTGCTCTAGCCTTGCCAACAATGATTATGTATTGGTTCTATCGACTTATAGTATGAAAAGCTAGATTCAACACCATATCATTGTTGATTAGAATAGTGGTATGTGGGCACCATTATCTGTTATCTAACCTATGCTACTGGGTTACATTCCCATTGTCAAATGTTGGATCTGGTATTAGTTTATAAAAATATAATTTTAAAAAAAAATATTATTCTGAATTTTGATAAGAATGAAATTTTAACTAGTTAATAATATTATATTTGATTTATTATCTATTAACATGCTCGACCTACTTTAAAGTATATGTTGCTTTCTAATAGCTCATTATTATTCTTTCTTCTTTTTTTTTTTGTTCAAATTCTAGGTTTCAGAAAGCATGCTAGATTTTTGGAGCCTTTATAGGATCTTAATTTTTGAGGATTAAGATTGTTTTGTTATTGATTTAAAATTATCATGGAATAATTAGATTTGTTATTCAAGTAGCCTGTTTGGTTCATCTTGCAGGCATACAATATCTATTATGCACTTAGTTCGGAGCATGATAGATTTAATAGTATCAAAGCTTAGGTTTATAATCACTAGAGATTTTGATTAGTTAAGACAAGTTTAGTGGTATAAGATTGGTTGAAATAAGAAAAGTAGTATGAGAGTTTAGCTTACAGGATCCTTGGGATCAATAATAATTTAGATTGAGAGTTAGATAGAAATTAGGTTATAAGGTGTTTCAATATTTGTGTATGCCTTCTTATTGATAACTTTATATTATTTTGTTTGAATTCTATTAGGATCAAGAATGCTACGTTGCTATACTTGTAGTTGAATAGCAAGTGACTTGATAGGAGGTTCTTAGGGCCAAATTTCTTATAAATTGATTATTTAGATTCCACGGGATTAAGAGCATTTGAATCAGAATATGAATCCTGATATTCAACAAGAAGCAGTGGCCGATTAGCCTACTACAAATCAGCCAATCCTAAACCAGCCAGTTCTTCCTTTGGGGAACTTAGCTTGGCATTAGCATTGAATGCTTGAATTAATTCTAAAAGTTGTGGGGTTGGTGCATCAATAGAGATAGCTACCTCAATAGTTCCTATAATTAGGGTAATATAATCCTAGTCCAGCAGAGCATAGGAGTATAGTAGAGTTAAGGAAGATGGCTCCTCCAGCCTTTCAGGGCTCCCATATGAGGTTAAGGCTTCGATTGATGAGATAGAGAAAGCCTATAAAGCAATGGAGTGCACCAACGAGGAGAAGGTTAATTATATTTGCCACTTATATGCTTCATGATAGAGCTTATCATTGATGGAAGTCTGTGGAGCATATAATGACTTCTAGCTATAGGCTAATTACTTGGCGGAGGTTTCGCATGGTCTTCTATTTCAAGTATTTTCCTTCTAGCCAGTTCAAAAAATTAGAAAGATAATTTCTTAATTTGGCATATTGAGGAACGTTTGTGGAAGGGTATGAGGCTGAGTTTAACAAACTATCTTGATTTGCTCCAACCCTAGTGGCGGATGATGAGTCCAATATTAATTACAAGGTTTGAGGATGGATTGAAACCATATATTTGAAGGGGTCTTAGTATAATACACTCAACAAATTATGATGATATATTAGATAAGGCTAAGAACATGGAGATTATTTGGAAGAAAACCCAAAACATAAAAGAAGAGAAGAAAGAGGAAAGGAATAGAGATTTGAGGCTTATGGTGGCTAGCACAAATAGAGTTCTAGAGGATCTGTGAAATTTCTAGCAGCTGAAGGTTCTCAATATTCATATGGTTTCCGTTAGGAGAAACAAGGGTGTTATGGTAGGAATAATGTTATCAACAAGACAGGCTTAAGTGTGCATATATGATTGTGACCCTAAGATCAAAAACTGTAAGCAAGTATCTGGAGCTTATTTCAAATGTGCCCAACAAGACTTTAAGATAGCTAAGTGCACCTCAAAATGTTTAGGAGTCTCAATTAGTTCAGAAACCATAGAGCATTAGGCCCTCATAGCTCAGACATTTTCTCAGGAGCAATGAAAGAGGAAAGACCATGCACTCGGAGCCAAATTTATGCACTAATTCTGTAGGATGAATAGGTATCCAACACCATGGGATTCTAATAATCTAGTTTAGAAAATGGCAACAAGCCTATGTAATGTGTTAAATAAAAATATAGCAACTAGTTCATGAAAAAGTTTTGGATGTGGTGACTAACTTAAGGTTTAATCATGATAGAGAATGTTCGAGGTAAGTTAAAAGCAAGAAATTAATTGTACAAGTTGGATTGTAAAAATTGAAATTTTGGATCTTGTTACTCTTAATGTAGAATAGTTATTGAGAGACTCAAGGAGTTATTTGAATCGCAGCGGACGGTGGAAGCATGCATGATGGTGAGGTTATTTTGAACTTGGTTAGAAATGATAATATTGACAGATATGATATCTAGGCCTACAACCATGGTTGAGTTAGGATGAGTATGTCCTAATTATTTGATAATTAAATATATAAATTTTAAGTAGGGCTGTTCATAATTTAGTTTCAGATTAAAAATCGGTTCGAATCGAACCAAATATAATTCGGTTCAGTTTTCGATTTTCATTTTTATGAATTTTGATTTTCGGTTTGGTTCGGCTAAAAATCAAAAAACACAAAAATTAAACTAAAAATCAAAGTCATAATTTATATTATATTAATTATTATATTGAGAACTTGTTTAATCTATTGTTATAATTTATTGTGATGCTTGGTTGCTTGTTTGTGTTATAGATGATGTGGTCTTTTATGTGTTATATTCTATTTATTATCAACGAATTATCAATTACCAATATGTTATTACTTATCAATTATTAATTTTTAATATAAAAAAATCACCAAAACAATAAATTGAATAGATTCTGAATTTAATTAAATATAATATAATAAACTAATAATGAATCGATAATAATTATTTAAATATACTATATAAAAAAATAGATAATTGAAAATATAAAAAAAAAAATTTAAAAGAATTGAATAGTCGAATCGAACCAAATTGAAATTTTTGGTTCGATTTCTTTTTTATTCAGATTGATTTTTTATTTTTATTTTTATATTATTTGATTTTTGAGTCGAGTCGATTCAGGATCGGATCAGTTTAAATCAAATGAATAGCTCTAATTTTAAGGATAAAATTTTGTTAAATAGAGAGGATGTGAGGCTTAGGCTCATGCCTGGCCCAAAACCCAATAAGGCCCACCCTAAAATAGTGCCCTTCTGCTGTGGAACACAGAGAGAGGGGCCATGTGCCCTCCCTTGTCGGAGGACAGGAACCCTACCTTCTTTTCCTATTGCTACCCACGCAACTCCATTGCACTCCCCTCTTCCTCCCACGCCACATCTGGTGCCCTCTTGCCCTCTACCTTACTCTCTCTTGCCCTCTCTCGCTTCTCTTTCCTCTCTCTGGCATGCCTGAGTTCCCTTGGCCCTCTCCTCTCTAGTCCCCTTCCTTTAGCATCGCTTCCCATGCCATGTTTTCTCCTTCCCTTCCCCACACAGCCCCTTGCCATTGCTGTGTTTTGTCATTTCTCACTCCCTCTTGCACTCTGTCATTCTTATTGAACAATGGATGTGATGTTGTACTTCTTATATTCCTTAACATTTAGTGTGTAATATACCTCTAGAAACTAAATCTTTAGCCAAAGATTTAACCAAATATATGATAGACATATATGTATAGTATATTTTTAGGGAAAAGAAACATCCATTGCATAACCAATTTTATCATAAACAACATGGTATCAAGTGCATAACAGAATGGTGATATTTGCAATGAAGCTAGAGAATTCCTTATTGATTGATTTAACGTTATAGAGCTTAAAGCGCTTTTGCATTAAGCACCGCCAACACTGTTAAAGATTAATCAAGATAACGCTATAGGCATTTTGAGCAGTAAATTGGACAAAAATCTATCATAAAATTAAAAAAATTATTGTCAGGAACAAAGATTGCTTTACCAATCGACGGTCTTGTACAGTAGCCCATCTTTTATTATGAATATTAATGATGGCATTAGCGACGGCTAATACTATTACTAAAAGTTAATTTTTTTATTTAAATTATATTAATTAAGTATAATTAGGTATTAAAAATTTAATTAATTAAATATTTGTTTGGTATGTTAATTAGATAGGTAGAACCTCCGAATCCCTTGCAATTGTTTTCCACGTCTTCTCATGCAGGTACCAATGTTTGTAGTTTGATATAAATCCATTCTTATATAAATAAAAAATTATTATATTTCTATCAAATATTTCTCTATTGATACATTTCTTAGAAGGACAATGAATCCATCTTTGAATTAAGAGCGCAGCATTTTCAAAAGCATGATCACAAAAGTAAAGAACATCATTACAAATGGAGACAGTCAGGATGCACATCCTGCACATGCAGACTTAGGGCATGCCAGACAACTAGGCTGCATGAGCACATAAATTAAGTATTAATTTTAAATTATTATTTTATTATTTTAAAAAATTTTACTCCTAGTTTGTAGCTCAAGGAGGTGGCTGGGGGCTCCGAGAGGCTATGATGATTGCCTATGGGAGATATGCCTAAATGGAGGTGATGCATTTCTATTATTGCTGTTGTAGTTGCAAGGTAAGCTTGGATGGTTTGTTACATTACAGACAACTGCTTGTAGTCACCTCATGGTTAAATGTGCAGAGAAATTTGCAATACTTTATTTTTCAATGGTAGATCTGAGCTTTCTTCATATTTTTATGTACTAAGATTATCTGCTAGATGAGAATCAGACAATACCTAAATCAGAGGACCAATAGACCAACACATTATCATGTACTGCTGGATGAGAATCATTTTTCTTCTAATACATCGCAAATGCTAACTAATGATTTTTGTTATATGTGAGTTAAATTTTGATCGTTTTGTTATGTTTTGATAGATATTTTATTTAGACCAATTTTTAGGTTATCTGCTTACTTTAATTTTTATTTTTATTGAAAACTTATTTTACATAAATTTTATTGGCCAACAAAATATGTCATTTTAAATCTTATATTTTTATCCATAATTATATAATTAATTTAGTAAATTTATTTATATTTATTTTCATAGATTATACATCATGTCTTCCAGAGGCCGGAGCCGCTCTAGCCAAGGATAGAGCTCTCGAGAAGAGAACAATCATGCGGCCAACTCGCATGGTTCCGCACCTCGCACACTAGATGGTAAACTCTGATACTTTAGATATTCTCGTTTATGTTATTTTATCCTTTGCTAACTAATATAACATTCTTTATATTAGATATATATTTTGCACTTAGATTCGGAGGATGGGGGGTCACCAGTGATCCCACAATTACATGCAGTAACGACCGGCTCTCAAATATAGAGTCATGGTTGAGGACCAGCTTGGCTCGCGATACCTCCGACTTGGCCAGAGGATAGAGAGCTCACTATGTTTAGAATCGCTCGTAAGTACTATAACTTTAATTAATATATTTCTAATTTAGCCATTCTAGGGTTAATATTTTTTTTTCAAAATCAATTTTGCAGCACGTTTAAAGAGTCTGGAGTATCTTATATGGTTAACAGCATCATCTGATGCTTGATGCTGGAGTCGGTGAATGAATTCTCCAGCTGGCCATTTGGAGCTCATGATGCAACCTAGAAGATATTTTAGATAAGTCCGAAATGTTTAATTTTTAAATTTACCATATGTTTGTATTCTATTTATTAATACACGATTGCTTCTACTTGCAGGAGTACTATCGATTCGAGCCTCCTGATGATGAGAAGGCTGGCCATCGACCTTTGAGGAGGTGGCCACGTGGAATTTTTGGGATGGTCTGTACAGCCTACAGTAGTTTGCCATCGAGCATTTCGATTTTCAGTCACCATCAAACTGGAGGTCTTACATGGATCACCGAATGCGGACGAACGTATGGGAGACCCTTTACAACCAGTGGAGCAACAAGGAGTATTTCAGTAAGCAGAAGAGGGCCTGATAGAACCAAACCGCCTAGCAGCATCCGATCAGACATATGGGTGGCTCCATCAACACACATATTATGAGTGACAGACTAGTAAGAAATCTATACCAAAACTCTTTAGTAGAACTATATGTAAAAACTCTTATATGTATGTTTTAATTAATTTAATTTTATTATTTACTTATTGTAGATACGATAGCTGAGTCATCCACTAGGTCAGCTATGGTTGTGGGAGGCCACACACTAGTTTAGGAGGATTGATGATTACTTAGATTCTAGGGTGCGATAGATCGCGGTAAGAATTTTAAACTATATTTATTAAGTTATTATAGGATATAAAATATATATTAGAACTAATGTATTTCTAAATTATGTAAGTGGATTAGGTGGAGTACATCATTGCGTGGTACAGCGATGACCTATCTGCACACATTGACCTTAAGGGATGGCTCAAGGTCACCGGAGGGATGAGTAGGAGCTAAGTAATAGAATTCGGCCATAGCTTCGACACTCCAATAGCTCGATACTCTTTGGCATCCTCACAGGCCTTGACATCCCAAACTTGGAGCGATGCGCACGTGGAGGAGGTCGTGCAAAGACTTTGAGCTATTGATCTCAGAGCTTCTAGGATGCCATTCGCGATACGATTGTGGAGATTCTTCGGGATCTGCAACTATGTTGTCTAAGCCATCATATATGGTAATTTATTTAGTAAATTTTTTTACTTGTTTTAAATTTTTATATTTAGAAGCTTCACATATTTAAGCTTGAGTTGGGAAAGAGAATGTAGAGGCTAAAAATTCAATCTAACCATACAATTAATGGACCAGGGGTGTCTATAGCTCCGTATCATTGAATGAAATATATAGAAACAATCTGTTCAAGAATCAGAGTGTATTAAAAGATACGCCTTCATATCAAAACTTATTAATAATATTTTATTTTTTTTATTTCAGCATGCTAGAATATCTAGCTCTCATCCACCAGTTGCTAGAAAAGAGCAGGAGGAGGAGGATGACGAGGATGATTTGATTTGATTTTTTTATTTTGATGTATTATATTTTTTTGATACTGCTTGTAAAATTATATAATTTATATTTTTAATATAATATAATTAATTTTTTATTTATAATTATAATATTATATTTGATTTTAATTATAACAAATGTTAGGAATCATAATTGATTATGATTAATTAAAATAGATTTTAACAAATATTATTATAATTTTTTTAAAAAAAATAAATTTAACTATTATTGGCGGTATTAGCGATAGCTATAACCATCACTAATAATAAAATATTATTATCAATTTTTTTTAAAAAAATAAAATTAACTATTAACGATGTAATTAGCGATGGCTTAAGCTATCGTTAATAATTATTAACGACGATATTAGTAACAAAAAAGCCATCGCTAATTATTTTTAAATTTTTTATATATTTTATTTAAAAATTAAGATATAAATAGTAATGGAATATAGTCATCGCTAATTCTATCACTAATAATTAGTATTAGAGACGGCTAAGGAACCCATCACTAATAATCAAAATTAGTGATTAAATTTTTTTGACCATCAATTAGTGATGGTATGCTATTGCTATTACTACCAATTAGCGATGGTATGCTGTCACTAATAGTATTAGCGACAGCAAAAAAATTATTAGTGATGATAATTAGCCATCGCTAATAATCTAATTTCATATAGTATTATGAAAAGGTTTTAAAGCTATCATGGCTATCTCCGCTCCTAACTCCTTTTCCATGGCTATCCTTTCATGCTGTCTCTTGTCCAGATGGGGTGCACATCCTTGATGGCTAGGGCGAGAGTCTAAGAGGCTGCCCTTACATGTTATCTGAGACATAAGCATCGTGCACATAAGATGCATGACCACCGAATAGAGTCATGCTAAGCTCCCAGGCCAAGTTCTCATGAGCTGTGAATCTTTGGAGACCACCATGCAAGTCCCTAGAGGCCGTCCTTAAATGCCATTTGAGACACGAGCACCATCTACACTTGACATAAGTCACTAAAAGCCACCCTTCCATGCCATCCGAGTGTGAGTGCTATGCGCACAAGATGCGTGATAGTTGACCGGAGCCATCTCAAGCTTCCATGCCCAACTTCCAAGCCATGCATCTTTCGAGACTAGGATGTGAGTCCCTATAGGCTGCCCTTTCATGCCATCCAAGATGGAAGTGTCGTGCACATAATATGCGGGTCCTTGAACACCGCCCTTCTATGCCACTCGAGATTCAAGCATTGTGCACACTGGATGCATGACCACTGACCAGAGCTATTGCTAAGTTCCCGGCCATCTCTCTTTAGAGAATGGGATGCAAGTCCATGGAGGCTGCCTTTTTGTGCCATCCGAGACATGAGTGCCATGCACACTCGATGCAAGTCCCCTTCCATGCCATACAAGATGAGAGCCATGCACATAGGATGCACGATCGTTGACTAGAGCTGTCATGCTCCAAATTGTGTGCATAATAAATGCTGCATGCCGATAAGGCAAACCAAAAACACATGCAAGATAAGGCTACTTGAATAATAAATCTAATTATTTTATAATAATTTTGAATCAATAATAAAACTACCTCGGTCATTGAAAATCAAGATCTATATCTACGAAATGCTTCAAAGAATCTAGGCACTCCCTCAAGCCTTAAATCTGAAAATAAAAAAAAAAAATAGGGAGCTACACTAGCCCAACAAGCAACGTAACAATTTAAAGAGGGTTAGAGTATGTCAACAAATGACAAATCAAATAGAATATCACTAGACCAAATTTTATTCTTATAAATATCAGAGAATAATATTTTTTTCTTTTCAAAATCATAGTTTTTAACCAATTGATACTAGATCTAACATTTGGCTATAGCCATGTTATCTAATGGCATGGGTTAGATAATAGATAATGATGCCTAAATACCAATATTTTAGTCACCGGTGGTATGGTGTTGAAAATAGCTTCTCAGATTATAAGTCGACGGAACCAAAGTATAATCCCATTGGTAAAGCCAAATCAGATCATAGCCATAAGAAACATGTATAAAAATATTTTTACAAATTATCCAATCAAATTTTCTAATTTTATTGCTTAGAACAAATCATATAACCAAATTAACTTATTCACAAAAATATAAAATAAATATTTAATTTTTATACCATTTTTCGAGGTAAAACATAACATGCTTAACCATTAAATCAAACTGATACAAAAATTATCAAAATTATTTTAAAAGAGAACTAAGAAGTGTTAAATCACTAACCCCACAGATATGAAAAATCCAAATAATCTAATTGGTTTATCGGTGTTCTTTGAGACTTAATAATTTAAAATCACATACAAATATCAAATCAATGATATACTATTATTTTTTAATAATTATTTAAAGTTTTTAAAAATTTTAAAATTTTGATTCTTAAATTAACTACCAATATAATAGGAGAAATGGCTACCAGCCTTGCCCTACTTTCTATCACCACAAGGCAAGATGTGGTACAATGAAAGCCCTTTTAGAGCTGGCTTAGAGAAAGAGAAGATATTACTAAAGAAAAGAAAGAGAATAAAAAGATAAAGTGAGTGGGAGGAAAAACCCATTTCACCCTCTTATATGTGCACCCACACTTGGATGGACAAAGGAAAAGGAGAGGGAAGGATGTAGTTGAGAGATGGTGGGGGCAAAGGTCTCGAGTGGGAAGAGTGGAGAGAGAGAAAGAGGTAAGAATTGATAGAAGAGGGTATGGTACCCTCTCACCTCACCCCGCACACACAAATGGTGACAGGATGCAAAGGAAAGAAAGAGAGAGCCCAGGTGAGAGGTAAGTAGTAGTAATAGTAGTAGTAGTAGTAGAAGAAGAAGAAGAAAGGAAGAGAGAAATAGAGGATGTGAGGAGTGGTGGAAGGTGGTAGTAGATGAGAAGGAAGAGGAAAGCCATGACCTAGATACCTATGAGATGAGAAAAGAGATAACAGAGCACGTCTTTTCTTCTTCTTCTCCATAGAAACAAAAGAGGCACTACCTTAATCAATAGAGACACTATAATAGATGGGCTTGGGTTGGACTAGATATCACATCATGTTGAGCTTCCATATTATGAGGTCCAATCCTAGGCCTATGCTTGGCCCAGAACTCAGTGATGCCCACTCTAAAGCGGTGCCCTCGCATGGTGGAACTCAAAGAGAGGGGACACACACCCTCTCTTATTAGAAGATGGGTGCTTTGCCTTCTTTCCCCATCACAACCCACCCCTCTCCGTCGCACTCCTCTCTACCCCCATGCCACATCTAGCGCTCGTCTCACCCTCTATATCTCACTCTTTCTCGTCCTCTCTCACTTATTTTCCCTCTCCCTCATGTATTCCCTTGGCCCTCTCCTCTCTAATTTCCTACTCCACCACTTTTCATGCCATGTTTTCTCTTTCCATCTTCCATGCAGCACCTTGCCATCACTCTCTTTCATCATCTCTCACTCCTACTTGCTCTCGCTCATTTTTATATTTCTTAATGATTGATGGTCATGATGTTGTGCTTCTTTCTCTTCTATATTTCTCATTCTATATCTATATGTGATTGTGAGGAATTTAATAGGTGATAAGCCCTCTATTCCATCATCTCTCATTTCTTCTTATTTTCTACTTCTCTTCACCTATGTCTCTCTTTATACTATCAATCGCTCCCTTGTTGGTCCTGATGGACAACCATCTTCTCTAATCCTTCAAACATATTCATGTTTCTTTGTATAGATGGAGATAGTGAACTTTTGATGTTATGTTGTTAGGCAACCAAGTCCTAGCCTTTGTTACATGTGTCTTCTTTTTTATTCTTACTCACCCTCTCTTTTTTTTTCAATAATCTCTTCCCCGACACTTTAAGCTAAGCCTAGTGGAGAGAGCACTATGCCATCGCTTGGCTCTTGCTTTAGGGAGAAAAATAAGAAAAAATTAGTGGTTATTTCCTTATTATAATGACATCTAGAAACTAAAATTTTGAAATTTGTGGAAGTATTTTTGTGAAACCCAAGCCAATTAGCCTGCTATGGACTAAGTTGGCAGACCCAGCCAAGTTTGAACCAAAAACAAAAAATAAAAATGGAAGAGGGTGATAAGGCTTGAAAAAAAGGATCACGAACGTGATCCCCTAGTTAACGGCCATAGTTCCATGGCTGATGTGGATGCTGTAGTCCGGTACACCGGTTGCCAACGATTAAGGCCATTTCCAACCACCAAATAGCCTTCCTTATCCATCCATTGAGCCATAATTATCCATTTAGAAATTGATTTTTAAATTTCCTTCTTCCCAGTGATTGATCACCATTAAAATTGGATCCTCCTCTCTCTCTCTCTCTCTCTCTCTCTCTCTCTCTCTCTTTCTTCCTTGTCTCCGTGGCTGCTATTGCCACCATAGTCGACCATCGCCAACCAAAACAACTAGATCCCTCCCTTTCTAACCTTCCATGTTTTGAGATTAGTTATTTTAATTTCTACTAGAATCAATTGCCAACAATCTTGACCTACTGTCGCCACCACCTCTGATGAGTTCTCCTCCTTCCCATGTTTTCCTTAGCTGTAGAGGCCACCATCAAGATAGCTAAGAGCAATGCCCTTTTCCCTCTTTCCTATCCCATTTTCGATCATATCATTGCCTCTAGCTATAGGACACCATTGGTCAGCTGCCCTAGCCGTAGCACCACCAAACCCCAACCCCCCTTTTTCCTTCTCTCCTTTCTCCCTTATAAAGCCATAGAACCCTTGTTTAAAACCCCACCCCCATAATTGCCATGGGAAAAAGAGAGAGAAAAGAAGAGGAGAGAGATAGAGATAGAGAGAAAGGAGAGAGAAAAAAAATTGATGTGAACCCACCTTTTGATCCCTAATTCATTTAGATCCAGACCAGTTCTTGACAATCGATCTAAGCCATATAGATCGGGCCTATCATCAAACTTAGATAATATCTTTGCTCAAATATCTTTCTTGATTGAAGGCTAACAATGTTTTTGATGATTTTTATCAGATCTTTCAATGTTAGAGAAGTATCAGATCTAAAAATCGGGCTATGAGTCGAAGATCATTACTTTTGGACCTAGCTGATTGTAAGTTTTCTTTATTCTCTAAAATTTTTCTTAATGCATATCATATATTTCAAATTAAAATTTATAATATATATAATAAAATCTTTAAAGCTTAGAAAAATATTTATATTATGTATGGCTCATGAAAATATTATTCAAAATTATGGATTAAGCATAAGATGTCTAACACAATTATTGCAAATTACAAAATTTAAAATAAATTGATTTCTCCATTATAATATTATATGATATTTAGAAAGTAGATTATACATATTCATCTTTGCATGAATTTTTGCATAAAAAAATATTTGTTGCTTTTTGGAGATGAGATGTGGTACATTAAATTTAAGGTTTTTATGAAAACAAGTATGATTACATTATAAGAAATGATAAGAAAAATTTTTTAGTTAGACTATAATCTGGATCTAGCCAATGGGATGATCATTGATTACATATTAGAAACTAATTTTTTCTTAGCCTAGCCATTTGGGCTTATCACTAGCAAAGCTAGTCCTACTGGGCCTAGATACTTGGGGCTGAGTGCTGGCATGTACCGGTACATCGCGTGTTTATTTTTTGGATTAATCTCTTTACCTTTTTATAGGGTTAATTATGGCCTCATGAATCAAAGCTAATTCTTTTTTGGACTAATCATTGGGGCTGATCATTGATACACACTGATCAATCACATATTTTATATTCAGGAGCTAGTCTCTTTTGAGTCTTGTCATGAGGCTGAGTGTTGCCATAGTCAGCAAAGATTGAGAGAGATTTTTGTATTTTATAATTATAAGTAATATGTTTTGAAAAAAATAAATTATTGATACACATATCTTATTATTATTAAATTATTTTAATTAAAATAAAATTTTAATTATACTTGATTCTTCAAAGATATTGGAAACTTATTGAGCCTATAAGATAACCTTCCTCTTTTCTATTTTTTTTCTAGATTTAGAAGAGCATATGAGACTTAGGACCGAGCAGTGAGGGGTGCAGGACTTTAGATACCATTTGCTTAATTTTGGATTTAAATAAAATTTATTTTGGACTTTAAATATTTATCTTTATCAGTATTTATGAACTATTTTATTGAATAAATATATTAGAATATTTACTTTTCATACCACTGCTTGTGTGAATATACATAAATGAGATGGCAAGCCTTGCATATCCTATGGGATTAAACTCTATAGATATGCGGCCATCGATCGCATGCCCAGCTCAGGCCATCAAGCTAGGACATAATAAATTTTAAAATATTAGCATACCACTGATTTGATATAGGTGAGTGATTTTAGATCATTAGCTTCTGAAGAATCCTAATAAGGTGATTAAATTACCTGATTATTGACTTCCATAAGCTAAGAGACTTAACGCTGCTCGGTCCTTTTTTTAAAAATAGTTTTGTCTATTTTATTAAATTGTCAAGCATGTTACTTTTTATCTCCAAAAATGGTATTAGAATTAAATAACTATTTGATGTTCTTATAAATAAGTTAATTTGGATATATGAATTATTTTGAATAATGGTTTGAAAAATTTGACAGGTAACTTATGAAAGTATTTTTATATTATTCAGTATAGCTATGATCTGCTCTAGCCTTACCAACAATGATTATGTATTGGTTCTATCGACTTATAGTATGAAAAACTAGATTCAACACCATATCATTGTTGATTAGAATAGTGGTATTTGGGCACCATTATCTGTTATCTAACCTATGCTACTGGGTTACATGCCCATGGTCAAATGTTGGACCTGGTATTAGTTTATGAAAATATAATTTTGAAAAAAAATATTATTCTCTAGATTTTGATAAGAATGAAATTTTAACTAGTTAATAATATTATATTTGATTTATTATCTATTAACATGCTCGACCTACTTTAAAGTATATGTTGCTTTCTAATAGCTCATTATTATTCTTTCTTTTTTTTTGTTGTTCAAATTCTAGGTTTCAGAAAGCATGCTAGATTTTTGGAGCCTTTATAGGATCTTAATTTTTGAGGATTAAGATTGTTTTCTTATTGATTTAAAATTATCATGGAATAATTAGATTTGTTATTCAAGTAGCCTATTTGGTTCATCTTGCAGGCATACAATATCTATTATGCACCTAGTTTGGAGCATGATAGATTTAATGGTATCAAAGCTTAGGTTTACAATCACTAGAGATTTTGATTAGTTAAGACAAGTTTAGTGGTATAAGATTGGTTGAAACAAGAAAAGTAGTATGAGAGTTTAGCTTACAGGATCCTTGGGATCAATAATAATTAAGGTTGAGAGTTAGGATAGAAATTAGGTTATAAGGTGTCTTTAATATTTGTGTATGCCTTCTTGTTGATAACTTTATATTATTTTGTTTGAATTCTATTAGGATATTTATTTTATTTTTATTGAAATCAAGAATGCTACCTTGCTATACTTGTAGTTGAATAGTGACTTGATAGGAGGTTCTTAGGGCCAAATTTCTTATAAATTGATTATTTAGATTCCACGGGATTAAGAGCATTTGAATCAGAATATGAATCCTGATATTCAACAAGAAGCGATGGCCGATTAGCCTGCTACAAATCAGCCAATCCTGAACCAGCCAGTTCTTCCTTTGGGGAACTTAGCTTGGCATTAGGATTGAATGCTTGAATTAATTCTAAAAGTTGTGGGGTTGGTGCATCAATAGAGATAGCTACCTCAGTAGTTCCTATAATTAGGGTAACATAATCCTAGTCCAGCTGAGCATAGGAGTATAGTAGAGTTAAGGAAGATGGCTCCTCCAGCCTTTCAGGGCTCCCATATGAGGTTAAGGCTTCGATTGATGAGATAGAGAAAGCCTATAAAGCAATGGAGTGCACCAATGAGGAGAAGATTAATTATATTTGCCACTTATATGCTTCATGATAGAGCTTATCATTGGTGGAAGTCTGTGGAGCATATAATGACTTCTAGCTATAGGCTAATTACTTGGTGGAGGTTTCGCATGGCCTTCTATTCCAAGTATTTTCCTTCTAGCCAGCTCAGAAAATTAGAAAGATAATTTCTTAATTTGGCATATTGAGGAATGTTTATGGAAGAGTATGAGGCTGAGTTTAACAAACTATCTTGATTTGCTCCAACCCTAGTGGCGGATGATGAGTCCAATATTAATTACAAGGTTTGAGGATGGATTGAAACCATATATTTGAAGGGGTCTTAGTATAATACACTCAACAAATTATGATGATATATTAGATAAGGCTAAGAACATGGAGATTATTTGGAAGAAAACCCAAAACATAAAAGAAGAGAAGAAAGAGGAAAGGAATAGAGATTTGAGGCTTATGGTGGCTAGCACAAATAGAGTTCTAGAGGATCTGTGAAATTTCTAGCAGCTGAAGGTTCTCAATATTCATATGGTTTCCGTTAGGAGAAACAAGGGTGTTATGGTAGGAATAATATTATCAACAAGACAGGCTTAAGTGTGCATATATGATTGTGACCCTAAGATCAAAAACTGTAAGCAAGTATCTGGAGCTTATTTCAAATGTGCCCAACAAGACTTTAAGATAGCTAAGTGCACTCAAAATGTTTAGGAGTCTCAATTAGTTCAGAAACCATAGAGCATTAGGCCCTCATAGCTCAGACATTTTCTCAGGAGCAATGAAAGAGGAAAGACCATGCACTCGGAGCCAAATTTATGCACTAATTCTGTAGGATGAATAGGTATCCAACACCATGGGATTCTAATAATCTAGTTTAGAAAATGGCAACAAGCCTATGTAATGTGTTAAATAAAAATATAGCAACTAGTTCATGAAAAAGTTTTGGATGTGGTGACTAACTTAAGGTTTAATCATGATAGAGAATGTTCGAGGTAAGTTAAAAGCAAGAAATTAATTGTACAAGTTGGATTGTAAAAATTGAAATTTTGGATCTTGTTACTCTTAATGTAGAATAGTTATTGAGAGACTCAAGGAGTTATTTGAATCGCAGCGGACGGTGGAAGCATGCATAACGGTGAGGTTATTTTGAACTTGGTTAGAAATGATAATATTGACAGATATGATATCTAGGCCTATAACCATGGTTGAGTTAGGATGAGTATGTCCTAATTATTTGATAATTAAATATATAAATTTTAAGTAGGGCTGTTCATAATTTAGTTTCAGATTAAAAATCGGTTCGAATCGAACCAAATATAATTCGGTTCAGTTTTCGATTTTCATTTTTATGAATTTGGTTTTCGGTTTGGTTCGAGCTTAAAAATCAAAAAACACAAAAATTAAACTAAAAATCAAAGTCATAATTTATATTATATTAATTATTATATTGAAGAACTTGTTTAATCTTATTGTTATAATTTATTGTGATGCTTGATTGCTTGCTTTGTTTGTGTTATAGATGATGTGGTCTTTTATGTGTTATATTCTATTTATTATCAACGAATTATCAATTACCAATGTGTTATTACTTATTAATTATTAATTTTTAATATAAAAAATCACCAAAACAATAAATTGAATAGATTTTGAATTTAATTAAATATAATATAATAAACTAATAATGAATCGATAATAATTATTTAAATATACTATATAAAAAAATAGATAATTGAAAATACAAAAAAAAATTTAAAAAAATTGAATAGTCGAATCGAACCAAATTGAAATTTTTGGCTCGATTTCTTTTTTATTCAGATTGATTTTTTATTTTTATTTTTATATTATTTGATTTTCGAGTCAAGTCGATTCAGAATCGGATCGGTTCAAATCAAATGTGTTGACGCAGAAACTTATCGTCGCCGGAGTTGAGGCCGAAGAGGCTGCCGCCGGGGACCTGCAAAACAAAGTCTCGCTCGGAACCGGTGGGGGGTGGCTCCGGCAAGACCCTCCGACGCTCAAGTTAGTTCCTGTCAACAGGAATGGAGTGCTCGATAGAATATGGAGGAGAAGAAAAGGATTTTCAGAACCTGTTGTAAAGGTATCCGGAGGGTCCTTTTTATAGAGGGAGCTTATTGTAACCGTCCTGATCAATGCGGTCGTTATTGTCGATCGTTATTGCTGATAAATGCCGATCGTTATTGCTGATAAATGCCGATCGTTATTGTCGATCGTTATTGCTGATAAATGCCGATCGTTACTGTTGTGTAACCGTAGCGAGATTGCCTGCAGGAATCCATCATAAGGAGTTCGGCCATTGAGAAGCTCATCCATTGAAGAAGTCTATAGGGAGTCCGACTTCCGTAGAAACTCGGCCCGAGAGGAGGTTTTGGGGAAGTTCGGCTCCCGCAAGGGTCTGGCTGAAGCTCGGTCGCTGGGAGTCCGAAGGAGTTCGGCCCGGAGCCTGGGCGCTGGGGAGTTCGGCCGCTGGACAGGAGTTCGGGGAGCTCGGCCGCTAAAAGGGTTGAAACAAGCTCGGCCGTCGGGGTCTCGACCGAAGCCCGGCCGCTCGGAGTCCAAAGGGGCTCGGGCAATAAGTAGTTCGGCCGCTTGAGGAGTTCGGCCGCTAGATAGTTCGGTTGGTTGAAAGACTTCGGCTGAGGCTCAGCCGCTGAGAAGCTCGGCCGGATGTAGTAGTTCAGCTAGGACGCGTCCGCTGAAGTTCTTCCGCATTGACCACATCAGGCTGGGATCGAACTTGACTTTGGCAGGAGCGGGATTTATCCCCAACACTAGCCCCCCCACTCCCGAGTTCGAAATTTGAAGGAAGGGAGTGCGGATAAGGCGACTGCCAAAGTTTTTCTTCCGAGGTCGAAGTCGGCGCTCTTCAGCCATGGTCAGCCTAGTCGCTCGGGGGGATCTTATTTGGCCGAAGTTGATAAGATTGCTCGGAGGATATCTCATCTCCTTTGGCTGAGGTTGATGTAAGTGCTCGCGTTAGGACGAGGTCTTCCTCTTGTTCCTAACGAGCTGTGGGGGCACATGCGGACCATCGTCCGAGCTTCTCCCCCCATCTCGTCTAAGGTGAACGAGGTCTTCGACTTTGCTCGCGTTAGGACGAGGTCTTCCTCCTGTTCCTAACGGGCTGTGGGGGCACATGCGGACCGTCGTCCGAGCTTCTCCCCCCATCTCGTCTAAGGTGAACGAGGTCTTCGACTTTGCTCGCGTTAGGACGAGGTCTTCCTCCTGTTCCTAACGGGCTGTGGGGGCACATGCGGACCGTCGTCCGAGCTTCTCCCCCCATCTCGTCTAAGGTGAACGAGGTCTTCGACTTTGCTCGCGTTAGGACGAGGTCTTCCTCCTATTCCTAACGGGCTGTGGGGGCACATGCGGACCGTCGTCCGAGCTTCTCCCCCCATCTCGTCTAAGGTGAACGAGGTCTTCGACTTTGCTCGCGTTAGGACGAGGTCTTCCTCCTGTTCCTAACGGGCTGTGGGGGCACATGCGGACCGTCGTCCGAGCTTCTCCCCCCATCTCGTCTAAGGTGAACGAGGTCTTCGACTTTGCTCGCGTTAGGACGAGGTCTTCCTCCTGTTCCTAACGGGCTGTGGGGGCACATGCGGACCGTCGTCCGAGCTTCTCCCCCCATCTCGTCTAAGGTGAACGAGGTCCTTCGACTTTGCTCGCGTTAGGACGAGGTCTTCCTCCTGTTCCTAACGGGCTGTGGGGGCACATGCGGACCGTCGTCCGAGCTTCTCCCCCCATCTCGTCTAAGGTGAACGAGGTCTTCGACTTTGCTCGCGTTAGGACGAGGTCTTCCTCCTGTTCCTAACGGGCTATTTTTACTCATTTTTCTCTTGCCATCCCACGATTCTTATGCCAAAAACCAAAAACGCAGAACAAAGAAATTCATTGATGATACATCCTCAGATTTTCTGAGTTCCATGGCCGAGGAAGCATTATCCCTCCGAGTTCCTTCAAGCGATAGGTTCCGGGTCGGATGACTTCCGTTACCTTGTACGGACCTTCCCAATTTGGAGCGAGCTTTCCTTGACTCTGAGGCTGAGTGACAGCGGCTCGTCGGAGCACTAAGTCCCCTACTCTGAACGTCTTACTTTTTAACCCTGGAGTTGTAGTACCGAGCCACCTTCTGTTTATAGGCTGACATCCGGATGCGAGCTTCCTCCCTCTTTTCTTCCAGAAGGTCGAGGTTGACTCTGAGGTCTTTGGGGGTTGTGCTGTTCATTGAAGCCCACAACTCGTGCGGAAGGGAGCTTAAGTTCAACCGGGATGACTGCCTCAGTACCGAAGGCCAAAGCGAAGGGTGTTTCTCCAGTTGGCACCCTCTGAGTAGTTCGGTACGCCCAGAGGACATGGTAGAGTTCGTCTACCCAGGCCCCTTTTGCCTTATCTAGCCTCGTTTTGATTCCCTGTAGCAAGGTCCGGTTGGTTATCTCAGCTTCCCCATTGGTCTGCGGATGAGCCACAGAAGTGAAGCGCTGGGAGATGTTTAATCCTTCACAAAACTCTGCGAACCTAGCCCCGGCGAATTGTCGCCCATTGTCGGTTATAAGGGTTCGGGGCAGGCCGAACCGACAAACTAGTGACTTCCAAACAAAGTCCTGTACTTTGGCCTCGGTAATTTTTGCGAGTGGTTCAGCTTCGACCCACTTGGTAAAGTAGTCAATCGCGACCAAGAGGAACTTCCGCTGTCCCGACGCTGTCGGGAAGGGGCCGAGTATGTCCATTCCCCATTGCGCAAACGGCCAGGGTGAATTAAGCGGAGTGAGTTCGGATGCCGGCCGTCTCTGCACACTAGCATTTTTCTGGCAGCGGTCGCACCTCTTTACGTATTCCACAGAATCGCGAAATAAGGTCGGCCAATAATACCCTTGCCGAAGTAGCTTTAGCGACAAAGACCTTGCTCCTAAATGGCTTCCGCAAAGTCCTTCGTGCACATCCCATAGTGCAATATTAGCTTCTGAAGGTCGAAGGCATCTCAACAATGGAAGGGAGTACGACCTTTTGTACAACTGGCCTTCGTATAAGACGTAACGGGAGGCCTGATTTTTGAGTTTTCGAGCTTCTTTTCGGTCATGAGGAAGAACCCCCTCTTTAAGGTAGGTGACCAGTGGGTCAATCCAGCTGGGCTCGAATTCCGTCTGTAGGACATCCTGAGATTCTTCTGTGGTCGGGTACTTCAGAGTTTCCTGAAATACTTCTTTGGGTAGTTCGGCTGGAGCCGAAGTGGCCAGTTTGGAGAGAAAATCGGCTCTCGCATTTTCTGTCCTTGGGATATGTTGAATGACGAAACTATCCGAAGGCCGGGGTTAAACTCTTCACTTTCCGAGGTATCTCGCCATGCTCTCTTCTCTTGCTTCAAAGTTGCCGCCAACTTGACCGACCACTAGTCGGAAATCACTGTAGACTCGAAGCCGATCTACTTTTAGCTCCTTTGCTATTCTTAATCCGCAATCAGTGCTTCGTATTCGGCTTCGTTGTTGGTAGCGGAAAACTCGAAGCGCAGCGCAAACTCGGCGACAACTCCCTCGGGGCTGACCAAGACTAGCCCCGCACCAGCTCCAATGGAGTTGGAAGAACCATCCACGTGTAGAATCCAGAAGCCTTCAGAGAGGTCGGCCCTTTCCTTGGGGAAGTTCGGCTGTGATGGTTCGACTTCGTCAAGGCTCGATCTCGCCTTTGTGTTTGTCTTGCTTGATTCAAGTTCGGCTTCGTCTGGAATGGTGCATTCTAATACAAAATCCGCCAGTATCTGGGCTTTGATTGATGGCCTGGGCTGGTAGTTGATGTCGAACTCCGTGAGCTCCATTGCCCATTTTGCGATTCTTTCGGAAAGCGTCTGCTCGGTGGAGAACTGCTTTTATTGGTTGGTCCGTGAGGACCGTTATGGTGTGCTCCTGAAAGTAAGGTCGGAGCCTCCTGACGGCAATTACGAGACAGTAAGATAATTTTTCTATCCGGGAGTATCTGGTCTCCGCGTCCCTTAGGACTCGGCTCACGTAATAGATCGGGCGTTGTGTTTTTGCTTCTTCCCTAACGAGAACCGCCGCCAGGGCCACCGAGGAGACAGCTAAATACAAGAATAACTTCTTCCCCAGGTTCAGGTTTTGCCAGCAGCGGGGGCGTGCCGAGGTAATTTTTGAGTTTCCTCAAATGCTTGTTGACACTCTGCCGTCCAGCTGAAGTCCTTTGGTCGCCTGAGAACCTCGAAGAAGGGCAAGCAACGTTCAGCCGACCTCGAGACGAAGCGATTTAGGGATGCCACCCTTTCCGGCCAAGCGCTGAACTTCTTTAATCGTCTTTGGAGTGGTCATTTCTCGAATAGCTCGGATTTTCAGGGGGTTTGCCTCGATTCCACGTCTCGACACCATGAACCCAAGAAAATTTTCCAGAAGTTACGCCAAAGGCGCATTTGGTAGGGTTCAGTCTCATCTTATGCTTCCTCAATGCACCGAAGGTCTCTTCAAGGTCGGCCAGATGGTCAGCTGAAGCTCGACTTTTGACGAGCATATCATCTACGTACACCTCCATGTTGCGGCCGATCTGCTCCTTGAAAATTTTGTTGACTAAACGCTGGTATGTTGCTCCCGCATTCTTGAGTCCAAAAGGCATGACCTTATAGCAATAAAGACCTCGGCTAGTGATGAAGGCTATTTTTTCTTCATCTTCAGGCGCCATACGTATCTGGTTATAACCAAAAAAGGCATCCATAAAGCTGAGGAACTCATGACCCGAGGTTGCATCTACCAACTGATCGATCCTGGGCAAGGGGTAACTATCCTTTGGACAAGCCTTGTTTAGCTTTTTGAAGTCGACACACATCCTCCACTTGTTATTTATTTTCTTGACAAGAACCACGTTCGAAACCCAAGTCGGGTAATGAACTTTTCGGATTAGTCCGGCTTTAA
>QRFJ01000061.1:2500-67927 GCA_006176705.1 Cocos nucifera | reverse complement strand
TAGGATCTTAATTTTTGAGGATTAAGATTGTTTTGTTATTGATTTAAAATTATCATGGAATAATTAGATTTGTTATTCAAGTAGCCTATTTGGTTCATCTTGCAGGCATACAATATCTATTATGCACCTAGTTTGGAGCATGATAGATTTAATGGTATCAAAGCTTAGGTTTACAATCACTAGAGATTTTGATTAGTTAAGACAAGTTTAGTGGTATAAGATTGGTTGAAACAAGAAAAGTAGTATGAGAGTTTAGCTTACAGGATCCTTGGGATCAATAATAATTAAGGTTGAGAGTTGGATAGAAATTAGGTTATAAGATGTCTTAATATTTGTGTATGCCTTCTTGTTGATAACTTTATATTATTTTGTTTGAATTCTATTAGGATATTTATTTTATTTTTATTGAAATCAAGAATGCTACCTTGCTATACTTGTAGTTGAATAGTGACTTGATAGGAGGTTCTTAGGGCCAAATTTCTTATAAATTGATTATTTAGATTCCACGGGATTAAGAGCATTTGAATCAGAATATGAATCCTGATATTCAACAAGAAGCGATGGCCGATTAGCCTGCTACAAATCAGCCAATCCTGAACCAGCCAGTTCTTCCTTTGGGGAACTTAGCTTGGCATTAGGATTGAATGCTTGAATTAATTCTAAAAGTTGTGGGGTTGGTGCATCAATAGAGATAGCTACCTCAATAGTTCCTATAATTAGGGTAACATATAATCCTAGTCCAGCTGAGCATAGGAGTATAGTAGAGTTAAGGAAGATGGCTCCTCCAGCCTTTCAGGGCTCCCATATGAGGTTAAGGCTTCGATTGATGAGATAGAGAAAGCCTATAAAGCAATGGAGTGCACCAATGAGGAGAAGATTAATTATATTTGCCACTTATATGCTTCATGATAGAGCTTATCATTGGTGGAAGTCTGTGGAGCATATAATGACTTCTAGCTATAGGCTAATTACTTGGTGGAGGTTTCGCATGGCCTTCTATTCCAAGTATTTTCCTTCTAGCCAGCTCAGAAAATTAGAAAGATAATTTCTTAATTTGGCATATTGAGGAATGTTTATGGAAGAGTATGAGGCTGAGTTTAACAAACTATCTTGATTTGCTCCAACCCTAGTGGCGGATGATGAGTCCAATATTAATTACAAGGTTTGAGGATGGATTGAAACCATATATTTGAAGGGGTCTTAGTATAATACACTCAACAAATTATGATGATATATTAGATAAGGCTAAGAACATGGAGATTATTTGGAAGAAAACCCAAAACATAAAAGAAGAGAAGAAAGAGGAAAGGAATAGAGATTTGAGGCTTATGGTGGCTAGCACAAATAGAGTTCTAGAGGATCTGTGAAATTTCTAGCAGCTGAAGGTTCTCAATATTCATATGGTTTCCGTTAGGAGAAACAAGGGTGTTATGGTAGGAATAATATTATCAACAAGACAGGCTTAAGTGTGCATATATGATTGTGACCCTAAGATCAAAAACTGTAAGCAAGTATCTGGAGCTTATTTCAAATGTGCCCAACAAGACTTTAAGATAGCTAAGTGCACTCAAAATGTTTAGGAGTCTCAATTAGTTCAGAAACCATAGAGCATTAGGCCCTCATAGCTCAGACATTTTCTCAGGAGCAATGAAAGAGGAAAGACCATGCACTCGGAGCCAAATTTATGCACTAATTCTGTAGGATGAATAGGTATCCAACACCATGGGATTCTAATAATCTAGTTTAGAAAATGGCAACAAGCCTATGTAATGTGTTAAATAAAAATATAGCAACTAGTTCATGAAAAAGTTTTGGATGTGGTGACTAACTTAAGGTTTAATCATGATAGAGAATGTTCGAGGTAAGTTAAAAGCAAGAAATTAATTGTACAAGTTGGATTGTAAAAATTGAAATTTTGGATCTTGTTACTCTTAATGTAGAATAGTTATTGAGAGACTCAAGGAGTTATTTGAATCGCAGCGGACGGTGGAAGCATGCATAACGGTGAGGTTATTTTGAACTTGGTTAGAAATGATAATATTGACAGATATGATATCTAGGCCTATAACCATGGTTGAGTTAGGATGAGTATGTCCTAATTATTTGATAATTAAATATATAAATTTTAAGTAGGGCTGTTCATAATTTAGTTTCAGATTAAAAATCGGTTCGAATCGAACCAAATATAATTCGGTTCAGTTTTCGATTTTCATTTTTATGAATTTTGATTTTCGGTTTGGTTCGGCTAAAAATCAAAAAACACAAAAATTGAACTAAAAATCAAAGTCATAATTTATATTATATTAATTATTATATTGAGAACTTGTTTAATCTATTGTTATAATTTATTGTGATGCTTGGTTGCTTGTTTGTGTTATAGATGATGTGGTCTTTTATGTGTTATATTCTATTTATTATCAACGAATTATCAATTACCAATGTGTTATTACTTATTAATTATTAATTTTTAATATAAAAAATCACCAAAACAATAAATTGAATAGATTTTGAATTTAATTAAATATAATATAATAAACTAATAATGAATCGATAATAATTATTTAAATATACTATATAAAAAAATAGATAATTGAAAATACAAAAAAAAATTTAAAAAAATTGAATAGTCGAATCGAACCAAATTGAAATTTTTGGCTCGATTTCTTTTTTATTCAGATTGATTTTTTATTTTTATTTTTATATTATTTGATTTTCGAGTCAAGTCGATTCAGAATCGGATCGGTTCAAATCAAATGTGTTGACGCAGAAACTTATCGTCGCCGGAGTTGAGGCCGAAGAGGCTGCCGCCGGGGACCTGCAAAACAAAGTCTCGCTCGGAACCGGTGGGGGGTGGCTCCGGCAAGACCCTCCGACGCTCAAGTTAGTTCCTGTCAACAGGAATGGAGTGCTCAACAGAATATGGAGGAGAAGAAAAGAGTTTTCAGAACCTGTTGTAAAGGTATCCGGAGGGTCCTTTTTATAGAGGGAGCTTATTGTAACCGTCCTGCCGGTCGTTGTTGTCGATCGTTATTGCTGATAAATGCCAATCGTTATTACTGATAAATGCCGATCGTTATTGTCGATCGTTATTGCTGATAAATGCCGATTGTTATTACTGTTGTGTAACCGTAGCGAGATTGCCTGCAGGAATCCATCATAAGAAGTTCGGTCATGGAGAAGCTCGTCCATTGAAGAAGTCAATAGGGAGTCCGGCTTCCGTAGAAACTCGGCCCGAGAGAAGGTTTTGGGAAAGTTCGGCTCCCGCAAGGGTCTGGCTGAAGCCCGGTCGCTGGGAGTCCGAAGGAGTTCGGCCGCTGGACAGGAATTCGGGGAGCTCGACCGCTAAAAGGGTTGAAACAAGCTCGGCTGCCGGGGTCTCGACCGAAGCCCGATCGCTCGGAGTCCAAAGGGGCTCGGGCAATAAATAGTTCGGCCACTTGAGGAGTTCGACCGCTAGATAGTTCGGTTGGTTGAAAGACTTCGGCTGAGGCTCAGCCGTTGAGAAGCTTGGCCGGATGTAGTAGTTCAGCTAGGACGCGTCCACTGAAGTTCTTCCGCATTGACCACATCAGGCTGGGATCGAACTTGACTTTGGCAGGAGCGGGATTTATCCCCAACACTAGCCCCCCCACTCCCGAGTTCGAAATTTGAAGGAAGGGAGTGCGGATAAGGCGACTGCCAAAGTTTTTCTTCCGAGGTCGAAGTCGGCGCTCTTCAGCCATGGTCAGCCTAGTCGCTCGGGGGGATCTTATTTGGCCGAAGTTGATAAGATTGCTCGGAGGATATCTCATCTCCTTTGGCTGAGGTTGATGTAAGTGCTCGCGTTAGGACGAGGTCTTCCTCCTGTTCCTAACGAGCTGTGGGGGCACATGCGGACCATCGTCCGAGCTTCTCCCCCCATCTCGTCTAAGGTGAACGAGGTCTTCGACTTTGCTCGCGTTAGGACGAGGTCTTCCTCCTATTCCTAACGGGCTGTGGGGGCACATGCGGACCGTCGTCCGAGCTTCTCCCCCCATCTCGTCTAAGGTGAACGAGGTCTTCGACTTTGCTCGCATTAGGACGAGGTCTTCCTCCTGTTCCTAACGGGCTGTGGGGGCACATGCGGACCGTCGTCCGAGCTTCTCCCCCCATCTCGTCTAAGGTGAACGAGGTCTTCGACTTTGCTCGCGTTAGGACGAGGTCTTCCTCCTATTCCTAACGGGCTGTGGGGGCACATACGGACCGTCGTCCGAGCTTCTCCCCCCATCTCGTCTAAGGTGAACGAGGTCTTCGACTTTGCTCGCGTTAGGACGAGGTCTTCCTCCTATTCCTAACGGGCTGTGGGGGCACATGCGGACCGTCGTCCGAGCTTCTCCCCCCATCTCGTCTAAGGTGAACGAGGTCTTCAACTTTGCTCGCGTTAGGATGAGGTCTTCCTCCTGTTCCTAACGGGCTGTGGGGGCACATGCGGACCGTCGTCCGAGCTTCTCCCCCCATCTCGTCTAAGGTGAACGAGGTCTTCGACTTTGCTCGCGTTAGGACGAGGTCTTCCTCCTGTTCCTAACGGGCTGTGGGGGCACATGCGGACCGTCGTCCGAGCTTCTCCCCCCATCTCGTCTAAGGTGAACGAGGTCTTCGACTTTGCTCGCGTTAGGACGAGGTCTTCCTCCTGTTCCTAACGGGCTATTTTTACTCATTTTTCTCTTGCCATCCCACGATTCTTATGCCAAAAACCAAAAACGCAGAATAAAGAAATTCATTGATGATACATCCTCAGATTTTCTGAGTTCCATGGCCGAGGAAGCATTATCCCTCCGAGTTCCTTCAAGCGATAGGTTCCAGGTCGGATGACTTTCGTTACCTTGTACGGACCTTCCCAATTTGGAGCGAGCTTTCCTTGATTCTGAGGCTGAGTGACAGCGGCTCGTCGGAGCACTAAGTCCCCTACTCTGAACGTCTTACTTTTAACCCTGGAGTTGTAGTACCGAGCCACCTTCTGTTTATAGGCTGACATCCGGATGCGAGCTTCCTCCCTCTTTTCTTCCAGAAGGTCGAGGTTGACTCTGAGGTCTTGGGGGTTGTGCTGTTCATTGAAGCCCACAACTCGTGCGGAAGGGAGCTTAAGTTCAACCGGGATGACTGCCTCAGTACCGAAGGCCAAAGCGAAGGGTGTTTCTCCAGTTGGCACCCTCTGAGTAGTTCGGTACGCCCAGAGGACATGGTAGAGTTCGTCTACCCATGCCCCCTTTGCCTTATCTAGCCTCGTTTTGATTCCCTGTAGCAAGATCCGATTGGTTATCTTAGCTTCCCCATTGGTCTGCGGATGAGCCACAGAAGTGAAGTGCTGGGAGATGTTTAATTCTTCACAAAACTCTGCGAACCTAGCCCCGGTGAATTGTCGCCCATTGTCAGTTATAAGGGTTCGGGGCAGGCCGAACCGACAAACTAGTGACTTCCAAATAAAGTCCTGTACTTTGGCCTCGATGATTTTCGCGAGTGGTTCAGCTTCGACCCACTTGGTAAAGTAGTCAATCACGATCAAGAGGAACTTCCGCTGTCCCGACGCTATCGGGAAGGGGCCGAGTATGTCCATTCTCCATTGCGCAAACGGCCAGGGTGAATTAAGCGGAGTGAGTTCGGATGCCGGCCGTCTCTGCACACTAGCATTTTTCTGGCAGCGGTCGCACCTCTTTACGTATTCCACAGAATTGCGAAATAAGGTCGGCCAATAATACCCTTGCCGAAGTAGCTTTAGCGACAAAGACCTTGCTCCTAAATGGCTTCCGCAAAGTCCTTCGTGCACATCCCATAGTGCAATATTAGCTTCTGAAGGTCGAAGACATCTCAACAATGGAAGGGAGTACGACCTTTTGTACAATTGGCCTTCGTATAAGACGTAACGGGAGGCCTGATTTTTGAGTTTTCGAGCTTCTTTTCGATCATGAGGAAGAACCCCCTCTTTAAGGTAGGTGACCAGTGGGTCAATCCAGCTGGGTTCAAATTCCGTCTGTAGGACATCCTGAGATTCTTCCGTGGTTGGGTACTTCAGAGTTTCCTGAAATACTTCTTTGGGTAGTTCGGCTGGAGCCGAAGTGGCCAGTTTGGAGAGAAAATTGGCTCTCGCATTTTCTGTCCTTGGGATATGTTGAATGACGAAACTATCGAAGGCCGGGGTTAAACTCTTCACTTTCTCGAGGTATCTTGCCGTGCTCTCTTCTCTTGCTTCAAAGTTGCCACCAACTTGACCGACCACTAATCGAGAATCACTGTAGACTCGAAGCCGATCTACTTTTAGCTCCTTTGTTATTCTTAATCCTGCAATCAGTGCTTCGTATTCGGCTTCGTTGTTGGTAGCGGGAAACTCGAAGCGCAGCGCAAACTCGGCGACAACTCCCTCGGGGCTGACCAAGACTAGCCCCGCACCAGCTCCAATGGAGTTGGAAGAATCATCCACGTGTAGAATCCAGAAGCCTTCAGAGAGGTCAGCCCTTTCCTTGGGGAAGTTCGACTGTGATGGTTCGACTTCGTCAAGGCTCGATCTCGTCTTTGTATTTGTCTTGCTTGATTCAAGTTCGGCTTCGTCTGGAATAGTGCATTCTAATATAAAATCCGCCAGTATCTGGGCTTTGATTGATGGCCTGGGCTGATAGTTGATGTCAAACTCCGCGAGCTCCATTGCCCATTTTGCGATTCTTCTGGAAGCGTCTGCTCGGTGGAGAACTGCTTTTATTGGTTGGTCCGTGAGGACCGTTATGGTGTGCTCCTGAAAGTAAGGTCGGAGCCTCCTGGCGGCAATTACGAGACAGTAAGATAATTTTTCTATCCGGGAGTATCTGGTCTCCGCGTCCCTTAGGACTCGGCTCACGTAATAGATCGGGTGTTGTGTTTTTGCTTCTTCCCTAATGAGAACCGCCGCCAGGGCCACCGAGGAGACAGCTAAATACAAGAACAACTCTTCCCCAGGTTCAGGTTTTGCCAGCAGCGGGGGCGTGCCGAGGTAATTTTTGAGTTCCTCAAATGCTTGTTGACACTCTGCCGTCCAGCTGAAGTCCTTTGGTCGCCTGAGAACCTCGAAGAAGGGCAAGGCAACGTTCAGCCGACCTCGAGACGAAGCGATTTAGGGATGCCACCCTTTCGGCCAAGCGCTGAACTTCTTTAATCATCTTTGGAGTGGTCATTTCTTGAATAGCTCGGATTTTCAGGGGGTTTGCCTCGATTCCACGTCTCGACACCATGAACCCAAGAAATTTTCCAGAAGTTACGCCAAAGGCGCATTTGGTAGGGTTCAGTCTCATCTTATGCTTCCTCAATGCATTGAAGGTCTCTTCAAGGTCGGTCAGATGGTCAGCTGAAGCTTGACTTTTGACGAGCATATCATCTACGTACACCTCCATGTTGCGGCCGATCTGCTCCTTGAAAATTTTGTTGACTAAACGCTGGTATGTTGCTCCCGCATTCTTGAGTCCAAAAGGCATGACCTTATAGCAATAAAGACCTCGGCTAGTGATGAAGGCTATTTTTTCTTCATCTTCAGGCGCCATACGTATCTGGTTATAACCAGAAAAGGCGTCCATAAAGCTGAGGAACTCATGACCCGAGGTTGCATCTACCAACTGATCGATCCTGGGCAAGGGGTAACTATCCTTTGGACAAGCCTTGTTTAGCTTTTTGAAGTCGACACACATCCTCCACTTGTTGTTTGTTTTCTTGACAAGAACCACGTTCGAAACCCAAGTCGGGTAATGAACTTTCTGGATTAGTCCGGCTTTAAGGAGTTTATCTACTTCTTCAGCGATCGCTTTCTGCCTCTCCGGGGCATGTTGGCGTAGTTTTTCTCTTACCGACCGGTGTTTCGAGTCAACGGCCAGCCGATGTTCCATGACCTCGGCGTCGATTCCTGGCATATCCGCTGGGGTCCAAGCGAAGACGTCTGCATTCCTTCTGAGAAAAGCGACGAGTTGCTCCCGAACCTCGGTCGCCAGGTTGGAGCCGATCTGCACCACATGGTCCGATTTTTCCATCATTTAAACCAGAAAAGACGTCCATAAAGACACAGATCTACCAACTGATGAGGGCAAGGGATCCTCTGCAGGCTCAGCTCGTTCTTCAGCGAGGTCATCACGGGCGTCCAGTCCGTCAACCAGACAGGGGTCGGGTTGATCTCCCTTATACAAGGCGATCGAGTAACAATACTTCGCTAGGGTCTGGTCTCCTCTGACTTCTCCAACCCCATAGTTCGTAGGGAACTTCATCTTTAAGTAATAAGTCGACACAACCGCCCGAAGGGCATTTAAACCAGGTCGACCGAGGATAGCATTATAGGCGGACGGCATCTTTACGACTAGGAAGTCGACCTGAGCTTTGGCCTGCTTTGGGTACTGCCCTGCTGTTACGGTCAAAGTTATGATACCTTCGACTGGTACGGTGTTGCCAGCAAATCCAACTAGCGGAGAATTCACCGAGCTCAATCGATCATCAGGTAGGGACATTTTCAAGAAGGCATCGTAGAACAATACATCAGCCGAGCTTCCATTATCTACGAGGATGCGGCGTACATCGTAGTCAGCAATATTCAACGAAACTACAACCGCGTCATTATGCGGAAGTTGGATTCCCTGGCCATCCTCCTCGGTGAAGACTATAGGCTCCGAAATCTTCCGTTTCTTCATCGATCCTTCAAGCCTGCTGGTTTCCTTTTGCTGAGATCCCCCTAAGATAGTGTTGATGACGCCAACGGGTGGCCGATCTTCTTGTTGGTTTTCCCCGCTTGGCGTTAGCATTCTCGATCGATCTTCCACCCCCTCGGGCCACCTTCGAAGAAATCGGCTCAGTCTGCCTCGCCTGACGAGCTCTTCGATCTCGTCCTGAAGTTGAATGCACTCCTCCGTGTCATGACCGTGATCGCGATGGTAGAGGCAGAACTTGTTGGGATTACGCTTGTAAGGGTGAGAGCGCATTCTCTCTGATCTTAGAAGCCGTTCCCGGATCTCCATCAGAACTTGAGTCTTCGGGGTGTTTAGGGGGGTGTAATTGTGAAATCATCGTAGACGGGGAGAACTTCGGCATTGAGAAGAACTTCGGCGCTGAGGAGAACTTCGGCGCGTCCTTCCGTCAGAGCTTCCCCGCTTCCGAGCTTGAGAGGGAATCCGAACTTGCTCGCGACCAGGGGGAGTCCTGGAGCGTGGCCGAGCTTCAATTCGCTTCCTTTCTTCGGAGGGTCTATCCAGCCTGCCGATCAGCCGTTTACCACCGATTTCACCGTCCTTAGCTTCGAAGGCCTCCTCTGCCCGGGCATAACTTTCGGCCCGAGCCAACATATCGGCAAAGTCCCTGGGATACTTTTTTTCCAGGGAGAACAATAGGTCATTTTTCTGAAGGCCGCTCTTGAGCGCGGCCATGGCGACCGATTGATCCAGGTCTCGGACTTCTAACGCAGCGGTATTAAATCAAAAAATGAAAGCCCGGATGGATTCCCCTTCTCTCTGCCTGATGGCCATTAGGGAGTCTGAGCTTCGGCGTGGACGCCGACTACTGACGAAGTGGGCCGCGAACTGTTGACTCATTTGGTCGAATGACAGGATGGTACTCGGCTTGAGTGCCGAATACCAGTTTCTGGCGGCTCCTTTAAGAGTAGAGGGAAAAGCCCGGCACAGGATGGCGTCTGGCGCGCCATGAAGCAACATCGTCGTCCGAAAGGCTTCCAGGTGGTCGACCGGGTCAGTGGTCCCATCATAGCTCTCAAACTGTGGGAGTTTGAAGTTCGGCGGGACTGGTTCTTGCATAATTTTTTATGAGAATGGAGGGTCGGTTCGGATCTCATTACCATATGAGGGAGGAGCGTGGCGGAGTTCTTCGATCCGACGACTCATTTCCAAGAGCCTTCTATCCAGGAGATCTTCATGGTCTCTCATTTCTAAAGTCTTCTTGCTGATCGGATGAAAAGCTTCTCCCTGGGATGAGCTGCGGTCCGAACAAGGGCTCTCCTTCCGTTGCTTTCCTTTTTCGGGAATTGGAGGTCGAGTAGCCCATATCGATTGCCTCTGGACTGGACAACGCAGCTCCGAAAGATCCGAGTCTGATTGGACTGGTACGGCGGCTTGCTGGTGCATGGCTTGCACCGCTTGAACGGCCTTGGTGAGGCCACGAACCTGCTGGACGAGCAGGTTGAACTGTTCAGCGTCTACCGCGGCCTGGATTGCCGGGACTGGAGCGGTAGCGGGCGGACCCGGACGGGATCGGGCCACGGAGGCCGCCGATCGTCGGGCTGCAGAATGAGCCTGAGTCACTGGGGCTGGAGCTGGAGCGGATGGACTCGAACGAGATCGGGCCGCGAAGGCCGTCGATCTCCGAGTGGAGGCTCTCCTGGAGGGCATCTTTTCTCTTTGGAAGGGAATTAGAATTGAAAAGAAGAAAGATCTCTCGAGCACTCCTTTAAGAACAAAGGAACACCGACTTCCTTTAAGAAGAAAATCTTCGCCGGTAGAGCCCTCCTTCTAGCACCAATCTGTTGACCCAGAAACTTATCATCGTCGCAGTTGAGGCCGAAGAGGCTGCCATCGGGGACCTGCAAAATAAAGTCTCGCTCGAAACTGGTGGGGGGTGGCTCCGGCAAGATCCTTCGACGCTCAAGTTAGTTTCTGTCAACAGGAATGGAGTGCTCGACAGAATATGAAGGAGAAGAAAAGGGTTTTCAGAATCTGTTGTAAAGGTATCCGGAGGATCCTTTTTATAGAGGAAGCTTATTGTAACCGTCCTGCTGGTCGTTATTGTCGATCATTATTGCTGATAAATGCCGATCGTTATTGCTGATAAATGTCGATCGTTATTGTCGATCGTTATTGCTGATAAATGCCGATCGTTATTACTGTTGTGTAATCGTAGCGAGATTGCCTGCAGGAATCCATCATAAGAAGTTTGGTCATTGAGAAGCTCGTCCATTGAAGAAGTCTATAGGGAGTCCGGCTTCCGTAGAAACTTGGCCTGAGAGGAGGTTTTGGAGAAGTTCGGCTTCCGCAAGGGTCTGGCTGAAGCCCGATCGCTGGGAGTCCGAAGGAGTTCGGCCCGGAGCCTGGGCACTGGGGAGTTCGGCCGCTGGACAGGGGTTCGGAGAGCTCGACCGCTAAGAGGGTTGAAACAAGCTCGGCCGCCGGGGTCTCGGCCGAAGCCCGGTCGCTCGGAGTCCAAAGGGGCTCGGGCAATAAATAGTTCGGCCGCTTGAGGAGTTCGGCCGCTAGATAGTTCGGTTGGTTGAAAGACTTCGGCTGAGGCTCAGCCGCTGAGAAGCTCGGCCGGATGTAGTAGTTCAGCTAGGACGCGTCCACTGAAGTTCTTCCGCATTGACCACATCAGGCTGTGATCGAACTTGACTTTGGCAGGAGCGGGATTTATCCCCAACAAAATGAATAGCTCTAATTTTAAGGATAAAATTTTGTTAAATGGAGAGGATGTGAGGCTCAGGCTCATGCCTGGCCCAAAACCCAATAAGGCCCACCCTAAAGTAGTGCCCTTCTACTGTGGAACACAGAGAGAGGGGCCATGTGCCCTCCCTTGTCGGAGGACAGGAACCCTACCTTCTTTTCCTATTGCTACCCACGCAACTCCATTGCACTCCCCTCTTCCTCCCATGCCACATCTGGTGCCCTCTTGCCCTCTACCTTGCTCTTTCTTGCCCTCTCTCGCTTCTCTTTCCTCTCTCTGGCATGCCTGAGTTCCCTTGGCCCTCTCCTCTCTAGTCCCCTTCCTTTAGCATCACTTCCCATGCCATGTTTTCTCCTTCCCTTCCCCACACAGCCCCTTGCCATTGCTGTGTTTCGTCATTTCTCACTCCCTCTTGCACTCTGTCATTCTTATTGAACAATGGATGTGATGTTGTACTTCTTATATTTCTTAACATTTAGTGTGTAATATACCTCTAGAAACTAAATCTTTAGCCAAAGATTTAACCAAATATATGATAGACATATATGTATAGTATATTTTTAGGGAAAAGAAACATCCATTGCATAACCAATTTTATCATAAACAACATGGTATCAAGTGCATAACAGAATGGTGATATTTGCAATGAAGTTAGAGAATTCCTTATTGATTGTTTAACGTTATAGAGCTTAAAGCGCTTTTGCATTAAGCACCGCCAACACTGTTAAAGATTAATCAAGATAACGCTATAGGCATTTTGAGCAGTAAATTGGACAAAAATCTATCACAAAATTAAAAAAATTATTGTCAGGAACAAAGATAGCTTTACCAATCAACAGTCATAGACAATCATTGGGATGGGCACATGATGGCATTGAGAAGCAATTTCCTCACCATGTTACCGATAAACACATAAGACCAATTTGCAAGTCCAATGGATAACATATCAAACCTCTTACGAAAAAAAAGCTCAATCTTTAAAACTTATTTCAATTTCTTACTCAAAATAACCCTTGTACATGTTTGAGTTGGAGCTTGAACAGTAGCTACTTACAGAAGGTCCGCCTGATGATGATGATGATGCAGAGACAAAGTTAAGAATATCTGTTGGAGGAAAATACATTGCTACAGGCATCCTTGTTGGCAAATCGGGTAGTAGAGCATCAAATTTGAGAACATTAATTGCTTGCCTTATTGTTGGTCTCAAATTATAATCTGGATGGGCACACCATAACCCTACAAGCATGAAGCGCTCCATTTGTTTTACATCAAATTTCATCTTTAACTTTTCATCTGCTGCTGTTAAACATATATTTTTTCCATAAAGCTCCCAAACCCACTCTACCAGGTTCACCTTGTCTCGCTTTTGTCTTATGTCAATTGCTTTTCTACCGCATGCAATTTCTAATATAACAACTCCAAAGCTGTATACATCAGATTCTTTGCTAGCTTTTTCTATAAAATAGTATAATATATTTTAGTTAGCAAAAATTAATTCATATTTATCATTATTAATTTCAAGTTAATAAAAATAATGTAGACCGAACTAAGCAAGTCAACTATGATCTAGACTTGACATTGTTATGTTTGTGTACATATTGAAGTAGGCAATCTTGGGTTTATGGGTACAATAATTGATGGACTCGGCCTTGAGGGTGGATATTCAGTTTGGGCGATCAATAGCCTTTCGTATAGGCTGGATCAATTGACTGTTAGGTTAGACAAGCTTGACTTAGGAAAATTCCTCAACAAAAATTTTTTTCGGTGTAAATTTGTGGGTAGGAATTTATCTATGCCTAAGGAACATCAGTAACAGCACAAAAGTTCAGCTGAATTTAACTTCCTATCATGTTCCCTTCAAATACAATGGGGAAAGAAGATTAATGGTAAAATTCTCCACAAATAGGACTATTAGATTCTTTGCGAGCTAAAATCAAACATGGCTATTCATAAAATTGGGATAGCAATAATTGGTCTATCTTGTAGTAGAGCTGATAATGGACCGTACACATGGTAGGCCTAGACCATAGGGCTGCCTTGGGCTAATTCTCCTTGGTCTAGGCCCAGCTACAATCGGCAATTCAGCTCTACTAGCACAAATAAAAGATCTCTATGTATAATTTTCATCAGAAAAGCATTCATTCAGAGAGCTTTGAAAGTGCAGCTAGAATCATAATATTACGTACCAGTAGTAGCATATTCAGGTGAGATGTATCCCCTGGTCCCAGCCATAACCGTTGTTTGCATGTTACTGTCATGATCCACAAGCCTTGCTAACCCAAAATCACCAAGCTTAGCATTGAACCCTGAATCCAACATCACGTTGCTTGGCTTGATATCTCTATGGACCACACACTGCTCCCACTCTTCGTGAAGATAGAGTAGTGCCGAGGCCAAGCCAAATGCAATCTCGTACCTCTCCGGCCATGTTAGCAATCTCTTCTCGCTGTATAGATGGTAATCAAGGCTTTTGTTGGACATATACTCGTAGACAAGTAACAAATCACCTTTTTCATGACAATAGCCAATAAGTTGCACAAGATTGCGATGCCTCAGTCGGCTTATGATCGTTACTTCCGATATGTACTCCTTCCCTTCCTTGCTTGGAATCTCTAGAAATCCTTTTGATTGCCACTTGTTGCTTCGTGTCATGCAGAACTCCCATGTAAACCTCCCCGAAACCTCCTTCGCCAAGCTTTGCCTCCTTGATGAAATTTCTGGTTGCAATGGTGAGTGCGCTATAAGAAAATTTCTTCGGGCCGCCACCTCTCTCAAATGCATTATTGATGGACAATTCAAGAGCCATCTCTTCTTCTTCTTCTATCCCTCCATTAGCCCTCTTATGCCATACTACAAACCACACTAAACCCAACCCGCATAGCAAGATCCCAAGACCAACAGCAAGCCCCACCGCTAATCTCATCTTACTCTTATTCTTCGCTTCAAAAGTTTCATTACTTGAACGAGGACCAGGACTGGGAGCAGGATCTTGAGAGATCAAATTGGAGGAAACGAAATCCCAGGAATAGATGCTATGCGACTCATAAAAGACCCCGGTGGAAGCTGAGAAACCAATGGCTACATTCTCAGGCAGGTAGTCCCTCAAGTCCACCATATAAAACAAGCTCCAATTCCTCCGAGGATCTGAAGCATTACTGAGGAAGACGCTCAAATTTTGAGTTATAGCATTGTAACTAATGGACGCAATGAATTGTACATTCTCTCTAATGCTAGCATTCAAATCCACATGTCTGATGGAAACGATCGACCAAATGTCGATGCCCACATGGTTGTAGCTCGAATCGTTGTACTCAGGGTTCATGTAACTATCAAATTCAACAGCTACAACCTTATTCTTCGTTATATTCTTGCCAGTATTTTTAAATAGTCCAAGTGTTCCACCGGATGAATTCGATGGGTCCTCAAAAGGGAAGGGTGAGAGGAAGAAGGCAAGTCCATCGGCACTTACATTTTCTCCAAAACTGTTGATCGCAAATGTGAAATTTGTTGTGAAGTTGGCAAGCGTTCCTGAAGCTTTGTCCCAGAGAAGCACCGGTTCAGAATATATGGCTCTTCCAACGCTACTACCAAGGGGAACGTCCACCTGGTTCTTGGTGAGTTGGAGGGTCCTGCCGTTAAAGGAGGCGTCGCAAGAGAATCTTAAGTTCGGTTTGTCCAGTTTGTCTCCAGTGAAGTTGAAAGAGAGTGGGCTTACAAGGGGGATTGGGATGGATAGCAAGTGAAAGAGAACTAGGATCTGGAGAGAACTAGACTTGCAGAGAGCCATTGCTTGGGAAGTGCACGAGGCTTGCCAAGCCCGATTTTTGAAATGTGGAAAGGCAAGGGGGCTGTAACTACGTCAACGAAGGTTGGTTGGGATGTGACCATTCGAAGGGGACAGATGCGCTTAGACGTTATGCTTTTGTTGCAGCATGTTTGGGGGCCTTGGCCGGCTTTGATTGCATCTTGCAACGTGGAAGGACCCAGTGTTGGGACAAAATTTTTTAATGTTACAACGCGGAAGGACCCAGCGTTGTCACGATAAAATTTATGGCATGACAGCTTAAGCTTGGTGCATGTTCAAAAATGACAAGAGGGGCACCTTCAGGGCCGAAGAGTCAAAATAGTATGTAGTGCTGCCTTCCGGTACCACTCCAATTTTATCGCCGAAAAGGCATCTCCATGGCAGAGAAATACTTTCTGCACTAAGCACGATAATTGACACATACATGAAATTAAAATATAATATTTTTAAAAAAAAATTTTGCCAACTCGATGATGTATGCATCAATCACCATGCATGTGTATGGTGCAGAAAGAATTTTCCTTCGAAGATTGATTCATGAACTCAAATGGACAATAGACGGGCCTCATATATTAGCCCACGAATCACAGCACTTAATACTTCGATTGCAATAATTGACAACTTGAGTTAGAGGTGGTAATCGGATTGGATCGGATCATAAATAGATCAGATCAAATATAAATCAGATCAAAAATATCCAAACTTGAATCCGACTAGTTTATTAAATAGGTTAGATATTAAAATCTGAACCTGACTATTTAATAAATAGATTATCTGGACTGACCTATTTAACATGTTTATAATCCACTAAAAAAAATCCAATCCAATCCGTTTTTAAAATTAAAAAAAATTGCTCACCTGATAGACTGATCACCTGACTCACCTCTCCATCTCCGATCTTTGTGGCTCTGCCTCCATCCATGCTCTCCACCGCCTCTGTCCATCGCTTTGCCTCCATCCATACTCTCCACCGTCTCTGTCCGCCGCTCTCCACTGCCTCCGTCCATGCTCTCTGCCATGGCATCGCTTCTAGCTCCACTCGACCGAAGGCTCTGAGGTTCCCACCTCAAGAGAAGGGCCATCGAGCGATCCGAACCTCCATCACCCGAATCTCCACCACCAATGGCTAGAAGGAGACCAAAAGCACCACCTTGAGAGGAGGAACAAGCGGAGGAGGCCGGAGGGTGCCGTGGGAGGAGGACCACCTCGAGAGGAGGAACAGGCGGAGGACCTTGATATGGCGGTGATTGACTGGTAAGAGCGGCGGAGCGGGTGGCGTGGAGGAACTCATGATCCTTGGCATGCCAGCGTGGAAGAGAAAGGCGAAGGTGACGGATAGTGAGGTGGTGCCACAGTGTCTAGGGCTTTCTGGGAAGAAGAAGAGGAAAAGCCGAAAAGATGATTGACCCAAAAAAAATTGGAAAAAGACACTAAAAATTTTTGTGGCTGGAAGGTGGGCCATTCAAATTTTGTCACCATGGTCCATAGTCCAAATATTTTAAATAAAAATGATAAATGGGTTAAATAGGTTGTGTAGGTTGAAAAACTTAAATCCAAATCCAACCTATTTAATAAATGGATTAAACAGGTCGACCTGTTTACAACATGAACCCGTTTAAGCCAAACTCAAACTTATTTAAGGTGGATCGAACGTGGGTCGGGTCGGTGGGTCGGGTCATATTTTGCCATCCCTAACTCGAGTTCAATAAATTGGCTGGGGGCAATGGAGCCATGAAGAAAAAAATATATTTTTCTTTTTAAAAAACCTAGTACATTAAATTTTGAAAAATGAACCTTTTACACAGCAATGGCTAGTGGATCTCGAGTAATCTCTCTCTTGGGATCTCCCTAGTGGAGAGTTTCAGATTTGAGTTTCATCTAATCCATTCATTCTCTATATGGAAGATAATCAATTGAAACTGCCCTAGCATCCTGGAGCTATTAATGCAATAACATATAGTTCTATCCAAAAAAAAAGGTACAGAAAGTTTGCTTCCTATTTGTTAGATGTATATCCTAAAGGCCAATCAGACTGACGTATATATTTATTCTAGGATATAATTTTATATTTGATATTTCTATTATTAGTTTATTTATTCCATTCATGTTATTTATGTGTCTATGAATCGTCTAAGAAATTAATAAGATGATGACACATATTTTCAAGAGTTAAAAATTTAAGGCACGTGTCATTGATGATTAATTTCTAAATGCTTTCGATCGATGGATCATAATGGAAATGGTGATTGATCTGGATAGATTAGTGCACCGATCACTTTTCTTTTAGGATAAATAAGTCTTGAGTCTATAGTGTGGAACACTGGAGCAAGAGTGTAGATGATTGTTAAAAAATAAAGATACCGAGCATGATCAATACGAGAAGTTACCTGGATGCTATCCACTCGTCAATGACTTTCTTGATATTGCAGTGGTATGACTAGTTCTTAGACCTACGGTGCCTTAGTTATTCACAATGAAGTTGTTATAATTTGATTGCACAATCATTTGGTTTTCTAGCCACTCAGAATCTTGCGGTATATATTGGCTGTAGTAGATTCATTGTAAAAGTAGAGTATGCACCTAGATGGGATCTATCGATCTTGGTAGATAAAGAGAAGTCTTATATGATTCATGAGACTGAGTTCCAAAAATCATAGCCATGGTAATGTGAACAATGGAAAAGAATTTTTATAAGATTTCATAAAAAAACTCAAGTCGTTTGAATCTTACATATGACAGATGATAAAATTTAACGAGTTATCCATAACCTCTATGCATCTTATCGAAACTCATAATAGAAGGACCGTATCATACGATAATTGCATTTAGAGGTTCATCCATTCAATTTTGCTAGCATGCCACTACATGCTACTAGACGTCTCTGGTATATTATGGGATCCATGAGAATTATTTTGATGGTCAATAATTATCATTAGGTGAGTTAGAATTATTCTAATTCATTGAAAAAAATTTTAATAATATTGTTGATGGATATTATAATATATCTCACTACCAAATAGAATAGAACCTATGAAGTCACACACAAAAAGATTATATCAGATTAGATGGTTGGATTGCAATTTTGAATCATCTGAGGATTTGATTATTGATGTGATTAATAATTAAACTAATTTATAATTGTTATAAATTAGTGATCCCAAAATGCAAAAGTTATAAGAGAAGACTTACTAACAGTTAGTAAGTTTTTAGGAGAACTTATGTGCAATTATTGTAATGTTATTTAATTTGATTTGATCAAATTAAATGATTGAAGTTGAGTTCAAGTCAAATTAAATGGAGAATTACTGGACTTGGGCTAGGTTGACTAAACCAATTAAGGTTTATAGAAACCCTAAACCTAGAGGCAATTGGACTCTATATGAGATAAAAATTTGACTTAGTCAAACTCCAAGCCACTTGGATCTCTATCCATCTAAAGATGATTAACCTGTAGAAGGACTCCTTATGGCCAAGTGTTGGCGCCATGTTTTCTCATGTTACTTTTCTCACGCCAAAAGAGAGAGGGTGCCCAGGGCTAGCTAGAGTCCTTCTCAAAGTGGTCTTTGACTAGTCAAAGGGTTTGACTTGTCAAAGACTTATTGCAATAGGACTCTATATGATAAGGGTTATCATTAATTGTAAGATGAGATAAGATCTCATCTTGAGAGAGTGGTCTGGTGTGCCTAGCTTTTCTCTCAGCCCACTTATCCCCACGCCCTTGTGATTTCACATGGAATAGAGGATACACGCCACCCTTTCTCTGACGCCCCCTTTTTCGCTCTTAACTTCTCACGCACTACCTCTCTCTCTTATAGATCCAAGAGTTGGATGCCCTAGAAAAGTTATGCTAAGAAGGGTTCCTGGCAAAGGAAGGAGAGAAAAATCAAGAAAGGTTCTTGACAAGGGAGAAAGGTATGCTGATTTCTTTGAGAAAGAAATCAAGAAAAGGATGCTGGATTTTCTCGAGAAGGAAATTAAGAAAGGATCAAAAAAGGTTCTTGATCTATTCATGTGTGGAGCATGATCTGTGAAGAGAAAATGTTAAAATCCTTGAGAAGAATTTTTAGCAAAGAGGCAAAAAAAATCCATCATCAAAGAGGATCTCTGCAAAGAAGCTAGCACCCAGGTGAGATTAGATTCTTGATCAGATGATAACTTCATGTAGATACCTGTAGAGGTCGGACGCTTGTGTAGCTATAAAAAATCGAGTAGACATCCACGATCATCATATTGCAGTGAAGATCTACCCACGCAAAGATGAAGATTCAATCTTCTAAAGATACAATCATGTCTTAATCTTAAGAGTATGATAGATCTTGGTATTTTTGAGATGTTATCTCATGTATGCATGCAAGATTAGATCAATATTATTCTGCTGAACTTTTTAACTTTATCTTGCATGCATATCATGTTTTTCCTTCAACTAGGATTAGAGTCAGATTCATACACTTAAGATCAATATTAGATTTGAAATTTAGATTAGATTTGAAATTTCATATTAGATATGAAAATTAGATTGGATCTGAAATTTCTGATTTAGATTACATCTGAAATTTTTGATTTTGATTAGTTTTGAAATTTAGATTAGATCTAAAATTTTTTATTAGATCTAAAATTTTTGATTTTGATTAGATCTAAAATTTTGAATCAAAGATCTAAAGAGATAGGTCTTAGGGTTAATTTAAGATCATCCTGACATAAAGTTGCCTTGGTATAACAAATGTTATGCTCAAAGGTTATCCTAGGATGATAAGAAATTAGACCCTCAAACCAAAGTTGTCTTTTGAGAAAAGGATTTGATTAAAATAAAATTTGATTTTATTTTGATTATGAGATAATTGCGTTGTGCCTTTCATTGATACATGTATTGATCGCAATGAATCACTACAATCCTTCATGTAGGGTGGTATCATGAATACACATTAGAAGGGTTGCAATCCTGCAATCTATGGTGAGGAACCAAAGGCCAAACCCAATTTAGAATAGGTTGACCTATTGGTGTCTAAGAAAAGTATTTAGAAATGTGGTTACTTAATTAGGACCATTGCATATGCATGGGGAGCCTCCCACCAATCTTGCACCTACCTGACCAATTTGGTTGACAAAATTTTATTTTAGGGTGCTTAGTGTCGAGTTCACTACATTTGCTTTGCACCATGAGTCTGATCTTGGTAAACCAAGCCAGATCTCTTAAGTAGATCCAATGTAATGTATTTACATCGAATGTAGATAAATAATTAAGACAAAGAGATCTAAATTAAATCTTCTCATAGATATTATGTCGAGCGATCTTTCACTATTGTAGATGTGTGGGCCCTTTCTGGTATTGATTGTTCTAGATATAATGGTTCAGTTGCATCGAAAAGATGTAACCACTCTATTAGCATGAGATGCTACGGGATGGAGATGGGGTTAGGCCCAATAACTGTTAGGTGAGGGATCCAATAATGACTTCACTTACACAAGAACGATGGATCTGACTTAACTAAGGAATGAGGCTAATAACTATCAAGTAAGGCCTTCAGAACTTAGAGACTGAAGTATACTACAAATTGCTTGAGAAGCATTGGACAAGAGTTGTCCACTTATTGGTTGACACATTGTCAATAACTGCTAGATGAGATGGTGTTCCGATCGGTGGGGCTGCAATATCTACTTGAAACTCTAATCATGAAGGGATTTTCTTTTCTCCACCTGAGAAGTGTGAGAGATTCAAAAAAATAGTGGGAGTCGAGTTTGTTTTTAAAATAAAAATTTTAAAATAAACTAAAATAAGTCAAATACAAAAATCTAACTTGAATATTTACTCTCTACAAGTGCAAGATGTTAGCTTCTAACCCTCTAGCTCGTATACTTGAAACCAACTGATTAACTGAACAAATTATAAAACTGGCTCAGGAACATAAAATGGTTTTAAATTCTAGGAAATTAAGCTAAGCTCTTAATCAAGATATCCCTACATTACCAAACCATCCGACGGTTCACCGTAGGGCTATCTATCCATGGTCATTGTTTGATAATAATCAAGGACTAAGAGGAGCTTAAGAAGCTCAGCATAAGATCCATAAGGAATTGCAAGTAGATTTAATCTTCCAATCCCTTTCTGATTCATAAGGGTAGTTTATAGCAAACTACCATATGGATAAGATTGAATGCTCAAAGGTTGGTAACTATTAGAGTGGCCTTGAAGAGTCCAAGGGACATGGTTTTCATTATGGAGCAGGCTCCTTCTACCGATAGAAAGTCGTATTGGAAGAAGAAGAAGCCCATAAAGAAGCAAAGGAACAAGACCAAGCCAAAAAGGAAATTATTCTATATATCTGGAGTTCCTAAAGAATAAGAACATACCTTTGGAAGGTGTGTTAGATCTACTCATAGTGAGTGCCATAAGGATCTGAGAGATCCAGAGTTGAGATAAACTTAAAGTATATGGGGGACCTGAGGCTTGGTCATGTTGGAGAAGAATGGATAAACATATCGAAAAAGGATGAGCTTTTTGGCTCATTGACTGTTGAGTCCTATCTAATTTATGAATCCTATCTTCAAAGAAAAAAAACCAAACTATATTTTATAGGACAAAGGATGAGGACCACTTAGATACTTCTCTTGGTACACATTAATGTGTGTTGCTCCAAGAATTGATTTTGATAGCTACTAAATATTTGAAGAAAGTACTAATGATTTTTATTTTTGAAAGAAGTTTAAATGTGTATTTCAGATCAAGATTTTTGAATTGATAAAATGCTTGGAGAAGGCCAAAGTTGTAATTTTATCAAGTTGGAGATTAAGACAATATTTTTCAGAAGTCTTAAGAGTATTAGAAAAGAGTTTGAAACTTTTAGAGGTAATTTGAAAAGATTTGAAAGTCAAAAAATATATATATATTTGGACAAAAAGGGATGACCCCTAGGTCATCCCCTTTTGAAATTGATAGCCTGGCATGCTTGTTAATTTTTGAGTGGCACACAAAAAGGATCGACCCCAAGATTGACCTCTTTGCTAGAGGATGACCCATGGATCGACTCCTACTATTTTGTCATCCAAAAATAAAAATAGATATTTTTGTTCTACTGCAGTGGACGGTCCATAGGTTGATCCTTATGCCAAGAGACGACCCACGAATCGACCCTTGTGATGAAAACATCCATAATGGTTAGTTTTTCAGTTCATCTTTTATGCATTTAATGCCTAATAAATGCTCTCTAATGGCTACAAATAGCTACTATTCATCCTACAGCATTAATTAAAGATTAAAAAGCATTCAAAAGAAGAAAAAGTGGATTAAAAAGGAGAAATCATTCAAATTATGAAGCTCATTGAATATCAAAAGAAAAAGAGAAAAAAGAGAGGAACCAAGCTTCAAAATCAAAGGGCTTTCAAGAGGAACTATCTCCATCAACTTCTACATCCTCTCAAGTATCAAAAAGAAAAGTTGAAGTATCATTTGAGCAATCCAACAATAACTTTTTTGAGCTTCAAAGAGTTCTAATTGTTATTTTTTATTTTATGCTAAAACTTATACTTGTATTTTTGTTTCTTTACAAGTTTCTTTAAGAAAAAAACTTTAGATTTATGCCAGTGCAAGCCTGTAATTGGACATTGTATTAATTTTAGTTGGTTAGCCTGAAAAACTAACTGGATTATTAGTGAATATGAAAAACTAACGCTATAAGATTTTGATTGGTGCTCCTATGAAAATCAATTGGATTAGTTTGTGAGTCCAAAAAAATAAATACACTATAATCAAGAAAGGATTATAGTAGAATTCTCAAGAAATGCTTGAAGAGTGGATGTAGGAGCGGGTTGCTCCGAACCACTATAAATTTAATGTGTTTGTTGTGCCTTCTTTTGCTTACTTTAGATGCTATGCTTGACTTGCTTGGTTTTACTTATTAGTTAGCAATTTGTATGATTTAATTCCGTTGCTATTTATATTACACACATCTTCGCCACACTCTTTAGGTAAAGTTTAATTAGGATTAAAATTTTTGAGAACCCAATTCATCCCCTCTCTTAGGTTGCTATCTCTAGACAACAAGTGATATTAAAGTAAGTGCTCTATTATTAATTATTGACCTAACGGTCTAGAGCCAATGATCTTGGCAACCTAAAATGGAATCCTCTTTTGATGAAGGCCATTCGTTAGATAGACTCTCACTTTTTAATGGCTCAAACATTAATTATTGGAAAGCTAAGATAAAAATATTCATATAAGCACATGACTATAATTTATGAAAAATTATTATCAATGGCCATCACATACACAGTGCATTATTTGTTGATAAAGAAATAATTCAACTAAATGCTAAGATCATGAACATGCTTTATTGCTCTTTAAATATAAATAAATTTAACTTAATTTCTTCTAGCATTTCAGCTAAACATATTTGAGAGAAATTGAAAATAATTTTTAAGGAAGCAAATCAAGAAAAAACATCAAGCTCTCAAGAAGAAATGATAGCTTACACCAATCTATGTCTCATGGTCTATAAAGATGAAAAGAAGAAAAAGAAGAAGAAACAAAGAAAGAAAACAATGATTAAGAGAGATTAAGGCAAAGAAAAAAATAATAAAAAGGAGAAAGGTATAACAAGTTATTGCCTCATAGCTCAAAATGATGAGGTATATCATGAACACTCCTCTGAATTTATTTTTAATAAATTATATGAAGTCTTCAATGAATTAATAAATAAACATAAAAAGATAAGGCTATAAAATAAAGAGCTTAAAAAATCTAATCTTTCTTTGTCAGAATAGAAAGATAAAATTTTGAGTAAAAAAGATGATCTTTTGAAAACTATAAAAAATATGATCAAAAATTTTTTTTTCTTGAAATAAATAGAAGCTTTAACTAAGAAAAAAAATATTTAAAATCTAAAAAATCTTTAGTAAAAGAAAAAAAAGTTTTGATTTCTAAAAAAACTCTTTTCAAAGAAAACACCAAATTACAAAAAGAGATTGAAAGCTTGAAGTCTATGCTTCAAAAGTTTATAATTGGATCTCAATATTTTCAAGCTATTTTAAATTATCAAAGAGCTATTTTTGACAAATCTAGAATTGATTATAATTCAAAAATAAAATAAAAATTTATCAAAAATATTTTCAACAAAGCTTCAAGTAAAAAGCACTCAATTAAGTATTTTAAATGCAACAAGATTGGCCATAAAATTTCTGAATATAATATTAAAAGAAATGGCCAAACTTCTATTAAATAAATTTGGATTCCTAAAGAAACTATATATTGAAACCCAAATGGATCCAAGATTTTTTGGGTACCAAAAGTTAGTAAATGATTTTTCAGATACACCAAGAATCCAATGGAATAAAATAAAAAAAATTATTATGGATGGATGCCTTGAAAATAAACTTAGATGGATAATGATATTGGTAAAATCTAAATCCTTCTCACATCATACCATCAATAATTATTAAAGTTATTTTAATTGAATCTATTGACTTTAATATGATTTCATATTTTATTTACTTACTTGAAATTTTTTTCATATATTAGTAAGATTAGTATGATTGATTGATTTTGATAATTTTAATACTTTGATTTTAAGAGATCAATATGCTCTCCTCTAAGTATCATGTTGTGATATGAATTGAAACTATCTTAAAATTCAGCATGATATAATAGCATTTTCATATCAATTTTGTAATTGATAAAATTAAATTAAAAGATGCTTAATTGGATATGAATATTTTTGAATTACTGAAGATATAAGTAAAACTAAGTTTGACATTCTTCCATAAAATATTAAATTATTAAAATTTTATTAAAAAATTAGCATGAAATAAGTACTTAAAGATAAGACATCAATCATAAAACTCAAAATGCTTAATGTGTTAAGTTGCATTGCATTTTAGGTTTACCATTAAGAATTTGAAATCTCAAAGTTAGTTCAATATATAGAGCCGATATCTAGATTCTTCTCATTTTAACCTCAATTAATTTTGTCCCCCAACTTGAAGAATGCCTTTCATACTTGGTATCAAATTAAATTTAAAATATGCTTTCATATTTTATTCATATTATTTTTAAGCAATAAATTTAAAAATTAGCTTTACTTCAATTTTAAAATGGTATTAAATTTCTTAAAAAAATCTTGATTTATTTCAACTCAATAGGTATCAAATTGGAGAAGATCTTTCAAATATGTTACCTTTTCTATTCAAAATATTGGATATCCAGAATTGAATTATTTTTCATATTTGATATCAAGAAATTTGTTGCTTGAACTAATTTTTAAAATAGTCAATATCATAATTCTTATAATTGGTATCAAATAGTCTATTCTTGTCTTTAATTTTTTTTTGGCAAAAGAAAAAATATTTTATCTCAAATCTGGCTTTACATAGCTTATATTATATCATTTGATATAAAATCAAGAATTTTATATCTTTTCTAGGTTTAATTGATTGATACTAGTTAAGAAAAGAAAGAAATATTTTTCAAAAAAAAATTTAAATAAATCTCTTATGATATATTCAAATTTCTAGTTTTGAAAGAAACTATCTATCTCAAATTTTTAAAGCTTAAAGCTATTTTTTAACTAAATTTGAGAAGCATTTACTTATGAATCTATGGTTTTGAGAAAAAAAATGTACTATTAAAATTATATTTTCTAAATGAGGAAGAAATATTTCTTGAATTCAATCTTATTCTGATTTTGGTTGAATTGTGCTGAAAGAAATAACTTTTAAACTTAAAAAGAAATCACTTATATTGCTTGATTTTTCATCTTTGATTTAAGCATTTATATATTTTTTGACTTATCAATTTATACTTTGATTGGTTTGATTATGTCATCATTTTTAATGATCATTTAATATTTCAAAAATACTTTACATCGGTTGATCATTTTGATGTTGTCATACTTGTAGACATCCTATTATAAACATTCTACTTTAAAATCAATGAAAGCAAAATCTTCATGAAAAATTTACTATATCATTGATTGTTTAACTGATGGTTGATTGTTTAAAATTCAATATGTTTACTTTAAATATGTGCAACAGAGAAAAAAAATATTAAAAAAAATAATTTGATCTTAAAAGACTACTTAATTAAAAATGCCTTTATTTATAAAAGTAAGGAGGAGAATTCATTTAAAAAGAATTAATTACTAAATTAATATTAATTAAAGATTAATGTGGTGTCAACTAAAAGTACTTAACTTGAAAGAAAAGGGAGAGAATAATTTTAAATGTTAAAATTTATTCTGTAAGAATTATGAAAAAGAAGGGATGAAAATATCATGTGATGAATTTTCTAATATTCGGAGGGAGAGATTTTGATTAAGTTAACTAATTTAATTTAATTAAAAATATTAATGAATTTGAATATTAATTTCAAATCCTTAATTATTTATTTTATAATTTTTTTTTATTTTGAGCTTTGTTGTATTTGCTTTAATTGATTTTAGACTCTCAATCAAGTACCTTATAGGTTTCTCAAATTTTGCTTACATGTAGTTATTAAATTTAATTTATAGTACTATTAGATGAATAAATTAATTTTTATTATCAAAAATTATTTATAAATTTAGATATTATTCATATGCTGATTTGCATGAATATTCTTGATAATTTTGGAGTTAAATTAAATTTAAAACATATTCTTACTCCAAGAAATAAATTTTTAAATTCAATCTCAAAACTCATTTAAAAATATAAGTATTATACAAAATTTTTGATATGTCTTTAAAAATCTTTATAAAATCATTTTTACTCTGATACTATTTTGATATATATCTTTTCTAAACTTAATTGATCAAAATTTCTTAAAAAAAGAAAAAAATAAATGTTAAATTTGGTATCAGATTTGAAAATTTTTTATACATTTGTTTTACTGATCAATTCTTTGAAAAACTCTATCTCTTGATATTATTTTGAAAATCTAAATTGGTGGTATCAAATAAAAATTTGGCATCGGATATACTTTATTTGGTATCAAATATGCTCAAATGTCTTGAAAAGCCTATCTCTCAATATCGATTTGAAAAATCTAAATTTAATCCATTTAGTAAAAGGGGAGAGTGGTATCAATATAAATTTAGTGTCAAACTAGCCTATTTTAATATCACATGTCCTATATAGTTCAAATTTGATACTCCTTTAAAAAAAAAAATTTAAATTTGACATTTTTTCTATCTGAATCTCAATTGATTTTGATGATATATTTCTATAAATTAGTTGATGCAAAGAGAAAGAAAAGATGTTATGCAATCTGAATTTGAAATATCCAAACAAAAAGAAAGATTTATAAATTTTCTTACTCTTTGATTTGTTTTTGGTGATTCATTAATTTTTTTCATGAGCTTCTTGATGTTGTCAAAAAGGGAGAGAAAAATATTGAGTATATGCTTAATGAATTAATGCTTAAGATTCTCACTAATTTGATGCTTGAAACCTTAATGCTCATTGATTTGCATTGAAACATTCTTTTAAATAAGTATTTATAAGATTAATTGAGAACATTCATGAAGTGTGCATTCACATATTTAATCTATTACTTCATGATATATATTGACCAATTTTGATTGTATGTAGTGTTTATCTTGTATGGCTGACTATATATACTTTTAATATATTATATAAACTCTATGACTTTTATGTATTTTGGTTAGAACTTAATATGGTATATGTGGTATATGCCGTATCATGTAAACTCACTTATTTTGATCAAAACTTAATGTTATGTCTTTTATACTAGCATCTTATTCTATCATGATTGTTGAATGTAATTTTCACATACGGCATCAATTATATTATGAATCATTTTTTTTAAGCATCTGATTCTTCCTATTAAATAGGAGGAGTAAATTAAGGAGGGCTATTTTTTAAATGATGATATCAAAAAGGGGGAGTGGTATAATGGTATAACATAAATTATATTGTTTGGTATAAGTAGAAATTAAATGTATAAGCAAAAATTGTTCATTTTTTTTACATGCTTAATGATTGGCAATTTTTTAAAACCTCTCTTCTAATTGAGCCAATTAAAAATTTACATCAATTGAATATACTTATATATTACCTTGGCTTAAATTCAAAATCCTTAATGGCACTATTTTACTTCAATATTCTATGCATGCCTTATTTTGCTTATACTCAAATATTTTATCATCACCAAAAAGAGGGAGATTATTGTCCCAAGAATTGATTTTGATGACTATAAAATATTTATGAAAAGTACTAATGATTTTTATTTTTGAAAGAAGTTCAAATGTGTATTTTAGGATGCTCAAGATTTTTTAATTGATAAAATGCTTGGAGAAGGCCAAAGTTATAATTTCATGAAGTTGAAGATCAAAATAATATTTTTCGAAAGCCTTAAGAGCATTAGAAAAGAGTTCGAAACTTTTGGAGGCAATTTAGAAAGATTTGAAAATCAAAAAATAAAGAAAAACATGTTTGGATAAAAAAGAATGACCCCTAGGTCATCTCCTTTTGAAATGAACAGCCTGGCACACTTGTTTTTGAGTGGCACACAAAAAGGATCGACCTCTTTGCCAGAGGATGACCCATAAGTCGATCCATGCTGTTTTGCCATCCAAAAATAGAAACAGATATTTCTGTTCTACTACAGGGGATGACCCATGAGTCAACCCCTATGCTAGGGAAAGACCCACGAATCGACCCCTACGATGGAAACATCCATAACGACTCATTTTTTAGCCTATTTTTAATGCATTTAATGCCTAATAAATGCTTTTCAACCACTACTATTCATCCTATAGCATTGATTAAAGATTAAAAAGCATTCAAAAGAAGGAAAAGTGGATTAAAAAGGTAAAATCATTCAAATTATGAGGCTCATTGAATATCAAAAGAAAAAGGAAAAAAAAAGAGGAACCAAGCTTCAAAATGAGAGGGCATTCAAGAGGAACTATCTCCATCATCTTCTACATTCTTTCAAGCATCAAGAAGAGAAGTTGAAGTATCATTTGAGCAATCCAATAGCAACTTCTTCGAGCTTCAAAGAGTTTTAATTTTTATTTTTTATTTTATTCTAAAACTTATACTTGTATTTTTGTTTCTTTATAAGTTTCTTTGAAGAAAAAAAACTTAAGGTTTAGGTCGATCCTAGCCCGTAATTAGATGTTGTATTGATTTTGGTTGGTTAGCCAAAAAAATTAACTAGATTATTAGTGAACCCAAAAGACTAACACCGTAAGATTTTGGTTGGTGCTCCTATGAAAATTAACTGGATTAGCTTATAAGTTCAAAAAAATAAATACATTATAATCAAGGAAGGATTATTATAGAATTTTCAAAAAAAGCTTGGAGAGTGGACGTTAAAGTAGGTTGCTCTGAACCACTATAAATTCATGTGTTTGTTGTTGTTGACCCAAAGATTAATTTTGATGATGACAAAGAGTTTTGAGTATAAGTTACTAATGTTATTGATAAGGTTATATAGTTGTAGAAGTCAAATGCTTACAAATTTTAAATATTTTTCAATATCCAAGTAAAGAATCACCACTCAAGATATGAGAAAAGAAATTCAAGATTGGATGCAATCTTCAAGAGGATTTAATGAAGATAAAATCAAGTCAAAAAGACAAATCTAGCTTATATATTAATTTAGAGAAGAAAGGCTGATAAACTATCTTTAGCATGCATAGCACGCAAACTGGGCCGACTCAGTCTGAGACTAAGCCATCCTAGTCTCAGTGAAAGCAGAAGACAAATGATAGAAAGCTGAATTTTTGTGACCTAGGGGACTGAGTTGACCCAGCTAAAAATTGAGTCAACCCAGTAGAACTAGGCCGACCCAATCAGAAAGTAAGCCATCTTAGTCTCAAACAATAGAAGAAGATAGAAATAGTATTTCAGAATTTTTGAGACTGAGCCAACCTAGCTGAAAACTGAGCCAACCCAGTTTAACACTAAGCCGGCCCAGTGCCTGTAATGGCTAGCATTTAGTTCTACAATTTTTTTACTCCACATATTTTTCAATGATTATTTTGGATCTTCAAATGGCTAGATTACTTTTAGAAGCCCATGTTGGTGACTTGTAATAGTAAAAAACCTCTGAAATATATAAAAAAAAATACTTGGAGCATTAAAAAGAAGCTTTGGAGAGTATATTGTGCATTTTTTTTGAGAAAACTAAGGAGTGAGCTAAAAAAAGAAGAGAAGAAATTATTTTCAGAGTGATCCTTTATTCTTCCACTATAAATCATTCTCGAGTAAGTGAGAAAAAGAGAGAAGAGAATCACGGAGCCTTATAATCTCTTAATCATTCAAGGAGAAGAAATCAAGCCTACAAGTAAAGCAACTTAAATCTTCTTCTCTTAAACTTCAAAGAGTTTGTTTTATTTTGTATTCTTCTTTTTGTTTCAAGTTTCTTAGGGTGAGAAACTTGGGTTGATCCAAGCCTTGAGTTGGACGTTGTATTGGTTTGATTGGTGAGCCAAGGGTAAGACCAATCGGGGTTGATTGTTAGTCCAAAGAAAAATAATCACTTGTGAGATTTTGGTTGGTGATCTAGAAAAAATCAACTGGATTGTTTGTGAGCCCAAAAAATAATCTTGTGAGGTTTTGGTTGGTGATCTGGGAAAAACCAACTTGGTTTGATGGTGAGCCCAAAAAATATTCGGATTGTAATTCTTGTTGAGAATTATAGTTGAATTCTCAAATGGGTGTACTTAGGAAGTGGACGTAGGTGCTGAGTTTGACATTGAATCACTATAAAATTTATATATTTATGATTATGTATTCTTTACTTTATTGCTTTTATTCACTACATATTACAAAGCTTATTTTGTTACTCATTATGTGCACTTCACTTAGTTTAAATCATTCAAATCTATACATTAGTCAAAAAAATTTTGAAATATCTAATTCATTCCCCCCGCTTGAGTAACTATCCTTAGGCAACAAGTGGTATCAGAGCATATAAAAGGCTAGAGATTCAATGGAAAAGGAGAGAAGTAATTTAAAATAAAAAATCATTAGATTGAGTGAGGATTATTGAATACCAATTAGAAAGAGAGAAAAGAGAGGAATTAGTGCACAGAATTAAGAGCTTTTAAAGAAAAATTTTGAACCAAGAAGAGAAAAAGAATCAACTTAAAAAATATAGAAAGGAAAATCTCCTATTAAAAAAGAGCTCAAGAAAATTAAGAAAAAAAGCTATTTTGGCTAATTGAAAAAATAGTGAGAGCTCAAATTCAGAAAAGAAGTCATCTTCAAGTGAAGAAGAGATAAACTTATGCTTGATGGCTCACAATGAAGAGGTAAGTTTAAATCAATCTAATGAATTTTTTTTTGATGAATTATTAGAAGCTTTTCATGATTTAATGAATGAATTTAAAATGATAAGGTTGAAAAACAAAGAATTAAAAAAATCTAATCTCCTTTTAGTTGATGAAAAGAGTATTTTTTTAAGAAAAAAAGATCTATTAAAAGAAATAAAATTTTTGACTTAAAAAAAGGATGTACTTCTTAAATTTTAAAAATCTTGAGTAAAAGAAAATAATAAGTTGAAAGAAGAATTTGAAAAATTAAAACTTTATATTGAAGAAAAAGAAGATTTGCAGAAAGAAAAGAAATCTCTTTTGAAAGAAAATGTGAAATTAAGAAAAGAGATTGAAACATTGAAACCTACGCTTAACAAGTTTATAATTGGATTTCAAAAGCTTCAATCTATTTTAATCAATCAAAAGGTTGTTTTTGATAAAGCTAGAATTGAACACAATTCTTTAAGAAAATAGAAATTTGTGAACAACATGTTTAGCAAAACCTCATTTGAAAATCATTCAATTATATGTTTCAAATGTAATAAAGTTGGTCACAAAATTTCAGAATGCAATACTAAAAGAATTAGCTAAACTTTAATTAAACAAATTTAGATTTCAAAAAGAACCATGTGCTCTAGCCTCCATGAACCCAAGATGACTTGAGTACCAAAAATTAGCAAGTATTTTTTGCAGGTATACCAAGGATCCAATGAAATGAAAAGAAAAAAAATATTTTGGATGGATGCCTTGAAAATGAAATTAGATGGATGATGATGCTCGGTATAATCTAACCTTTTCTCACATCATACTATTAATGCTTATTTGATTGATTCTATCTATATGATTTTATATTGTGTTTACTTGCTTGAAATAAATAAATTAATTTTAAAATAAAAATTTAATTAAGTAGATTAAAGAGACGTAATCAAAAGTTTAGTAAATTGAAGTAAAAATAAAAAGAAAATACTTAATTAATTAAGATTTTTGAACTAATAAAAAATATTCTAAAATTTTGAATCCATCTCTAATAGAATTATGGTAATTCTTTTTAATGTAAAAATTAATATTTTTAAAAATTTAGTTATGATTATAATTTATTTTTTTAGAGTATGAATTATATCTTTTGATTATGATCCATCTCTATGAAATCATAAATTATTTAATACTTTAATTCTTAAAAATATAAAATATGACTTTTAATGATTTATTTTTAAAATAAATTATTAAATTAAGTATGGACTATATCTATCAATCATAATCCATCTTAATGAATATAATTTATTTAGATTAATAATAAGCATGCCACAGAGTCAAGATCTCATGCATAAAAATAAAATTCATTAAAAACTAGGCATAAGAACATGTTTGCATAAAAAAAATATAAAAGATAAAAAAAAATTATAATCCTTATTCGAAGACTTCATCTACTCTCCCAGAATTTAGCTCCTTAGCCACTCATGGTTGACGATCTGCTCACTTCCAGCATCTTTAGAGCATCTTTTATTGAAAATTGGAAGAAGAAAGAAGGAAGAAATAAGAAGGAGAAGGGGGGAAAGAGAGAAGAAACTCTTTTTCTCTTTTTTTTTTTGGCTTCGAGAACTTCTTCCTAGGTTATGGAGGTAAGGTTGCTTAAGTAGAGGAGGAAACATGGTTAATAGGGCTTTTTTCAGAGTCAAAACCAAGTCCAGATTGATTTTTAACATCCTGACAAAATTTGGCCATCAGATCTTGATCAAATGGCTCAAAAATCCTCAAAAATCCACCATTGGAAGCTCCTGATCAATGTCGAATTGATTTCTGACTGTTGGATCTTGATTTGGAGCGATATCGACCATTGGATCGCGCCCAGGAAGCTTGAGAAATCTTGTTTAAAATCGGATTCACCGTCCGTCGTTCGATCTCGATCGGCTGCATTGTCAGCCATCGAATTGTACAAAATTGACTCTCGCCGACCTATGGACTGCGCGTAGACCGGGTACACCATGAGCCTCCACCAACCAGCAGCTGCTGCACCAGATAAAAAGATGAAGATGCCCCTATAAGCCGGGATGGAAATGCGGTAGACCCTTTAAGGGTCTACGCTCACCACATGTCGTGCGACGATTGGCCACACCTGCTGAGCTAGCCAGTCTACTACTATTCCATGGACTGGCCGGTCGGTCCACCATGGATCGATCTTATTTTTTTTATTTTTTTTTATTTTAACTTCTAGACTTTATAACTTTTTTATTTTAGCTCTGATTTGAGTGAAATTTATTACGTTAGAACCTATAAATCGAGCACTTCATATTAGTAGGCTTCTTTCCTATAAAATACTAATAAAAATATTAATTTGTTTAAAAAAATATTAATTATTATATTATTTTAATACTTTTATTTTATAAATTATGGTAATTATCATACCTTCCAACTTGAGTTTTACTCATCCTCGAATTAAAAAAAAAAAATTAGAAGTATGTACCAACTCGATAAGATATGAAAGTTTCTTCAGATCATCCTAAAGTCAATTGATACCTGATTAGAGATTTAAGAAATACGTCATCGGATTATTAATTCTATCCCAAATAATGGTTAATTGAAGAACATAAAATTTAAGAGCTTTTCTTTGATCAATTTTTCATCTTTATTCTTTAAATTCTCTTTCTTTAGTATGGACTAGAGTTTTTTTTTTTTCATAGCTAGTGCAATGTTTTAACCCCTTAAGCTTTCTATTTGATCCTTGTAGCGAGCTTTAGACAATGACTTCTAAACTAGTTGACTTAAGGGCACCAGGTATAGAATATCCCTCAAGCTTACTGGCTCGAGTCAAATAAGCTATAGGTTAAAACTAACTATATAATAAGCTTCTTAATATTGCTTATTTTTTGATATAAATAATATTGCTTACTTAGGCAACGAGATCCAATTACTTGGTGAAAGACCAATATTTATAAATTACTTTTTATTTTTATTTTTTTTTATTTTTTTAATTTATATCCATATAAAGTAGATTTTTTATTGAATATAGGCTGAAAGAAGATTTTAGAATCACTCAAAAATTTATCTATTCTAGACCTGATCATTTATTGGGTTTTCTTAATAATTGGATCCATAGTATTTCAAAAATTCTCTAGACCATTAATCAATCATCGATTAAAATGCTTGAAAAATTTTAAATCAACATAAAATCAGGTACATAAGATTAATTATCATCATACTTGAGGACTTAAAAAAATTTATTTATCCTTTCACCTAACTAAATTTTCATCGACCTTAATAGAGAAAAGAAAAGGTATGTGATAAATGATAAGAAAATAATAAGAAAAGAGTTCACCTTTCTTAATATATTTTTGGTCTCGGTTTGGGCTTTAATTGTTCTTCATTTAGTATGAGTCTGTAGTTCTCGTCCCAACTTAGTCCTGTCCTGAAAGAAAGGTAAACTAAAAAGAAAAAGCAAATTCAAAAGCAAAAAGCCTGGGTTGCTTTCCAATAAGTACTAAGTTTAACGACTTCAACCGGACCCTATGAAGGAGTTTTAGGTATAATTAATTTTAATGCATCCTTCATGGTTCAAAAAAGATAGGGCCAATCAGAAGGCCTTATCATCATGGTAGAAAATCATTCATGAAATTCTTTTCGGCGATTAAGCATATATAGCCCTAATCAATAAAGTGTATGGAGCAAGCATGTTGTAACAAAATTTTAAATTATTATAATTTTTATGATAATCAAGAACGGATTGTATTTGTTGGGTCAAGATTAGGGGTAGTAGTTTTTGAATTTCTTCAATTATAACCTGATCTATCCCACTCTCTATCTCGGGTATGATATGACTTTGCATCAACTCTTCCTAAGTATGGCACTTTTTTTAAATTAATTTTAAATCTGCCTCCATACATTATTTTAATATTGTAGATAAATTTTGGAGGCCATCCTCAAAAGTAGTATCGAATACAAAAAAATTAGTCTTAAAATCATTATCCCTCATATCAGTAATATCCCAACCAACAGTTTCTTTATGTGCATTTAGAACATTCATAAGTTGATCTTCTTAGGTAGGTATCACTGGGAGGGTGTCAGTAGGTTCATTAAGAAGTGGCTTCAATTCTGGAGTAGTTGCTGAAGGAACCAGATCTAGAATTTTTGGACTAGATCTTAAAACTTTTTCTAGATCAACAGCAGAAGACTTAAAATTAATATAATTAATTATAAATATCAGATAATCCCAAGATCTAAGACCATATTATATGATTATTGTATGATATTTAAATCTAAAATAAAAAATAAATAAGAAGGAAAGGTTGATCATATCAACCTAGATCTACACTACATCTCATGTATGTATGAAAAAAATAATAGATCAGATCTATTACTTGAGCAAGTTAGACATTTTAACTCGTTGATCTAGACTTGAGGATAAAGATGCAAGCCGTACACACGTCCGACCTCTAGGAGTCGTCCACACGAGCCCACGATCATGATAAAAAATCCAGATTCTGAAAATCAGCATAGTATGCTAGTACTGCACTGATCTTTCTTCGATGGTTGATCAGATGCCTCCTTTCTTCTAGATTGGATTTTTATAAAGAGGATAAGGAGGAGAAGAGGTTTTAGATGTAAGACACTCTCAAAAAACCCAAGGAAAAAGGAAGGGAAGAGATGAACACAGCAACCCTAGAAGAAGACCCTCTTCTTCTTCTCTTTGCTCTCACCTAGATACCTAGTTTTGTATCCATTGAATCTTAATGCCCAGAGGTTCTCTCTCCTTTATTTTCAACCACCTCAAAGCCCTCTCAAATATCTATAACCCATAAAAATTTTAAGCCAAAATTTATTCAAAATATATAAGAAAAGAAGAGTCCTTGTCTAGGGCAAATACTAAACAAGAAAAGGTCAAACAGGGCAAGTCAAGGGGCGCCCAACTCTTGGGTGCCCCCTCCATAATTTTTGGTAAAAAAAGGTGCACAAGAAAAGGGGTTTCTCACATCAAATAAGAGAGAAATTAATTGGAAGAGGGGACGGCACCTTTTAGGAAGAGTTTGGATTTGTTAGGATTCTATCTCATAGAATCCAATATCAAAACAAACTCCTTCTTTGACTTGGTCTTCTGCCCGATTACCATATGAGAAAGAGAGAGAGAGGAATACATGAAGAATAGGAAGAAAAATATTTTTAATGAAAAATACCAAAAAAATAGGCATGGGGGGTTGGGACTAAGGTGGCGCAAGGAGGAATATTAGTCTTACTAGGATTCTATCTATGACTTGGTCAAAGTAGTTTCTTAAACCAAATTAAACTAAAACCAACTCAACCAAATTAAATTAGGTTCAAATCCAATTAATAGTTTAATTAAATTATATTTAATTTTAATTTAATTATTTAATTAAATTAAAAAATTAGGTTGACCTAAGTCCTAGTTAGACTAGGACTAGTTTTTTTCTTGCACTTGACTTATCCAATAAGTCAATTAGACTTGATCCAATCAAGCCCAAACTAAATCTAATTAAATTATATTTAATTAGACTTAATCTCAGTCCTTTGGCTTAATCAAATTAAGTCAATTAGCAATCAAATTTCTAATCAATCCTCTTACAATACTTGTATTAGCTTAAACATCAATCGTGTTGATCGTTTAACCCTAGAACGATTCTCAATCATTGATCAACTATCCAATTAGATCATGAGCTCTAATGTGTGTGACCTCATAGATCTGAACCTAAGTTGGTAGCACAGAAATAAATTTCTGTACCAATCGAAATGATCATCTAGCAATGATATCTGATGGCTGGATAGGTCGAATGTGTAGAATTCCATCCTTAGAACCCATGCGGATATAGTTTCCATATAATTCATCCTCTTAACCAAAATGCTCGTAGGATACCTCAGAGTTCAACTGTCAACTCTGATCAGATTGTCCATATTATATTTCAAAATATTAAATCCATCTGATGGATTATCTTGGCTAAGATTTTGCTATATTGAAATACAGTGATACATTCTTCTCCAACTCTTAGAGTGGTCAATTCCATCATGATTACATATTGACTTCGTAAGTACTTGACTGTGCTCAAAAGCCTTCCATTACTGAATTGAAAATTTAGTTACTTCGGTACCAAAGCATAGTGAGTTGCTTGCAAGTCACTGAGGTGATCTCAGGTCTAAGGGACACTTATACCTATATCCCATCAGAGACATCCTCAATAGTAGAATGCTCTAAAGTTGGTCATGTTCAATGATGAGTATCCATACATCTCACCTGTATGTCATACCAGTGTCTCCACACTCCTTGGTTAAGAGGACAACCAACCTATATGGCATGCAGTGATCTATGCTCGATAGATGCTGTCGTCCTATTTAACAGCCTATCATTTGATTGTTAAATTGATTTAAGGACTAATCGATAAATCCTTTTTTTTTCGAAACTAAATAGTCCTAAGAACTTCATCACAAAAATGGTGTTCGTTAGAAGATGAAGACTTGTGATGAAAAACATGTCAAAATATTTTATTTATCAATGATCAATTACATATACAAAGTAGCTCAACCATTAACAGGCTAACAATTGACTTTTGGGACACAATTTTCAATAACTCCCACTTATCCTAAAGCCACTCGGCACAGTATTTGATACCCATCTTTGACTTATGGTTGTCAAACTCCTTGATTGCTAGGACTTTAGTGAAGGGATTGGCTAGATTCTTATTTTCATCGATCTTCTGAAGGTCGACATCACCACGATCTACGATCTCACAGACCAGATGGAAGCAGTGTAGAATGTGCTTTGTTTGCTGGTGTGCCTTTGATTTCTTTGCTTGAGCTATGGCGCTAGTGCTATCACAGTAGAGCAGGACTGGACCATCAATGGAGAGTGCTACTCCGTGCTTAGTGATGAACATTCTCAGCTACATAGCTTCTTTTGCTGCATCTGATGCTGCCATGTACTCTGCTTCGCAAATAGAGTCTGCCACTATATACTGCTTGAAACTTTTCTAGCAGATGACTCCATCATTTAAAGTAAAGATATATCCCGACATGCTTCTACTATCATCATGGTCAGATTAAAAGCTAGAGTCTGTAAACCCCATAAGTTTCAAATCTGACTCATCATAAATCAACCATTGGTCCTTAGTATTTCTCAAATACTTATGGATGGTTTTAACCACCTTTCAGTGATTTTCTCCAGGATCAGACTGATATCTACTCACTACTCCTAGTGAGTATGCCATGTCTAGTCTTGTACATATCATTGCATACATGATAGACCCCACTATCGAAGTATATGAGATTCTACTTTTATGCTCTCTCTCTTCAGGAGTTGTCGGACAATCCTTCTTAGAGAGTAAAATTTTTTGACCTATCAGGAGATAGCCCTTTTTAAAATTCTCTATGCTAAACCTCTTCAGCATAGTTTCTATGTATATGGACTGGGATATACCAAGCATCCTTTTAGATCTATCCCTATAGATCTTCATCCCTAGGATGTAGAATGCTTCGTCCAAGTCCTTCATGGAGAACTGTGATGACAACCAAACTTTTATTCTCTATAGTGCGGGGATGTCATTTTCAATTAAGAAAATGTCATCCACATACAAAACAAGAAATACCACTACTGGACCATTTATCCATTTATAAATGTAGGGTTCTTCTCCATTTTTAATGAAGCCATACATTTTGATCACTTTATCAAAATGCATGTTCCAACTTTGAGATGCTTGCTTCAATCCATAAATGGATCTCTAAAGCCTGCACATCTTGGACTCATCTATGGATGTGAACCCCTCAAGTCGTATCATATACACCTCTTCGATCAGCTCTCCATTTAGAAAAATTATTTTCACATCCATCTGCCAGATCTCATAGTCCAAGTGAACAGCTATTGCAAGTATTATCCAAATTGATTTGAGCATTGCCATTGGAGAGAATGTCTCGTCATAGTCAATACCATAATGTTGACGATATCCCTTAACAATCAGATGGACTTTATAGATCTCCACTTTTCCATCTGTGCCTCTTTTTCTTTTGAATAACCATTTACACCCAATGGATTTAACCCCTTCAGGTGGGTCAACTAATATCCATACTGTTAGATATATGTGTCCTAGAAGCCAGAATTGGCTAACACTTGTAATACACTTCTAGGGGCAAAATTATAATTTTGACTAAAAGCAATAAATGGGTTATTTTCTATCACATCTGTGTATTTAGTGTCTGTGATACATCCTTTGAGTTAATGGTAATGATAATTCATATTTTCAAGAGTTGAAAATTTAAGACATGAATAATCATTGTTAACTAATAAATTGCTCCCGACCATAGGATCATCACGAGGATGGTGATTGATCCAGAAGGTTGGTGTACAATCGCTTCTCTTTAGTAGATGAGTCTTGAGTCTATGGTGTGGAGACACCGGAGTGAGAGTATAGGTACTCGTTAGAGAATGAGGGCACTGAGCGTGACCACCTCGAGTAGTCATTAGGGAGTCTACCTTCTCGTCAATGACTGACTCGATGCTGCAGTAGTGTGTCTGATTCTTTGACCTGAGGTACATCGACAGTTCACCTTGAGGGTGTTATAGTTTGACTACACCATTACTCGATCTCCTAGCCATATGGAATCCTGAGGTGTATGTTGGCTATGACATGTTCATTGTAGGAACTGGATGGCATCAAGATGGAATCTATCTACCTCGATGGTAGAGGAGCAGCCCTATGATAATCATGAGAATCAAGTCCAGAAGCCCATGGCCATGGCAGAGTGAAATAATAGAAAGAGTTTCTATTTAGATTTTTACATTGGACTCGAATCAAATGATTACATCATATGACAGAGACTAGGGTTTGACAAGTTCACCTAAACCCTAATCTGATCGGAGGCTCAAGATAGAAGAACTAAATCACACAGGTAGCTGCACCAAGAGGTTCGCATTCAGCTCTGATGGATTGCCACCATATACTGCTAGGTGTCACTGGTGGATTTTGGGAGCAATTAGAATGATTTAGATGATCGATCATTCTAGCTGTTCGAATCAGAAGAGTTCTGATCCATCGAAAGGAGTTTCGATGATGTTGATGATAGAGATCATGACATATCCCATTACCATACAGAACTGAACCTAACTGGGTCACACAAACAAGAATTTGAATCTGGTGATCATCAATTGAACTGATCTAGTTCAATTGATCTGAATGAGATTCAATTAGGTTCAAGGAAATCGTGCTAGCACTCGATTGAATCTAATATTCTTCTTTTGCTATCATAAATAAGTTGTCCTGTCTGCGCCAAAGGAGTTTATGCTCAAACAGAGGCCTTCATATGGTCTGACAGGAGGTTGTCCAAGTCAGAAAAGGTTGTCTTATTTGTAAGACACTACCTGCCATTTTTGGTCACTTGCCATTTCTTGTTCTCTAACTTTGGTCAAAAGTCTACCTTTGACTGGTCAAACGTTGACCATTGATACTTTGACTTTTGACCACATGTCATGCATCTATTGGAGAGCTGGTGGGAGCCTGTCCCCCTACCAAAACTTGGCAAGGAGAAGGGCGCACGCCACCCTAGGCGTGTGCCCACGTTGGAGGCGCCTAGGAGTCCTTGTTGGACAAGGACTCCATCTCCTTTTTGGATTCCAATTAGAGTTCTTCTAAGAACCAACTTTGATCGGTCTTAGGCACCCTCTAAGGAGGAATCCAGGGGACTATATTCCCACCAATCAGATTTAGATCTGATTTCACAAAGGGTTGTGATTGGTTGGGAAGAAGAGGAGTTGGATCACAGCTACTCTATAAATAAGACCCTGTACCCAACTCAAATTTAAAAAAAAAAGGAATATATGATGAGATCATAGTTTCTCCATGCCCCAAGGCTGCCTCTCCCCTCCCTCTCCACACCAAACCACCTTCTCCCCTTGCTCTCCACGTCCAAAAGGAGTTTTGGACCTTGGTTGGTGCAATTCAGATCAAAGAAAGGCGATCAAAAGAAAGAAGGCTGCGCTGCTGCAAAGGATGACTGCTCATCTTCAAAAAAAAGTTTTGAAGATCCTCCAGATCAGATCTAGATCTGATTTTTGGAAGCGTGATAGAGAAGAAGAGGATCTCCAAATCCAACTAGAGTGGATACCGGTAGAGGCCAGGCACTTGCGTGGCTAAGATCCAGAATCTTCCGCTGCAAACAGGATCATCAATAAGGTAATAGGATTACCCAGATCAGGTAAATTAAATTTGATTTAATTTTTTTTTAATTTTATTTTATTAAAATAATAAGAATCAAATCTAAAACATATCAAAATCTGATTGGAATTAAAAAAATTTTTTTTAAAATATATCTCTTGATCTGATCAGATCTGAACGAACCTGGACCGAAAAATCAGGATTTCCTTCAACTGGTATCAGAGCCATGGTTCTAAAATTATTTAGATTTGATTTTAAATTTATTTTAATTAAAAAATAATTGATTTCAGATTTCACATGAGATGTGATCAGATCTGAAATTAGAAAAAATTAAAATTAAATAATTTGGATCTAAGATTAGAAGATATGCATGACTAGTTCTAGAATAGAATAGTTCTATAGAATATTTTTGCATATTTTTGATTTAATCTAATTAAATCATGTTTTAGATCTTTTTATTTACTATTTTTTGATATTATAAGTGTTATAATAATATCTAAAAAATAGTAAATAAAAATTATTTAATTTTTGAATATCATATGAGATATGATTGATGCATGTCTAGACTAGTTGTAGAATAGTTCTACATAATTGTCTAGATTAGAATTTATTTTGATTAGATCAATTTAAATCTAATTTTTTAGATTATTATGAGATAATTTAGATCTGAAAATATGCATGATTATGATACATGAGATGTATGCAAAATATGCCATGATTAGATCTACTTTGTATATGAGATATATGATATAGATCTGATATTGTTTTGTAGTATTGAATGTTCCTGATTAAGGCATTCCTTTTGGCTGTCCGGTCATAAGAATGAAGAAGGGTTTAAAGGCCCTATCTTCCCATTCGATGGGGTCTTCTTATGATGTGTAGGGGTGCTGCGTGTTCGTCCTTAATCAGAAACCCAAAACTTACTTTCTGCAAAACCCTAGATCCTGAAACCCTAGGATTTATTATGCATATTTTGTTTATGAACCCTACTTAATTAAGAATTAAGTTTATGAAATATTAATTAGGTCTAAAATTGAGAATTTTAGATCTAAGACATATTCATAATACTGGGTTCGGGCTTGGGTTGCTCAATTAGGTCTAAGCGGTTGATCAAACCGAATCAAGAGTTGGTTAGATGGGATCAACAATGCTTAAATTGACCAGCCTAATAGGATTAAGTCTGGGTCAAGATCGAGTCACGATCAAGTAAGACCTAATTAGGCTTAGAGGTTAGAGTTTGGATTGTAGGCTAACCCAATTGGTTCTGGCTCAACAATTTGGTGTCTAAGGTAAGTTTGGCATAGACGACTGACTGATTTTTAATTGGAAGCTACTCGACCTAATGCGTTCTTGTACAAGTTAATGGCATATTCCTTCCACTGGTCTCACTTACCTAGCCATATCTATTGACACAGTTCTAATCTGAGGTGGTTAATAATCCGAGCTAACCCATGCCACTAGGTTAGTCATAATTGTTATGACTAAGCCAAGTCTAGTTTAATGAGACCTGAATCAATTCTCCCTAAGAAAAGATTAAGTCTGAGGTCTTCCACCATTGTAGATGTGCGGGCCCTTCCCGGGGTTGATTGTTCTCGGTTGGATACAGTGGCTCAGTTGCATCGGGAAGATGCAACCATGTCTATTAGGCATTGGATGCTATGGGCTGGAGGATGAGTTGGGTTCAATATTCCAGATACGGTGAGAGACTCAATTAGAAATTCAGTCTATGCAAATGGTGGGTCTGACTTAACTAAGGAGTGGATCAATATTCCAGATACGATGAGATTCATGAATTAGAGACCAAGTTCGGGTGCACCATGATTAGAGAATCATTGAACAAGAGTTGTTCACTCATTGGCTGACCCATCACCAATAACTGTTAGGTGAGGTGATGAGTAAGTTGGTGAGACCGCACCACCCACTAGAAATTATTAATCATGAAGATTTTTGCATCTCTACAGAGGGAGTATAGGGATCCAAGAAAATAGTGGGAGTTAATTTATTTAAAAATAAATTTCTAAATAAATTGGTCAAGTCAAAATTACAGTATCTAACTAGAATCTTTGACTCTCTATAGGAAAATGTCTGCGTTCAACCCATTGGCACGTATCCTGGACACACATAGATTGACCGGACCCAATTATAAAGATTGGCTCAGGAACTATAAAATTATTTTGGGTTCCGAGAAGTTAACCCATATTTTGGACCAGGACCCTCCCACATTACCAGCCCGTCCATCTATTGAATAGAGAGCATCTCTGAAAAAATGGATTGATGAAGATAATAAGGCTAGATATTACATGTTGGGCTCGATGTCTGATGAGCTCCAGCGCCAATATGAAGATATCGGGACTGCTCGCCAAATGTTGGCTCACCTGCAGGAGATGTTTGGTGAACAGAGTCGCGCAGCCAAATATCAAGTCACAAAATGACTTTTTAAGGCTAAGATGCATGATGGGCAGTCAGTCCAAGATCACTGTCTGACAATGATCAAGGACATGGAAGAGCTTGAGAAGCTCGGTGTGAAGTTGGACTTGGACCTACAGAACGATATCATTCTGCAATCCTTGACTGATGCATATGGGCAATTCATCATGAATTACCACATGCATAAACTTCAGAATTCCTTGGTCGAATTAATGAATATGCTGGTTACCGCTGAGCTTTCTATGAAAGATTCTAAAGGCTCAGTTCTTGCTATGGAACGGACTTCTTCCAAAAGAAAGTCTTCTGGAAAGAAAAAGAAGTCTGTGAAAAAGTAAAAGGTGGAAGGATCAAAGAAGAAGAAGGCAGAGTCGAAGAAGAAGACCGATGTCAAAGGAAAGTATTTTCATTGCAATAGCGACGACCATTGGAAGTGGAACTGCCCTACTTACCTGGCCACCCTAAAGAACAAGAAGGAAGGTCCTTCTGGAGGTATGCTCATTATTCGAGTAAAACGTGAATGCCAAACGACCTAAGGATAGTCCAAACGATAGATATCTATGGCACTTGAGATTAGGTCATATAACAAAAGATAGGATCAACAAATTGGAGAAAAATGGGCTATTGAGTCCGTTGACTTCTGAGTCATATCCAACTTGTGAATCCTGTCTTCAAGGCAAAATGACTAAACTCCCTTTTGTAGGACATGGGGAGAGGGCCACAGATCTCCTTGCCCTAGTACATACAGATGTGTGCGGCCTATTTGATGTGCCGACTAGAGGCAATTTTGTCTACTTCATTACCTTTATCGATGATCTGTCTAGGTATGGGTATGTGTATCTTATGAGACACAAGTCTGAAGCCTTTGAAAAGTTCAAAGAATTCAGACATGAAGTAGAAAAACAAACAGGAAAACCCATTAAGGTTCTTCGATCAGATCGAGGAGGTGAATACCTTAGCCGAAAATTCCTAGACTATCTCAAGGATAATGGCATAGTCTCTCAATGGACTCCACCAGGAACACCTCAACTCAATGGGCTTTCAGAACGGAGAAATCGGACTCCTATTAGATATGGTTCGGTCCATGATGAGCTTCACAGACCTCCCTGATTTTCTTTGGGGACACTCATTGTTAACTTCAATCTATTTACTGAATAGGGTTTCCTCTAAAACCATTCCTACCACACCGTATGAGATATGGCACGGTAAGAAACCAAGTCTGAGTCATCTCAGAATTTGGGGTTGTCCAGCTCATGTCAAAAGACAACAAGCGGACAAGTTAGAGTTTAGGTCCTTTAGAGCTCGATTCATAGGATATCCTAAAGAGTCATTAGGATACTATTTCTACATTCCAGAAGACCACAATGTGATTGTGAGTCGACATGCCATCTTTCTTGAAAAATAGTTTATTCAAGATAGCGGCATTGGAAAATAGATCAAGCTTGATGAGAAAGTCTCACAAGAAGAACGAGCTAAGGACCAAGTGGAACCAAATCAGGTTGAGCCAATAAGAACACTACCTCCTCCACCTCGTAGATCGGAAAGAGTTTTCCCGTCCCCCTGAAAGATACTTAGGTATTGTTTCAGAGGATGTAGAGAAAATATTCCTCGTAGGTAATGGTGCTCATGGTGATGATCCCAAAACCTACAACGAGGCGATATCAGATATCGACTCCGAGAAATGGCTAGAGGCAATGCAGTCAGAAATTGACTCGATGCACTCAAACCAAGTCTGGACCTTGGTAGATCCACCAGAAGGTATAGTACCTATTGGATGTAAATGGATCTTCAAGAGAAAGATTGGTGCAGATGGGAATGTGGAGACATTCAAGGCTAGATTGGTGGCAAAAGGTTATAGTCAACGTGAAGGCATAGACTATCAGGATACCTTTTTTCCAGTAGCTATGCTAAAATCCATCCGCACATTGCTTGCTATTGCAGCCTATTTCGATTATGAAATATGGCAAATGGACGTAAAAACGGCATTCCTAAATGGATATCTTGAGGAAGATATCTATATGGAACAGCCGCTAGGTTTCACATCCAGTGATACTGATCACAAGGTTTGCAAGCTGCAAAGGTCCATATATGGACTTAAGCAAGCATCTCGGAGCTGGAACACTCGTTTCAATGATGTGATCAAAAAGTTTGGTTTCATCAAAAACGAAGAGGAACCATGTGTTTTCAAAAGGGTCAGTGGGAGCGCTGTTGTCTTCCTCGTATTGTACGTGGATGACATCCTCCTTATTGAAAATGATATTTCCATATTGACATCAGTCAAGATGTGGTTGTCCAAGGAATTCTCCATGAAAGACCTAGGTGAAGCATCCTTTATTCTAGGAATTAAGGTCTATAGGGATAGACCGAATAGGATGCTAGGACTTTCACAGAAGATGTACATAGAGGAAGTACTAAAGAGGTTTAGTATGGAAAAACTCTAAGAGGGGATTAATACCCTTCAGACATGGTATTCATCTTTCCAAGAAGATGTGCCCCAGCACACCTGAGGAAATAGAACGCATGAGCAAGATCCCTTATGCTTCTGCAATAGGGAGCCTCATGTATGCCATGCTATGTACACGACCTGATATAGCCCATGCTGTGAGTGTCACAAGTAGATATCAGTCAAATCCAGGTGAAGAACACTGGACTTCTATGAAATGTATCCTTAAGTACTTGAGAAGAACTAAGGATATAATGTTGGTCTTTGGTAACGGAGAACTCCAAGTCCAGGGATACACAGACTCGGATTTCATGTCCGATATAGATAATCAAAAGTCGACATCTGGAAGTCTGTTTGTATGCAATGGTGGAGCTGTCAGCTAGAAGAGTTCCAAGCAAATGGTGATAGCAGATTCCACCATGGAAGCAGAATATATCGCTGCATCAGAGGCTGCGAAGGAAGCATTCTGGTACAAGAAGTTTGCTGCAGAAATTGGAGTAATGCCATCAGATGCCATTCCTCTATACTGCGACAACAATGGCGCCATAGCCCTTGCTAAGGAGCCAAGGTCTCACCAGAAATCCAAGCACATTGAGCGACGATACCACCTCATCCGCGATTACCTCGAGAAGGGTTACGTCGAGGTCAAGAGAGTCGACTCCGTAGATAATGTGGCAGACCCACTTACAAAGCCATTGGGCCAGCAGAAGATTCGAAGCCCACCTTGAGAAGATGGAACTTAGACTTGTAGCCAATTGGCTTTAGGACAAGTGGGAGATTGTTAGATATATGTGCCCTAGAAGCCAGAATTGGCTGACACTTGTAATACACTTCTAGGGGCAAAATTGTAATTTTGACTAAAAGCAATAAATGGATTATTTTCTATCACATATGTGTATTTAGTGTCTGTGATACATCCTTTGAGTTAATGGTAATGATAATTCATATTTTCAAGAGTTGAAAATTTAAGACATGAATAATCATTGTTAACTCATAAATTGCTCCCGACCATAGGATCATCATGAGGATGGTGATTGATCCGAAAGGTTGGTGTACAATCGCTTCTCTTTAGTAGATGAGTCTTGAGTCTATGGTGTGGAGACACCGGAGTGAGAGTACAGATACTCGTTAGAGAACGAGGGCACTGAGCGTGACCACCTCAAGTAGTCATTAGGGAGTCTACCTTCTCGTCAATGACTGACTCGATGCTGCAGTAGTGTGTTTGGTTCTTTGACCTGAGGTGCATCGGCAGTTCACCTTGAGGGTGTTATAGTTTGACTACACCATTACTCGGTCTCCTAGCCATATGGAACCCTGAGGTGTATGTTGGCTATGACATGTTCATTGTAGGAACTGGATGGCATCAAGATGGAATCTATCTACCTCGGTGGTAGAGGAGCAGCCCTATGATAATCATGAGAATCAAGTCCAGAAGCCCATGGCCATGGCAGAGTGAAATAATAGAAAGAGTTTCTATTTAGATTTTCATATTGGACTCGAATCGAATGATTACATCATATGACAGAGACTAGGGTTTGACGAGTTCACCTAAACCCTAATCTGATCGGGGCTCAAGATAGAAGAACTGAATCACACAGGTAGCTGCACCAAGAGGTTCGCATTCAGCTCTGATGGGTTGCCACCATATACTGCTAGGTGTCACTGGTGGATTTTGGGAGCAATTAGAATGATTTAGATGATCGATCATTCTAGCTGTTCGAATCAGAAGAGTTTTGATCCATCGAAAGGAGTTTCGATGATGTCGATGATAGAGATCATGACATATCCCATTACCATACAGAACTGAACCTAACTGGATCACACAAACAAGGGTTTGAATCTGGTGATCATCAATTGAACTGATCTAGTTCAATTGATCTGAATGAGATTCAATTAGGTTCAAGGAAATCGTGCTAGCACTCGATTGAACCTAACGTTCTTCTTTTGCTATCATAAATAAGTTGTCCTGTCTGAGCCAAAGGAGTTTGTGCTCAAATAGAGGCCTTCATATGGTCTGACAGGAGGTTGTCCAAGTCAGAAAAGGTTATCTTATTTGTAAGACACTACTGCCATTTTTTGTCACCTGCCATTTCTTGTTCTTTAACTTTGGTCAAAAGTCTATCTTTGACTGGTCAAACGTTGACCATTGACACTTTGACTTTTGACCACATGTCATGCACCTATTGGAGAGCTGGTGGGGGCCTGTCCCCCTACCAGAACTTGGCAAGAAGAAGGGCGCACGCCATCCTAGGCTTGTGCCCACGTTGGAGGCGCCTAGGAGTCCTTGTTGGACAAGGACTCCATCTTCTTTTTGGATTCCAATTAGAGTTCTTCTAAGAACCAACTTTGACCGGTCTAAGGCACCCTCTAAGGAGGAATCCAGGGGACTCTATTTCCACCAATCAGATTTAGATCTGATTTCACAAAGGGTTGTGATTGGTTGGGAAAAAGAGAAGTTGGATCACAGCTAGTTTATAAATAAGACCCTGTACCCAACTCAGATTTAAAAAAAAAGGAATATATGATGAGATCATAGTTTCTCCATGCCCCAAGGCTGCCTCTCCCCTCCCTCTCCACACCAAACCACCTTCTCCCCTTGCTCTCCACGTCCAAAAGGAGTTTTGGACCTTGGTTGGTGCAATTCAGATCAAAAAAAGGTGATCAAAAGTAAGAAGGCTATGCTTCTGCAAAGGATGACTGCTCATCTTCAAAAAGAGTTTTGAAGATCCTCCAGATCAGATCTAGATTTGATTTTTGGAGGCGTGATAGAGAAGAAGAGGATCTCCAAATCCAACCCGAGTGGATACCGGTAGAGGCCAGGCGCTTGCATGGCTAAGATCCAGAACCTTCCGCTGCAAACAAGATCATCAATAGGGTAATAGGATTACCCAGATCAGGTAAATTAAATTTGATTTAATTTTCTTTTAATTTTATTTTATTAAAATAATAAGAATCAGATCTGAAACATATCAAGATCTGATTAGGATTAAGAAAAAAAATTTTGAAATATATCTCTTGATCTGATCAGATCTGAACGAACCTAGATCGAGAAATCAGAATTTCCTTCACATACATCATTGATCTTCATGGAATCTATTTTGGATCTCATGGCTTCTAGCCATTTCTCAGAGTCGGATCTCTGCATAGCATCCATGTAAGTGATCGGATCCTCATCGTTCTCATCGAGTTTGATGGGATCATCATCCTAAATCAAGAACCTATAGTATCTATCTGGATGGCATGGTACTCTACCAGATCGTCTTAATGGTGTGGGTTCACTAGGCTTCAGATCTGATCAGATCAAATCTAACTTAAGTTCAGCATTCTATGTCGAACTTTCTATCTATTAAACTTTATCAAGTTCAATTTTAGAGACAATAGTTCCTTCACTAAGGAACTCCTTTTTCAAAAAGATTGCCCTAAGGCTGATGAACATCTTTTGTTCATCAGCATGGTAGAAATAGTATCCTTTGGTCTCTTTTGGGTACCCTATAAATATGCACTTGTTAGACCTAGATCTAAGTTTATCTATAATTAACTGTTTGACATAAGCTGGGCACCCCCAGACCCTAAGGTGTGAAAGTACTGGCTTATGTCCTGTCCATATCTCATATAAAGTTTTAATCACAGATTTACTTGAAATCCTATTTAAAAGATAGCAGTCGATTCGAGTGCATATCCCCAGAGGAATATCGGCAAGCTGGCAAAATCCATCATGGATCGGACCATGTCTAATAAAGTTTGATTCCTCCTTTTACATACACCATTATGCTATGGTGTTTCTGAAGGAGTCCATTGAGAGAGAATCCCATTCTCTCCTAGATATGTGAGAAACTCATCGAAAATGTATTCTCCTCTTCAGTCAAACTGAAGAGTTTTAATACTCTTTTTAATTTATTTTTCTACTTTACTTCAAAATTATTTGAACATTTCAAAAGAATCTGACTTATATTTCATCAGATAGACATATTCATATCTGGATAGATCATCTATGAAAGTGATGAAGTAGACATATCCACCTCTAGCACTTATGCTCATTGGTCCACATACATTAGTATGTACTAGTCCTAAGAGCTCCGTGGCTCTCTCATCTTTTTCAGTAAAAGATGACTTGATCATTTTACCAAGAAGATAGGATTCATAGGTTGAAAGTGACTCACAATCAGTAAGTTTGAGAATATCCTCTTGAGCCAACCTACTTATCCTGTTCTTGTTTATATGACTTAGCCTACAATGCCATAAGTAGATATCTATCACATTATCTAATCTAGAATGTTTGTCAGTTGAATAGACTATATTAACAGATCATGATAACATATATATACCATTATTTAATTATCCACAGAAAGTAGTAACACCATTCACAATGACATTACAAACTTATTTCTTTATTGAAATTTCATAATTGTTCATGGCCAAAAGGCCTACACAAATGATATTTAAAAATAAATTAAGATAGAAATGACAATCACTAAGAACAATAATATGAGATTCAAATACAAGTTTCAAAATTTCTAAAGCTAAAACTAGAACTGATCTTCCATCTTCAATATTCAGTAATCTTTTGACTTGCTTGAATCTTCTACTGACCTACAATCCCTATAATGAATTGCAAATATGAGAAGGGCTTCTGATATCCAATACCCAGTTAGTAATATCACAAATAGAAAAATTACAAGAAGTTATCATATAAATACCTTACCCAGCAATAGCTTGCTTCTTCCTCTGCCTGTTCGAGTCTAGGGAGGCAATGTACTGAGAACAGTTCTTCTTCTGGTGCCCCCGCTTCTTATAAAAGAAGCATTCAGCTTGACTTTTATCGAGCTTAATTTTTTAGGTCTGGCCCTATATAGATGTCCTAGCCTGAACTAGCACCTTCTTAGCTTTCTTCTTCTTATTCTTCTTTCCTTTTTCAAAGGGTTGAGAACGAGAAGATGAACCTCCCACTAAGTTCACCGACTCCTTGTGGAGCTGGTGATCCTTCTCAAAGTTTTGAAATAACCCCAGTAACCCATGGTAGTCAACTTCAGGCTTTGACATTCTATAATGTGTAAGGAATGGGGATAAGACTTGGGCAGCGAGTTTAGTATTGCATCTTTTTCAATCTATTTGTGCAAGGAAAAGCCGAGCTTACTCAAGCGCTCTGTCAGCACGATCATGTACAGTACATGATTAGTGACAGGGGCTCCATCCCATATTTTAGCATTGAAGATGGTACAATCAATCTTGTGCCTCTCCACATCATCGGGTGTGCCAAAGAAATCCTCCAACACTTGAAGCATGTCCTTTGGCTGAGCCGTCTCAAATCTGCGACTGAATTCATCACTCATCGCAGTTAGTATAATGCAGCGCACTATGGTTCGATCACTGAGCCACTTCTGATAAGTGTCTCTGATAGTTCCACGTGCATTTGCAGCTAACTCCTCAGGTGCATCATCCGTTATCACATATAGGATGCGTTCATGCTCTAGGATAATCTTTAACTTTTGGTACCAGCTACCGAAGTTGGGTCCCACCTACTTATCATTATCCAATAATGATCAAAGTAATAGGAAAGTAGCCATATCTGCACAAAGAAAAACCATAATCTAATTAGTAATTGATTCATTAAACCTAGAGATTTGGACTTTAATCAAAAGGTTCTTTCACTATTTTATTTGAATTGGTAGTCTCTACCTCTAATTCGAGAAATTATCCTAATTCCTTAGTGGGTACTAGAATCAACATAGACTGCATATGAGCCCAACTTTGGTTGGCCAACCCATGTGCATCTAAAGGTAGGTTCATAACTAATTATTTTTTTAAATAATTTTTAGTAATTGAATTTTGCCCCAGCCCCTGATCAATTGGCTTTGGCCTTCTCAGAAAAGGATCCAGTTAGGTCCAACCATTAACATGACCATACTTGGCTCATCCAATTAATGAATGATTAGGCCCAACTTTGGTTGGCCCACCTGACCATCATTTAGAAAGATATAACCAAGAGATCATATAATGAATGATAATTTCATCAACTGATAAGCACCAGGCCTTTGGGCCTCTAATGATTATCCAACTGATGGACCCATTATCATCCACTTTAATGGAAGGCTATGATCCAGTTATCATATAACTATTTCATTTTAGAGATCTAATAATTTTAGAGAATTTAATTTAAAGATGGGGGAAGGTCAGATGAACCAGCTTATCATGATCCTCCCACTAACTTCACCAAGTTAGCTTAAGGAAGACCATTAATAGGCTGGTTTAGGAGCACCTAAATCAGTCAAACTGATTTACCTAGCTGACATAGGTTAGCTCGAATAGTCAAGTGATCCGATCAAAACATAATTTCACCAAGAGGCCAAGTAAGTTCGATTAGTGGGAGGATCTACCAAAGCTTGCCTTAGACATCATCAAAAATGGTCAGATAAGTAGGCTGTCAATTAAAGACCACCGGTCTGATTTACCTTAGACACCAACTGATTTAATTAGTTTTAATTAGATCAACCTAACAGTTCATGCTATACCGTATAGCCAAGAATCAAGTCCATCTTGGATCTCGTTAAAGATATGGACTTGATCAACTACAACTATTGTAATTGATCTAGAGAATCGTTGATCTAATCTATGACAATAATTGATTAGATTTAGTCAATTCTCTAATTAAGTTCATTCTTTAATCTAATCCTAGGTCTAATCCAATTAATGGACCTAATCTCCACTAACCCATTTAACTTAATATGTTATGATTCATGTCCTAGGATCTTCAATTTACAATCCTAAATCTTAATCAAACAACTTCTTAATTCTTAATTAAATTTTGGATGGAGGGTTGGGTTCGACTTTTTGAAAATAATTTTTATATTTATAAAATATTTTTATAATATGGTTCTACTAATCAAGTTGCATGTTTGATTCATAATCAATATGCAAGTAAGAAGAGCATGAAACTATTTTAGATCTAATCTAAACAAATTCATGTAATTGAAATAATTTCAACATCAATCAATCATAAGTCAACTTAGATCAAATCTAATATATTTATGATGATTAAAATTAGATTAAAATATTTTTAATTAGATCATAAATTTTTTTAGATTTAATCTAAAATTTTATGATCAAAGTTTTAGATTAGCATGTACTAGGACAACCTTTTCACTATAAAGGATAAATCTTATAGCAGGACAACCTTATAAGATCAGTCCGTACAATCTAAAATTTTATTTTTAAATTTAAAATCTTTTAAAATAAATCATAAATAATATTAGATCATATCTAATAAATTTATGAATAATATTAGATCTATACGAACTAGGACAACCTTTGCACTGTAAGGGGTAAACCTTACAGTAGGATAACCTTAAAGCGATTCATATGATCTGAGATTTTAATTTTAGATTTAAATATTAAATTATTAATTAGATCTAATCCAAAAATAATCCAAGCATGCATCAATAATCATATAATAATTAACCTGACTCTGATACCAATTGAAGGAATCAGATCTAGGGTTTTAGGGCTAGATCTTGAAACTTTTTCTAGATCAGCAGCGAAAGACTCAAAATTAATTTAATTAATTCTAAATATCAGATAATTTCTAGATCTAAGACTATATTATATGATTATTGCATGGCATTTAAATCTAAAATCAAAAATAAACAAGAAGAAAAGGTTGATCATATCAACCTAGATCTACACTACATCTCATGCATGTATGAAAAAAATAATAGATCAGATCTATTATCTGAGCGAGTGAGATATTCTAACTCATTGATCTAGGTTTGAGGATGAAGTTGCAATCCGTACACATGACCGACCTCTAGGAGTCGTCCACACAAGCCCACGATCACGATAAAAAATTCAAATGCTGGAAATCAGGATAGTATGCTAGTGCTGTGCTGATCTTTCTTCGATAGTTGATCAGATGCCTTCTTTCTTCTAGATTAGACTCTTCTAAAGATAAGAAGGAGGAGAAGAGGTTTTAGATATGAGACACTCTCAGAAAATCCAAGGAAGAAGGAAGAGAAGAGATGAACATAGCAATCCTAGAGGAAGACCCTCTTCTTCTTCTCTTTGCTCTCACCTAGACACCTAGTTTTGTATCTATTGAATCTCAATACCTAGAGGTTCTGTCTCCTTGATTTTCACATGCCTCAAAGTCCTCTCAAAGGTCTATAACCCATAAAAATTTTAAGCCAAAATTCATTCAAAATATATAGGAAAAGAAGAATGCTTGTCTAGATCAAATACTAGACAAAAGAAGGTCAAACAGGGCAAGTCAAGGGGCACCCAACTCTTGGGCGCCCCCTCCATAATTTTTTGCATGTACCAATAAGAAAAGGTACACTAGAAAAGGGGTTTCTCACATGGAATAAGAGAGTAATTAATTGGGAGAGGGGGTGGCACCTTTTGGGAAGAGTTTGGGTTTGTTAGGATTCTATCTCATAGAATCCAATATCAAAACAAACTCCTTCTTTGACTTGGTCTTCTACCCAATTACCGTATGAGAAAGAGAGGAAGAGAGGGGGCATACGTGAAGATCAGAAAGAAAAAGATTTTTCATAAAAAATATCAAAAAAATAGGCATAGAGGGCATTGGGACTAAGGTGGCACAAGGAGGAATCCTAGTCTTACTATGATTCTATCTATGACTTGGTCAAAGTGGTTTCTTAAACCAAATTAAACCAAAACTAACTCAACCAAATTAAATTAGGTTCTAACCTAATTAATGATTTAATTAAATTAGATTAAATTTAATTTAATTTTAATTTAATTTTTTAATTAAATTAGAAAATTGGGTTGACCTAAGTCCTAGTTAGACTAGGACTAGTTTTTTTCTTGCACTTGACTTATCCAATAAGTCAGTTGGACTTGATCCAATCAAGCCCAAACTAAATTTAATTAAATTATATTTAATTAAACTTAATTTTAGTCCTTTGGCTTAATTAAATTAAGCCAATTTATAATTGAATTGCTAATCAATCCTCTTGCAACACTTGCACTAGGTTAAACATCAATCGTATTGATCGTTTAACCCTAGAACGATTCTCAATCATTGATCAACCATCCGATCAGATCATGAGCTTTAATGTGTGTGACCTCATAGGTCTAAATCTAAGCCAGTAGGATAAGAATAAATTTTTATACCAATCGAAGCGATCATCTAGCAAAGATACCCAACGATCGGATAGATCGAATGTGTAGAACACCATCCTTAGAACCCATGAGGATATAGTTTCCATATAATTCATCCCCTTTATCAAAATACTCATAGGACACCTCAAAGTTTAATTGTCAACTCTAATCAGATTGTCCATATTGTATTTCAAAATATCAAATTCATCTAATGGATTATCCTGGCTAAGGTTTTGCTATATTAAAATATAGTGATACATTCTTCTCCAACTCTTGGAGTGGTCAATTTCATATTGATCATACATTGACTTTACAAGTACTTAACTGTGCCCAAAAGTCTTCCGTTATTAAATTAAAAATTTAGTTAGTTCGGTACCAAAGCACAGTGAGTTACTTGCATGTCACTGAGGTGATCTCAGATCTAGAGACACTTATACCTATATCCCATAAGAGACATCCTCAATAGCAAAATGCTCTAGAGTTGGTCATATTCAATGATGATATATCTATACATCTCACCTATATGCTATATCAGTGCCTCCATACTCTTTGATTAAGAGGACAATCAATCTGTATGGTATACATCGATCTATGCTCAATAGATGCTGTCGTCCTATTCAATAGCCTATCATTTGATCGTGAACTGATTTAAGGACTAATCGATAAATTCTCTCTTTATGAAAACTAAATAGTCCTAAGGACTTCATCACAAAAATGGAGTTCGTTAGAAGATGAAGACTTGTGATGAAAAATATGCCAAAGTATTTTATTTATCAATGATCAATTACATATATAAAGTAGCTTAACTATTAACAGGCTAATGATTGGCTTTTGGGACATAATTTTTAATAGTTGGTAGTTCTAATAAGCAAGCTATTGGTGGGTTAGGTGGTGGCTTAAAATTTTCAATCCAAATTGGGATGGTTTCAGGGTAGGATGTATATACTTGGTCGTTTACTTCTATATTGTACCCATCATCATCAAAATCATCGACCTCATAATGAGCCCTATAGGGATTTTATGAATCTTGGTAAAGAATTATGGGTGAAGCTTCCTCTGGTATGTTGTTCACTTGTGGTTCTTAGAAAGTCTCTATTAGATCCATCATCTCATTAGTTTGCCCTTTTCTGTCAAAAAGATTGGGTGATTCTCAGGCACTTAGGGCTAGATCCATATATAAGTAAGGTGATGGAATTGATTTGTTCCATAATTTTGATTTTTTTCTATATATTTCTGCTTCAGGGATATGGTCTAATAGGGTCTTTTTAGTTGTGCAGAGTTGTTCTATGATCATAGTATTTTTAAGAGTTTTACTTGATTGTTTAGGAAAAGCTATAGGGACATTAAAATTTCTAGCAAAGTATGGTCCCTCAGGTTCACTCTCTGGTTGATTAGGTAACTCACTTTCCTTCTGTTGATTGAATGTAAGCCTCCGCTTTTCTAGTTCTTTAAAAGTTTGCATATAGAAGTGATAGATTTGTTATAGGGTTTGATTCTTGAGTTCTAATTCATTTAATGCTTGCTGAATCCTCTCTTCAAAAGTTGTCTCCTTATTATTTGAAGAAGATTGATGATGTGGGTAGGGCATATCATAAGATGTATCCATAAAAGTGGGTTTTTATGGCACCGGGGTAATCATTGGTTATGACTGCTACGAAAATTTGGTTGAGCCCCCCATTCTGGATTATAAGTATTATAATATAGATTATTTTCTAGTCTATAGGTCATTTGGATTTGATCTTGATAAACTTGCTCATACATATACTCAGAAAATTGGTTTGGGCATCTTCTTGTAAAGTGGATAGGGCTCGAACAAATTGCACAAACTTGTTATGTAAAAAGAAGAGATATATAGGAAGAGTTTTCTTCGGCTACTAGATGATCTAATCTACGGGATAGCTCATCTACTCTACTCTCGAGATCCATTCTAGATTTGTTTATTTGTTTTATTTTTTTTAAGTTTAAAGAAATAAGAAAGAGACGAGGAGAAAGAATTCTAAAGATAAGAGCTTAAAGATTCCTAGATCTAGAGATAATAGAGGAGAGTATTTTAATTAGGATTTAAATTTAGTATTTAATTATAATCAAATTAGTCAAGCATGGACTCTCTATCCTAGGGTTAACCTAGATCTAGACGCTTCTAACTGCCAAGGTCACCTTCAAGCCCTCCAGGTGAAGAATCAGTCACTCAACTGGTCAGATAATTATAAGGTCGATAGAAGTCCCCCCGTTGCTTTTCTTAGACACCAATTATCTTAGCTAGGTAAGCTAACGGAATCAATTAAGTAACCACCTTTTTTTGAAACTTGATCCTTGAACAACTTGCCTTAGACACCAATCAAACTGACTAACCTTAACTCGATCCAACTCTAGGGTTCCTTATCCTAATGAGCTCGAATATTCTTAAGGGCTAACATCTAATTGATTTTAAATTAAGATCTAGGTTAATGCAATATGAAGGATGGTAATTTATGGGCTAAGAAAGGATGATTAAATCCCCATCTTATCTTATTTAATGGGTTGTGCCCTTAAAGTAGATTATGAATATGCAATACAAATTAAAGAAGATGTCCAAACATGTTTAAAAATTAATTTTAAGTTATGTTTTTGGTTTTGTTAAATTAATTAAGTGTTACGAGATGTTAGTGATTTTTTTAGGGTTTATGGTTTAATCTTTTTATAAGTGTATTTTAGGTTTTTGATTTATTTGGTTTCATAAAGAAAGTAAATTCTAGTGATTAAGTCTTAAAAAGCAATAAATTACTAATCTATAAAAAGTAGTAAATTAATTATATAAAATAAGATAATTATTTTAACTATGCAATTAAGGTAATTTAGCTAGAAAGCAATAAATAAATCATATATGGAAAATTATATAAAGCAAAAATTTAAAGAAAGCATAAATAAGCATGAAAAGTAAAAATAAAAAAGAAATAATAAATTAAAAATTTAAAGCAGTAAAATAAATAAGTAAAGCAAATAAAATAATAAAATAAAGTAGTAAACTAAAGTAATAAAATAAAGTAGTAAAATAAATAAGATAATAAAGCATATAAAGCAATAAATAAGAAAAAAAATTCTTTAAATTTTTTTAAATTTTAATATTTTTATAAAAAAAATTATTGAAGCAATCATGCTATAATTTTCGACAACGATGCCAAAATTTGACTGCTTATTGTTAGAGTATCAAATAATAATTAAACATGATTTTACTATTTAGTAGGACAGTTGGTGAGTCGAATGTCGATTTTTTCAAAAATTAAAGGCTAAATTATATTTAATTTAATTAAAAATAAATAAATTAATTTTAAAATAAAAATTTAATTAAATAGATTAAAAAGAGGTAATCGAAAGTTTAGTAAATTAAAGAAAAAATAAAAAGAAAGTAAATACTTAATTAATTAAGATTTTTGAATTAATAAAAAATATTTTGAAATTTTGAATCCATCTCTAATAAGATTGTGGTAATTCTTTTTAATATAAAAATTAATATTTTAAGAATTTAGTTATGATTATAAATTTATTTTCTTAGAGTATGAATTATATCTTTTGATTATGATCAATCTCCATGAAATCATAAATTATTTAATATTTTAATTCTTAAAAATTTAAAATATAATTTTTAATAATTTTTATTTAAAATAAATTATTAAATTAAGTATGGACTGTATCTGCCGATCATAATCCATCTTAATGAATATAATTTATTTAGATTAATAATAAGCATGCCACAGAGTCAAGATCTCATGCATAAAAATAAAATTCATTAAAAACTAAGTATAAGAACATATTTGCATAAAAAGAATTATGAAAGATAAAAAAAAAAAATTACAACCCTTGTTCGAAGACTTCATCTATTCTTCTAGAATCCAGCTCCTTAGCCATGCATGGTTGACGATCTGCTCGCTTCCAGCATCTTTAGAGCATTTTTTATTGAAAATTGGAAGAAGAAAGGAGGAAAAAATGAGGAGAAAAGAGAAAAAGAGAGAAGAAACTCTTTTTCTCTATTTTTTTGGGCTTCAAGAACTTCTTCCTAGGTTATGGAGGTAAGGCTGCTTAAATAGAGAAGAAAATAGGGTCAATAGGGCTTTTTTCAGAGTTAAAACCAAGTCCAGATCGATTTCTAACACCTTGATAAATTTTGGCCATCAGATCTTGATCAAACGGCTCAAAAACCCTCAAAAATCCACCATTGGAAGTTCCTGATCAATGTCGAATTGATTTCTAACCGTTGGATCTTGATTTGGAGCAATATCGACCATTGGATCATGCCCAGGAAGCCTGAGAAATCCTGTTTAAAATTAGATTCACTGTCTGCCATTCGATCTCGATCGACTACGATGTCAGCCATTGAATCGTGCAAAATTGACTCCCACTAACCTGTGGACTGCACATAGACCAGGTACACCATGAGCCTCCACCAACCAGCAACTATCGCACTAGATAAAAAGATGAAGATGCCCCTATAAGCTATGATGAAAATACGGTAGACCCTTTAAGGGTCTATGCTCACCACGTGTCATGCGCCGACTGGCCGCACCTGCTGAGCTAGCCGATATTCCATGGACCGACCGATCGGTCCACTGTGCACCGGCCTTATTTTTTTCATCTTTTATTTTAACTTCTAGGCTTCATAACTTTTTCATTTTAGCTCCGATTTGAGTGAAATTTATTACGTTGGAACCCATAAATCGAGCTCTTCATATTGATAGATTTTTTTTCCTACAAAATACTAATAAAAGTATTAATTTTTTAAAATAAATATTAATTATTATATTATTTTAATACTTTTATTTTGTAAAATGTGGTAATTATCACCTGTGACTATGGAGAGGGAGTTGCACAGAGAGCTTCGAGGATTGCCGGTGGCGACGCTACAAGAAGACAGCGACGCTAGAGGTAGCCTGCAAAATGAGAGAGACACAAGAAGATGAGATAGAAAGAGATAAGAGAGAGAAAGAGAAAGAGAGAGAGTAGGTAGGGGGCGGATCGGGCTGAGGAAAGAGAGGAGAGAGAGAGTGGGGCGGATTGGGCCGAGGAGAGAGGAGAGAGAGAGCAGGGAGGGGTGGGCCGGTGTCCGGCTAGCTAAGAAGAGAGGAAGGGAGAGAGCAGGAGGGATAGATGGGCCAGAAAAGAAAGGAGGAAAAGGAGAGAGAAGAGAGAGAGAGCAGGAAGGGTTGGGTTGTGGCGGGCCACAGAAGAGGAGAGAAGCGGGGGGCGATCGGCCAGAAGGAGGAGAGAGAGAGCAGGAGGGGTCGAGGCCGCGATTGGCCGGTCGGGAGAGTAGGAGAAGGAGGGGAGTGGCGAGCCACGCCGCAAGGGAAGAGAGGAGGAGGGGAGTGCGGGCTGTGTGAGAGGATGGGAAGAGGAGGAGGGAGTGGTGGAGCCGTGCCAGGCTGGTCGAAAGCCAATAGGAGGTAGGGGAGGAGGCGACATCGATCGGGAAAAGAAATGGAGGAGTTGGAGCCTCACTGATGGTGGAGAGGAGAGAGAGAGCGATCGATGGAGGAAAAACCAATTTGGGGGTGGATAAGGCAAAAATAACCTAACCTATGGCAGTGATTTTCGAACTGCTGCTATAGATCTATGGCAACGATTACTGAGAACTGCTACCATAGGTCTATGGCAGCAGTTATGAAACCGCTATAATAGATCTATGGCAGTGGTTCTCAGTAACCACTGCCGTAGGTTAAAAATAATTTTTTTTATTTTTATTTTAAATATTATATAATTTTAAAATTTAATATCCATCTTCATCATTCATTATCTAAATAATTATCATAAAAATATCATCACAAAGGATCTTCTCAATCCGATGGCCCTAGCTTCATCGATCAAAAAAAATTGATTTCGATGATCACGAACGATGATGCGATGATCTAATAGATAGAGACCTCCGATGGATCCAAAAATCTGTAATAATGATCTCGGTGATGTTTGTAGCATGCTATCAAAGTTTTACTTCAATCGAATATCGTTATTATGATCAATTTAGTATTGAATAATTTTGACCGTTAAATGATAAATGAGTGATCAAAGGACCAGACGGCGTTTAATTATGAGATAATTTTTTTCATAAATGATATTGGCTACTACTTTAATTATTTTTATGGTGGTAATCATAAAATTCAACTCATGGGTCTAAGAATGATTCAAAACTATACGTCGCTTGATACCCATTCTTAAACTCCATTGGTAATTATGCTCATACTTTTACAAGATCTACTTAACATGAATAGTTTATACAAAAATAATTTGAATTTTACAATCATCATCATATAAAATAATTAAAATTATAGCATAGATCATTTAACTAAAAAATTATCTCGTAATCGGATGCCATTTGACCCTTTGATCGCTTGTTTCTCATTTAACAGTCAAAATCATTCCATACTAAATTGACTATGATAACGATATTCGATTGAAGTGAAACTTTGATAGTATGCTACAAACATTACTGAAATCATCGTTGCAGATTTTCGGATCTATCGGTGGTTTTCATCTATCAGATCATCACGTTGTCGTTCGTGATCGTCGAAATCGAATTTTTCTGATCGATGAAGCTAAGGCCATCATATTGAGGCAGTTTTTTGTAATGACACTCTAATGATAATTATTTAAATAATGAACGGTGAAGATAGATATTAAATTTTAAAATTATATAATATTTAGAGTAAAAATATGAAAAAAAGATATGGCAGCGGTTATGCCTAACCGCTACAATATGTTGGGCCTACGGCAGCGGTTATATGGAACTGCTGCTATAGGTCGCATCTATTGCAACGGTTATATTAAACCGCTACCATAGGTTCGACCTATGGCAGCGGTTAGTGTAAACCGCTGCCATAGGTCGGACCTATGCAGCGATTCTTTATAACTACTACCGTTGGGCTTATTGCAGTGGTTTCAAAAATCGCTGCCATAGTATACGTTGTCGTAGCCCTTTTTTGTAGTAGTACTCGGAGTTGGGATTGAAAAATCAAAATGTTGCATGCTCATGGCCGGCAAGGAGTATATTTAGCTTGGTTTCTTTTTACAATTGCAGGCAAGTTGATTCCAAAGATCGTAGATGGTATCAATGGTTTCTTCTTCAAGTAAGTTCTATTGCTCCATAAAATCTAATAAAGCAGCTCATCTTATTTTTATCATACTCATGTACCCTTTCGTCTATAATGGTCAAACATATTGCTTCTCCATACAGCTCCCAAACCCAATCTACTAAATTTATCTTGTCATCTGGCTTTCTACCACAAGCAATTCCTAATATGGTTGCTCCAAAGCTGTAGATGTCTGGCACTTTTCTAGCTTTTCCGTTGGATGGCATCTTGCATCTTCATTAGTATAAAAAAATTTATGCTTATAATTACTTATTTTTGGTATATAATTGTTAAAAGGATAAAATGTTTATCCTTTTGATGCATTTGATAATTTATTATAACACATGAACGAGCAGAGTTCTACGGTATTTAGCATGCTACTTAATGAACTAAAATGATTCCCAATTTTGCCCATGCTACATGTCGAAAAATAATCATACAATGAACATAAGAAGATTGTAGGCTTGAACACTTCATATGGTGTTTCCATTGTCTATGTACCAGATTGTAAATATGGCTATGATCTCAACTTGGCCTGCAAATTGTGTGCAAGACCACGTCTCCCATGGCCCAACTAGCGAAGTTGATTCAGGTTCAAAGTATTTAATCAAAATGTAGTTTGTCTAGATGTGGTCAGATCTGTGATCTGATGGGGCAAGTTAAACCTTAATGTTTGATCAAGGATAAGCTAGGTCAATTTGCCCGCACTGTGGGTTCAATTGATTGGTTTGAATGAAGAGGATGTCTTGTGAGTTGGATCATCACATGGACATGTTAACTCAGCCCATGTTTTATGGAGATTATAGGCCAATTTAGTGTTTACTACTGGGTTCAACTTTGTTAGGTTGAGGAAAAACCTAGACCAATTTCAATAGAGATCCTAAGCTCAGGATAATAGTTGATGAGCTCAATAGCCTGAACATCACAAACGTAAGAATTTGTTTACTGAAATATATATGTGCATGATATGCATGTTGATTTTAGGACAAAGGTAGGGAAATTTTGATTGTATACAGCTTGTATAAAGTAAATATGTCCGGGTGCTTACCTTATAGTAAAACTTCTTCTAAGATGATAAAAAATAGACTTAATAATAAAATTTAAAATTAAGCTTATGTTAGATTGTTTTCGTCTATGTGCGGTAGCGCTCTTCTTCTAGCTGATAATACAACAGGTGAGGTCAATTTATTTCTTGTCACTAGATACCCGCAGGGCTGTCCGTGGTTCCTTGACGAAACGGGCCGACTACCATGATCTCCACGCAGCAGAAGCAAGTATTTAATATGCTTCTCTCTCTCTCTCTCTCTCTCTCATCTCTGCTCTCTCTCTCCTCTCTCTTCTCTCTATATATAATATATATATATATATATATTATATATATATATATATATATATTATATAATATATAGATAATATGTATGTATGTATGTATGTATACATACATACATACCATACATAATAATACATACATACATCATATATATATTATATATATATATGTATGTATGTATGCTATGTATGTATGTATATATGTATTGATGTATGTATATATGTATGTATACATATAAATGTATGTATGTAATGTATGTATGTATGTATGTATATTATATATATGTATGTATTTATGTATGTATGTAATTATACTGTATGTTGTATGTATATACATATGTTATGATATGTATATATAGTATGTATATATATATAGTATTGTTAGGGATAAATCCGCTTCCCGGCCGAAGTTCATTTTGTGCTCTACCTAAATGCGCAACCAGTAGCCAGGAAGAGCTTAACGGCGGATCTTAAGCCGAACCCCTTCAGCTGGCCAGACTTCTCGAATCTTCAGCCTAGCCGAAACTACTACGGCCGAACTCCTTCGAACCTCTTCATCTGGCGCGAACTGCTTAGGCGGCTGAGCTTCTTTGACTCCCAGCCAGCCGGACTTTAACCACAAGCCTCTCGACGGCCGAGCTTCAGTCGGAATCCCGCCAAAGAGCCGAACTCCTTCGAGCCCTCCCGACGAACTCCTCGATGGCGGCCCCTTCGCCGACTGCCTAAGAACCGAGCCTTAGCTGCCACTCCTCCAGTTAGGCGGCCTGTTGAAAGCCGAGACTCCCTCCGCACTCCTTCGGCCTAAACGCCCTTGGAGTCGCGAACTTACTTTAAAAATTGATATGATGCCCAAGTCCACCTACCAACGCCTTGCTCTTCGAGCTAACGGCTGCCGGACTTCGACGGTATGCGCGCACTACACCAGTCTGACGATGTCACTCTCTCCATAACCAGTTCCAGCGGTTCGCAATCGGACGACATGGGCCGCACTACATGATGATACCATCTCTCCGTAACCAGTCCCATGCGGCCCATGACTTGCCAATTGGCTGTCACTTATCCACTGACGACGCCTTCTTCTCCGTACCGAACTCCATGCGGTCCCAATGCTTGCTACCATGGCGGTATGGCCGCGCACCATCAATTAAGCTCCGTCTAGTAAAGGACCCTTCAAATATGCAACCCTATACCACTGCCTCTCTTCTTTCCCTAAGCTCTTCGGGAACTCATTCCGAAGCAACATCCAATTCTGTTGGCCAAAGCTGACTGATCGTGGAGGGTCTTGCTAGAGCCACCCCCACCGGCCCGGAAGATCTTTATTTTGCAAGTCTCTGGCGGCGATCTGTCCAACCACCCGCTCCAGCTAGTCCCAGCGACGATTAGATTCTGCGTCAACATTGTATATGTATATATTGTATAT
>QRFJ01000060.1:2796357-2925972 GCA_006176705.1 Cocos nucifera | reverse complement strand
GTCAACATGATGCAGATGTTCTCAAAGCATCCCCTCCACTTCTAGTCATCATAATAGTGATGTTTGCCCCTTCAGGGGCTACAGGCAACTTCAAACGTTGGAGCCGTTTATGTTTCAGAATTTCTAATCCATTTTTAACCTCTCTTGGCAAGCAAGCCCTTCCCTCAACCTGTCAAAAAGGAGCAATGAAAATGAGATCAAAATCAAATGTCAAATGAATTATCAATATCACCTTAGTGTTTCACCTGGAAGAAGAATTCATGAAAAATAAATAACTGAAACCAAAATTACAGTTTTTGTGGTGCTACTTTTATATATTATTTTGTCATATAACAAATAAAAATTCAGCTTGTGATGTCAGGAAATCAAGGATATGAAGCTCTAATACCTGAAGGAAAGGAAAGTAGAAAGATCTTTATAGTCTGATGGGATTGAGGTCCTTTAGAATAGCAAAAGCTAAAAGTATACTTGCAGGAATTTTGAAAATCAGATTTCATTATATGAAAATTAAACTAGAAAGGGACAGTTTCATGGAAACTAGGCCTGGAATGAAAATGGCTACATGAGGTAAGGTAAGACTCCAGGGCAATTTCAGGTCTTAATAGATGTTTCATTGGAAAATAGGCTAAAACTCAGTTTATAGATGAACCATAAAGGAGGACGAGAAGATAAAAGAAAGGGTAAGAGTGGAGGAGATTAGTGCATGCTTTTATAAGTTAATACAAGGGATTCAGTGCATATACAGCAGATTTCATAAAATATACAGGTAACAAGGACAAGCTTTCCTAGTGGAAAGATAGGTGACTTTGTACTCATTTTAAAATCTTGATTACAAGTTAAGCTTTCTGCACCTTTGGCAGCTGGGCATGTTATATTAACCAACTTGGATTTTAAAATTGAGTATTGAAGCTCGCCCAACACCTAGAACTAGTTTGCATAATAGAAGGAAAACAGAGCTGCTTTGGAAAAAAGAGGGCTAAAACTACTATCATCAATGTAAAAGGCTAACAAGAGCACCACAAAAAGACATGTCATATGGAAGGACTACAAAAACATGACCAAACTGAGATCCATCATTGGAAATGACTACCTAGACTAGAGCCAGAGGAGACATGTTGAGCAAGTCAATCATAGAGCATTCTAATCTACTTTAGTACTAGAGAAAGCTTTTGCCTTCAAATAGGCATTTAAAGCATATTGATCATGGTGCAAGTTTCTAGATGTTGTATTTTTAGCAAACAGAAGGTCTACAACCATGTACCATCTCTAGTATTATCACTTTATATCAGACAGCCGAGCTCTTTAAGAAGTTATCTAAAGAATAGAACCAACCAAAGCTCCATTCACATTTCAGCCATACAAGACAGAATGTTGCTCACTTCCTGGGAAATGCGAAATAACAGGGGAATATATATATATATTTGTTTAAAAACCCTAATGAACTCCTTAATGGGTTCCTGCCTAAAAAATAAAATATTTGTTTAAAAACCTCACTGAACAAAGAGCAGAGAAGCATGTGACATTCCACACCTTTAAAACCACCCTTGTCCTTAGGGTTGAACATTTGGAAAATACACTTAAAGATTGCAGTAGCATTCCTTAGAGGATCTATCGCTATCATGTGAGTGCATTGAGCCAACAGCTTAGTGAATCTTGATTGCTCCAGTATCTCCACAAATAGTCTGTAAGGGATTGGACATGAATTATTCTAGAATATTAGATTTTAAAAAATTAGTCAATTCTAAAATGCAGCATTTTTGGAGACATAAATAGACTATCATGAAAAGATTGCAAAATAAACACCTGTGCAATGCGACATGTGTCATACAAGGTCTCATGCTGTTATAAAATGAGAATAGTGAAATCTGCTACTCTTTTGAAATCAACTCATTGCATCACGTGCCAACCAAGAGATTACAGGTTCCATATGCAGATTCCTTGCTTTATAACTAATACTCCTTCGCATGTGCAAAATTACCTATACTTTCCCATATATAACCTTAGTGATGAGGGACAATAGCCAATGAAGCATAAAAGCTGTTTAGTGCCAAATCTTGAAGCATCATGTCATCATCAAAACTTTTGATCACAGCATGATACTACAGGAGGTCCAATCTATTTATGTGCCCTACAAGAAAGTCTTGAAGAGAATTGCAATTGGTGCAACATTCACAGTTTCTGACAAATAATCTACAGTACCAAGTCAGCATCAATAAGTTCCTCAAAACACTTGCATTTTAAGATTTGGTAATATGCAGCATAACAGACTTCTTGGGATATATGGCCAACCCAACCTTCAAACTAACAAGAAAATATATTGCACTAGAGCTTATTGATGTAGCAGCAATCGAAGATTGCTTGCTGCCACTTAAGGAGGATGAAATGGGCAAAAGAATTGGCTTCTAAGGCTCTTTGATCATTGGTTTGTGCAATATATGGGCATAATCAGATGATCATCAATTTATGAAGGTACGCATGGGCCTTATCCTACCATTCAATGCATTAAAGGAGTAAATTGAATTGCTCAAATGGCCAGATTTGTTTAGACTCGAGTTTCTTTTTCTTTGATTATAGGATGAGGGGCTTTTTAAGAAGTGTAAATTAGGGGGCTGATGCTGTTCGCATATCTAGCATGAACAGTATTTGCTACAGTGCCGGGCCTAGTTAGGAGTCCTAGTAGAGGTCAAATAAGCCAGTCGATCAGCAGGATTTGATGCGATTTGTTTCAATTTCTACAAGAGTCCTAATATCAAATTAGGGAAAGATAGAAGTCTGGTTGGCCTTATATGTAAGCCTTGTTTGGGCATCAAACAGTGATGTATGCAGGAATCTTCCAGAAGAAGAGAAGATTTTTGGAGCCTGGTTCAGCTGCCTCTTACCTCCCTTTCAGTCTCTTTTCCTTAACCTTTGGAGTCTGTTTTTACTTAAGATCTGCTGCTTGGTTAACTAGATTTGCATCTTTATTAGGGGTGACAATTGGGTCAGACAAGATACAGGTAGGGTTGGACACAAGACAGCAAAATTTTGTCAACCCAAACCCGAACTATTTAAAAATCCAGACCTGAACTTGACCCTTCATTAAACAGGTAACTAACCCAATTGTAGAATGAGTTGAATCGAGTTAATTGGTTAAGCATTGCCACCCATAATCTCTATTCACTGATTTTGATTTGAACATCACTATTGACCATTAAGTTCCATCAGCAGAAACCCTAGATATTGATCTTCCCCAACTTCCTTCACTTAAATAACACTAGGACAGACCAATTTAGTCCTTCATTTACACACGAAGCTAAAATCTGTGTCCTTCTGCCTGTTCTCAGTCCTTGGACACTAGGGGACTGATCGAAATTAAGACTTCACCTAACCTCTATCCTTGGCCCTTATTGCATGTCTTAAGGTGGTCCTATATCACTCATTCAATAAACCACTATGATAGTGAGAATAAGCATCTTCTCTGCTTGTTTAAAAACAGTCCTAGCCAAGAACAGGAGATAGGTATTTTGCATGAGACTAGCACAGAATGGTGCAAGAAAGAGAGAGGCCAAAATGTCCTACCTGAGTATCTAAGTTCTAGAGCACCATCAAACTAAAAATTGTGACTATGAGCTTATCATAAGTTTGCAAGACAGTTTACATTGTCATCATAATTGACCTTGATCTAATGATTGCATGGCTCAAACCCGAGATCCAGTTTCACAAGCAGACAGGCTTTTGTCAATCTTATCCAATAACTCATCAAATGTATTAAATAGAAAGTCGATCTTAATTGGAATCTTGTTGAGAGTTGAGACCTATCACATTTGGTCATAAGGACATGCAAATATTGAAAACTATTGCTTGACCAGCAAGGACTGATTTCCTACATCTCTTGAATTTTTTCATCCCAAAAAAAAAAAAAAAAACCTTGGATTTGTCTTTCAGTACACCCCAATAAATGAGTATTGCTGGTAAGACCAATTGTTCAGCAACATCAGCTGGGCAGTGATCGAGAACAAAGCATGTGATAGCAAGATAGTCCGCATGACTCAAAAAGAATATCTTCAAAACTCACTGGGAGACAAATCAGATCAGGAATACATGTATCCAACATGAACATCACCAGAGATATAGTTTAATCAGCATATGCGGCTCTTTGACATCATTTTTTGCATGCAAAAATTGCTAAGAATCATTAAGTGGAAAGGCACATGTCATCATTTTTCACAATGGAAAATTGTTGAGAATCATTAAGTGGAAAGGCATGGGTCCTTTCTAGATGTACCTCCGTCCCTACAGAGTATCTTGCGTACTTATCCTAGAGAATTCCCTCAATATAAGGCTTGTAAAATTACTACGCCGCCATTAAAATCAGTGAACCGCTTTCTTTTCTTAAGAGTTGGAACATATTGGTGTCAGGATTGGTGGAAAGCCCCTCCACATATTCCGACTCAAACTAGAGATTCTTAAAAATAAAAGTCAAGCATATCACACCTTTTCCTGCACATATCTCTAAAGACTCCTGAATTTACGCAGAAGTTATTAATTATTGCAACGCAACAAAGAGGAAAAGATAGAAAAATACCAACTTTATCAAAATGGAAAAACAAAACAAAGCAGAACATACATGAAGTCACAAAATTCTAACTCTGGCGCTGGAGCAAGAAAAACAAACCTAATAAATAAACAGGAATCCAACAGCCAAGCCAAGAAACAAGTATTCCATTAAAAAAAAATGGAGCCCATAACAAAATATTTAATTTAAACAAAAAACTTCGCAGAACAATTTCGAAGAAGTAGAAATCATGAGAATGGATATATTTTTAAGATCTCAACCGCTTACCATTTCATACCGATCGCCGATCTCTTGCCGCTCCACCGTCAAAGCTCCAAATCCGAGCCCTCCGCCGAAGAAAAAGAACCTTACAAACCTATTCCCTCCTTCAGAGACGAAGCAACCGCCGCACTCCTCGAGAGGAAGGCCACATTCCCCTCACAAGAACGAATCCAGCCAAGATCCGAAGCTCCCCTCAGAAATCCAACGGAAACGCCCAAGAATCCCTTTCCAAGAAACCGAGCCACCACCATGAAACGGCGGATGAGGGCGGATTCCCGCGAGGCAACGGCGGCGCTACGGGAGCGATAGGAGTTTTCCGGCGACGGCAAGAGAGAGAAACCAGAGAAAAAGAGAGGAGGGAAAGCGGATGGGAGGACGAGCTTTGGAGAACGGGAAAAGGTCACTCTTTTTTAATAAATAAAATAAAAAATTAAAAAAAATATAAGAATTATTTATAATTTGGGCGTCGGCCCTAACGAATTCACGATATTGCTCCCACTTCATCATTAAACTTGTTTTGAGACCATGCACGGATTCTAAATCTGATCATATTAAAAATATATATATAAATAATTAAATAATATTTATTTTATTTTATATTTTTTATTATTTATATAAATAAATTTTAATTATAAAAATATAATAGTATCATATATTAATAATATAATTTAATTTATACTAATAAAAATTAATAATTTTTTATTAATTTAAAGATTAAATTTAATATTTAAAGAAGAATTATAAAATAAGAGGATACGTGGTATAAAAAAAATTTATGTGAATAATTTTAAATATATAAAAAAAATTATTTTTATTTTTTAATATATATATTAGATTATATAATATTTTATAAACATAACATTGAAGGTGAGGATATTTTTATTAATACAAGAAAATTAATATTTTATTAAAGATAAAAAAATTAAGAGACATAATGCAAAATAATCAATAAAGATGAATGGTGTTATAAATATCAAATGAAGAAGAAGTTTAGACTATCGGGATCAAAAAAAAAAAAAACCGTCATATGAGCGCCGGCTTTTTCGTTTGAGAACACCACCGTGCATAAAGTTTGGTTCAAGTTGATTCATCCTCTGCATCCAAGCATGCAATCTCATGCAAGTCAATCACGACTTGATGGAGATAGTCGACCATGGACCGGCTCATTCGTATCATAACCCGATGATCATGATTTGACCTAATGATTACAAACAAGCAACCTGTCACCATACCTCATATTGTCCTTGATCGCATGCACTTGCATCCATGCTCAAACAAGAATCTGAACCGTATCATGTATGAAACAAGCTACAATATTGTTTATATTGCCACAAGAATCTAAACCACATCATGTATGAAACAAAGTACATTGTTTATATTGCCTATAATAAGAGAGGTACTTTAAGTGCTCTTCAAAATGTCCGCTAAACCAACTTCTTCAAAACTGCCGATTATGATGCAAATCCTTCAGTCAGTTACGAGGCATGAGTTCAGTAATCTTGATCAAATTGTCAGAATAAAAGATTGATTTTTTAATAATCAAAATTGTCATGGAGATTAGATTGAGGCCAATAAGAGCCAAGATAGGACTGGGGTCGGTAATGTTATCACTAGGCCTCAGCTTATCACTAGATTTGAAACGAAATTTTCTTATCATTTTTTTTTCAATTGAGGACCTCCTGACGCCCAAACTAGCCAGAATCTAAACAATAATGAAAAAAAGAAAAGAATGAGAGAGATGTGAGCAATGGAATAAGTAGAGACTTACATCATTTTCATCCCCCAACTTTCATCTTAAGCTTGTAGGACCCAAGGATCGAATAACCTATCCTTCTAAAGCTCGACTAGGTCGTACAAGGAGACCCTCTAGGCTAGGCTCGACACATGAAATACTATCTCCATGTCTAGACAGACCCTCTAGGCTAGGCTCAACACATGAAATACTATCTCCATGTCTAGACCCTCCTCCTGCAGAGTCGTCATTGCTTTCTTTGTATTTTATCTCCTTCATGATGTTTGGCCATTGGTGATTCTTTTTTGAGCTTGCCTTACTTTGAAGAAGCATCATCAGAAAAGGTACTAGTGGTATTTTTCATCTCTAAAAGGATGGCGTCTGATATGAAGTACTCCTTCCTTCATTCATGGCTGGAAGAATATTTTTTTTATTATTTCTTTCGAGCAGCTACGACACTTCAACTCCACATAAAATAGGCCACAAAAATCTTTCAATCAAGCTCAGGGGTTGTTGGATGCTGATCGCCACTCCTTAGATTTTCTATTCATGCATAGCATTCCGTCTTTGCATGAGTTGTTGTCTATGTTAATCAATGTTGGCTTGAGTTCTACCAATCCCCACGGTAAACTTTCTATGGCAGCTTTCATTTTTTATTTTGTTGAAGAATTTTTAAAAAAAATTTTCTTAGTATTGCAGCCATGAAGTCCGATGTCTCATTGCTTCGGAAGGTGGCCTAGATGGCACATGGATGGTTGTTTCAATTCATTTAACCACAAACTAGTTGTTATCATACAATACCAACCACCATTGATATTATTGGACTGGTACGATCATGCCTTTAGATCATTCGTATTTGAGATGATGAGGTCGGACATATCGAGTTGGTCTCATTAAGGTCATTATCGACGTTAGTCGAAATAACCTCCGCATCAAAAACCACCTAAGTGTTCAACTGATACTTAAAAATAGGATTCCACTGCATCAAGTTACGCATCGCAATTGAACAATGACAGAAAGGGAGAGGAAAGAATGTCATACCGGTAGGTAATATTTAGACCGGAGTAGTACAACCTTCTGTTAATACTTGGATATGGATAATTAAATGTAGGTGGATCTTAGAGAGAGAGAGAGGGGGGAGCAAAGAGGGTGAAACGTGATGGAGGTGATAAGTTCCAGTGCTGTCTCCTTTCTCCTGGATTTAGCCCATATGCTTTAACCATCGGAATTTTTTTCTTTTTTTTCCATTGTGAAAGTGCTAACGCGGAGGAGAGAAGAAAGCTGGTCATTTTTGCTCCCTGGTATGCCAAAACGAGCCCCCAGCTAATTACAAGTTAGAGCAGGTCCTTCTCAACCGCCACGGTGCGACGCGGTGCGCAGATTCCCTTTCCCTTTTATCGAGTCCAAGAGCCCTTTTCCCACGGAGGACGGAGTTCATACCTGAAATCATCCAATAACCTATATTTACAATAAAGTGACAAGAAACCCCTTTGTACTTCTTAAAACCACTGATACGTCCTTCAAGTCAACAGTTCTTCTCTTGGGATTGCGTAATGATAAACGCTACCTGACTTGGTCCTTTTGCATTGGAGAATTCTTCACTCGAGTCAGCGTTTGCGTCAAGACCATGGATTTAGGCCTTTCTTGTCTTCAGACGGTTTTGGATTTAATTGTATCAATTATTAGGCCAACCATATTCATTTGGATCGATCAATGGATGGATAGGCATTATCATTGTTATGGACATGGTGGCTGGCTCTGAGGAAGAGCCTTGTCCATATCCTGTGGTCCACAAGTTGCATGTGGGTGGCAGCCAAGTGGCTTAGTTGATGCCATGAATGGATTTAAGCATGATCACATGTCATAGATAGATATAACAGATTATGTGATGTAGGGGTTCTAGGCATTATTCATCCTTGGATCATAGAATATTGCTCCCATCATTTTTAATTGTTGGGGATAAAACTATCTGTACCAAAGACCTCAATGCTTCAGATGCCATAGACCCCTTAGATCAGGGCTTTGATGTGGACTCCAACAAGATATCAGTCCGCCGATTCCATATCGACTTGCCGAATCATCTTCATCGATCATCAACCTTCCCATAATGTCCAATGGTTGCAAATTGCCAAACTCACATCAACAGCCGAGCCTTCATGCGGCTCCCTCGATCCTCTATCGGCACTATCGATCTTACCGCCAGCCTGCCAATCTTATCATCAGCCATGCATTTTTAGTTTTTTTTGCATTCTCCCTTCGATCGCTCCGTCGGCATTCCAACTTCCACTACAGACTGCCGACATCAGCGTCAACGTAAAATACCTTCGAGCATCATTGACCTCACATCGGTATCCAACCCATCCTCGGCTAAAACCTATAGATATATGGGCCTAAAAGCCAGAATTGGCTGACACTTGTAATACACTTCTAGGGGCAAATTATAATTTTGGCTAATATCAATCGAAATGGATTATTTTCTATCATCATTATTGTATTTAGTGTCTATGATACATCCTTTGGTTAATGGTAAATGATCATGTCACTATTTTCAAAGGTTGAAAATTTAATAGCATGAATAATCATTGTTAACTCATACAAATGCTCCACGACATAGGACCAATCATGAGGATGGTGTTGATATGGAAGGTTGTGTTACAATCGCTTTCTTTAGTAGATGAGTCTTGAGTTCTATGGTGTGGAGACAACAAGAGCGAGAGACAAGATATCGTAGAGACGAGGGCTACTGAGTGTGACCACACTCGAGTAGTCATTAGGAGTCTAACTACCTTTCGTGCAATGACTGCTCGATGCTGGCAGTAGTGTGTCTGTTCTTTGACCTGAGGTGCATCGGCAGTTCCACCTTGAGGGTGTTTATAGTTTGACTACAACTATTACTCGGTCTACTAGCCATATGGAACACTGAGAGTGTGATGTTGGTTATACATGTTCATTGTTCTATTTGTTGGAACTGTGGATTGCAGTCAGATGGAAGTCTATCTTTGTTTCCGTGTCGATCGGTAGTTGGAGCGATATGGTCCTTCTGGATGTAGTTTGGTTTGTGTTGTTTTTAGTTATTGGGAGAATCCAGAGTGCCATGAGTCTATTGGGCCATTGTTGTTTGGCGAGTAGTTGAATTGAATGTTATGGAGAAGTTATAGTTTTTGTATTATGTTATTTCTAGCGATCTGGGGTGCTCGAGATTGTCGTGAGTTGATGTGGGTTGAACTCAGTGATTGGACTAGTTATAATAGGGTTTTGAGACGAGGTTTTGGATACTTCTTGTTAATCGGTTCTCTAGGTATTGTGGCTGAGTCGTGGGGTGTTGGGGTGGTGGTGGGTGGCTTTTTTGGTGTGCGGAGAGATAATAGGAAGGGATACTTTAGATACGACAGGTATTCTAGCGTAGCAATGAGTTTGTGCGCAGTTTCTTTATAGCGTTGTCGTGATGGGTTGTTAGGCCTGCCATATAACTGCTAGGTGTCACTGATGGATTTTGGAGTAATTAGAATTATTTTACATGAATCAATTCATTCTAGCTGTTCCGAAATCACAAAGAGTTCTGATGCCATCGAAAGAAAAATTTTAATGCATGTCGATGCATAGAGAATCATGACATATCTTAATTACCATACAGATACCAAATCTATTGGACTCACACAAATAAGGTTTGAAATCTGGTGATCATTCAATTGAACTGATCCAGTTCAATTGATCTGAATGAGATTCAATAGGTTCAAGAAAATCGTGCTAGCAACTCGATTGAACCTAACGTTCTTCTTTTGCATCATAAAATGTTGTCCCTGACTGAGCCAAAGGAGTTTGTGCTCAATTCAGAGTCCTTCATATGGTCTGAACTGAGGTTGTCTAAAGTCAGAAAAGGTTGTCTTATTTTTTAAGACATTATCTGGCCATTTTTGGTCCGCATGCCATTTCTTGTTTCTTTGACTTTGTCAAAAGTCTACCTTTTGACTGGTCAAACGTTGACGCTTGACACTTTGACTTTTGACCATATGTCATGCAACCTATTGGAGAGCTTTGGTGGGGGCCTGTCTCCTTGTCAGAATCTGGAAAAAGGAAGAGGGCGCATGCCACCTCTTGGCGTGTGCCCAAGTTGGAGGTGCTAAGGAGTCCTTGTTGGACAAAAGGGGACCTCCATCTCCTTTTTTGAATTCCAATTAGAGTTCCTCCTAAAAAACCAATTTTGCTGATCTAGCACCTCTTAAGGAGGAATCCAGGGGAAACTCTATTTTCCACCAATGCAGATTTAGATCTGATTTCATAGACGTTTGATTGATTGGGAAGAAGAGAATTAGAATCAACAGACAAGTCTAATAAATAAGACCCTGCGCCCAAACCCAGATTGTAATTGAAAAGTGATTGAAAGAATCATAATTTCCCACGCCCCAAGGCTGCCTCTCTCCTCTTCCTCCACACACCAAAACCACCTTCTCCCCTTCCTCTTTCCACATTCAAAAAGGAGTTTTGGATTTTTGGTTGGGTGCGATTCAGTCAAAGAAAGACGACTGAAAGCTAGAAGGCTGCGCTGCTGCAAAGGACGACTGCTGATCTCAAAAAATTTTGAAGATCCTTCAGATGCAGATCCCAGATTCTGATTTTTTTGGAGTAAATGATAGGAGAAGAAGAGGATCTCCAGATCCAATTCGATGTGATACGTAGAGGTCAGACCTTGCGTGCTAGATCCAGAACCTTTCGCTGGCTAAGGAATCATCAACAGATAATAGATTACCCTCATATCAAGGTAAATTAAATTTGATTTAATTTATCTAAATTTTATTTAATTTTAATAATAATAAATTAGATCTAAAATATTTAGATCTGATCTAGATTAAAATTTTTTTTTTTAAATAATATCTCGTGATCTGATCAGATCTAAACGAATCTTGATCCGAGAAAACAGGAATTTTTCTTCACTGGTAATCAGAGCGCAACCGATTCTAAAAGTATTTAGATCTATTTTAAAATTTATTTTAATTAGAAAATAAATATTTTTTAGAATATCACATAGATGTGATCAGTCTGAATCAAAAATTAAAATAAAATGATTAGGACCTAAAGATTAGAAAATATCATGATAGTTCTAAAAGTAGAATAGTTCTATAGAATAGTCTTGCATGTTTCAATTTAATTTGGATTAACATAATATTTTAGATCTATTATTTTACTATTTTTAATATTATAATGGTTATAATAACATCTAAAAAATAGCAAATAAAAAATTATTTAATTTTAAATATCATATGAGATATGATAGATGGCATGTCTAGACTAGTTATAGAATAGTTCTACATATATTGTCTAGATTAGAATTTATTTTGATTAGACAATTTTAATTCTAATTTTTATAGATTATTATGAGATTAATTTAGTCTAAAAAATATGCATGATTCGATACATGAGATGTATGCAAATATGCCATGAATTGATCTAATTTATATAATGAGTATAATAATATAAATCTGAAAACTGTTTTGTGTAATTGTATGTTTCTGATTAAGGCATTTCCTCTTGGCCGTCCGATTCAATAAGAACGAAGAAAGAATTTAAAGATCCTCTCTTCCTATTTGATGGGATGTTCTTATGATGTGTAGGGGTGCTGCACGTTTCATCCTTAATCAGAAATTTCAAAATTACTTTCTGCAAAACCCTAGATCCCTGAAATCCTATGATTTATTGTGCATATTTTATTTAATGAACCGCTACTTAATTAAAAATTAGATAATAAATATCAATTAAGATTAAAAATTAGAAAATTTCAATATCTAAGATATATTCATAATACTGGGTTCAGGGCTTAGGGTAAGCTTCATTAGGTCTAAGCGGTTTGATCAAACCGAATCAAGAGTTTGGTTTAGATGGGAATCAACCAATGGCTTAAATTGACTGCAGCCTAATAGATTAAATCTGGGTCAAGATCGAGTCACATCAAGCAAGACCTAATTAGACTCAGAAGGTTAGAGTCTGGATTGTAGGCTAACCCAATTTGTTCTAACTCAATAAAATTTGGTGTCTAAGGTAGTTTGGCACTACGACTGACTTGGTTTTTTAAATTGGAGCTACTCGACCTGAATGCGTTCCTTGAGTACGAGTTAATGGCTATATTCCTTCCATCGGTCTCACTTATTTGGCCTATCTGTGAACACAGTTTCTGATCTAAGGTGGTCAATAAATCCGAGCTACCCATGGCCACTAAGGTTAGTCAATAATTATTATGAACTATGACAAGCTAGTTTAATGAGATCATGAATCAATTCTCCTAAAGAAAAGATTAAGTCTGAGGTCTTCACCATTGTAGATGTGGGCAGGCCCCCTTTCCCAGGTTGATTATTCTCGCTGGAAGTTTACAGTGGCTCAATTGCACCGAAAAAGATGCAACAATGTTCTATTAGGCATTGAGTGCTATGGGCCTTGAAGGATTAGTTGGGCTCCATATTTTGGATAATAGTGAGAGACTCAAAATTAGGACCGCACAGTCTTACCTATTGCAAATGGGTGGATCTGACTTAACTAAGGAGTGGATCTATTTCGGATACGATTGAGATTCATGATTAGAGAACTAAGTTATGGGTGCACCATGATTAGAGAATCAATTGAACAGAGTTTGTTCACCATCATGGCTAATCCATCACCATACTGTTAGGTGAGGTGATGAGTCAGTTGTATGACCGCACATCCACTAAAAAAATGCATTAATCATGGAAGAATTTTCGCATCTCTAACAGAGAAAGTGTAGGGATCCAAAAAAATAGTGGGAAGCTATTTGTTTAAAAATAAATTCCTTAAATAAATTGGTCAAGTTATAATTACAATATCTAACTAGACATCTTTGACTCTCTACAGAAAAAATATCTTACGTTCCAACCATTAGCACATATCCTAAGACACACATAGACTGACGCCTAATTACAAGTTTGCTCAGAAACTATAAATAGTTTTGGGTTCCGAAAGTTTAACGCCATAATACTGGACCAAGAACAAGAATGCAAAGAAATGCTGATGAATTTTCTCACTCAGGTGGTCCTGGTCCTGTGAAGGATGCTTTTTTGAAGCATAAGGTGGAAAAATTTGACATGTCAAATTTTGACTGGATCGATGAGGTTCCAGAATGTCCTGTGTTCTGCCCTACAAGGGAGGAGTTTGAGGATCCCTTGATTTATCTCCAGCAGATTGCGCCTGTGGCATCTAAATTTGGTATGGCTTAAATTATTTGTTTCTCTTGTTGGTAGTATTATGTGAAGTTAACACTGTGCTCACTAATGGTTTACAATCATATACCAGTTATGATCTATTTTTTATGTGATAAAATTGACATCATTATGGACTGATTGGAAAACCTCATTGGATGCTTTATTTTATTAGATATATATTGTTCTTTCTTCCTAAGCATGAATGATGGCGTATGGAATGACTTTTTATGTCATGTTTTTTTGATAAAGAGCTTACTCCTGTTTAAAATTTTATTATTCTTTTAAAAAAGGCCATTTCTGGCTTTCCTGAGATGGGCACATTTATGCAATATATCCTTACTATATTACCAATAGTATCAGCAGGGCAAAAATCATTCTATTTATTTTTATTTGTTTATTTATTGTTGAATTGAATGATACACAGTGGTGTAAAAGGGTTCTATGAGGTTGCACAAAAATGCTGCATATCCTGTTGCAAGTAATGGAAGCTGATGCATTGGAATTTGGATATTAAAGATGACTCTTTTGTTGAAATAATAATTTTGTACTTTCATTGTTTACCTTAAAGATATCAATTGTTTGACTGATGTCATTGATCTCAGCTACAAAATGAAATGATCATAATTTTATGACTAATAAACAAGAAAGGCACACTTGCATTATGTAGTTAAATTTGGTATTTACATAGTGAAATATGGTATTTACATAGTGAAATGTGGTACACATCATTTAGAGGATTTAAAAACAAAAACATGTTAGTTACCAGATTACCCTTAGCAAATTTTGAAATATTCACTATTCACTGGAAAGGTTAACTGGAAACTCCAAATTTACTTTAATCTAATAGTAATAATTGTAACTCAACCTTCTGTAACTTTAAGTAGTTCAGTCCTTATCAAGTTAGTTAAGAGACTGGGTGTAGCATAAGTCAGCAAACGGTCACTTGTCCCCTCTTCTCTCTATTCCTTTTAGTTCACATAACAGTGTTCATTGGCCTGCATATAGAAGTCATTTTGCTAAAGCATCTAGCCAACCAGCAATATCAGGCATGTTGATTGCATAAGCAGGATTTCCCTTTTTTTATTTTTATGTTTTCATTCTTCACTTTGGTGTATCTTCATTCTAGTTTACCCATGAATATTTTGTTTCACACTGGATTATCTATCCTCTTTTTCTTTCCTTTTATTTTTTTTGACTTTTCAATAGGATATTGGATGTGGCAGCATCATTTTGGAAAAAGTCACTTCATTTTTTTCTTTTCTTTTTTTTTGCAAGGAAAAGATACACATCATTGATGGAATATAACTTTTTTTTAAAAAAAAACTATTCTTTTGCTTGCCTATTTGACTTGGAAAACCAGTCCTTTATCCAATGTAGCATGGAAATCCTTTCTTTATCTTTTTGAGAACTGCAGATTGCTATTTGTGTTTCAGGCATATGTAAGATCATTTCCCCATTAAATGCTTCCGTGCCTGCTGGTGTTGTGTTGATGAAGGAGAAAGCTGGATTTAGGTTCACTACTAGGGTACAACCTCTGCGCCTCGCTGAATGGGATACAAATGACAAAATTACTTTTTTCTTGAGTGGAAGGTGAGTGACTATCTCAGTATAAGTGTGACTATCGGTCTTCCAATTTCTATGTTGTATGATTTCTTGCATTTCCTTCAGAAATTATACATTTCGGGAGTTTGAGAAGATGGCAAACAAGTTGTTTTCTCGACGTTATTCTAGTGCTGGAGGCCTACCAGCTAAGTACTTGGAAGAGGAGTTTTGGCATGAAATTGCTAATGGCAAGACAGAGTCAGTGGAGTATGCATGCGATATAGATGGGAGCGCCTTCTCATCTTCTCCTAGTGATCAACTTGGAAAAAGCAAGTGGAACTTGAAGGTGTGCTCGTCTTTTCTTTTCTTCTAGACAGTCTTACATTCCATCAGGAACAATTTGGTTTCTTGCTCAAATTATGGAGAGCTGAAATTGATTTCTTTCGAGCTTGGCCTAATATGTCAAAATGTGAAAGCTGAAATGAGCATATATTCATTCTGCATGAGTTTTAGAATGTTGCGCTGGAAATTAAACCAGTCTAATCTGAAACACATTATTCTGTCCAAATATCATTTAAATAGACAGTGGAGCTTCAAAAACCAATTCGCGATAAATTATGTCTTAAGTCTTAACTATGTTGATATTTAGTCATATGATTGGGCACTTGTCTTGTGTCTGTATTCAAGCAAAATGAATTAAGATGCATTTGATTGAAAAAGTCATTTACCATGTTTCGAAATGCTGAGTAGTCATATTTTTGATTATACATTGTGTAGTATAATATGTTTTTTTTTTTGGCAAATTTGGTCTAGTTTGATTAAGGTTTGCTGAACTAGTATTAGGGCTTGTACTGGTCAATAACCAGCATGGTATGGTATGGGTTTGTGCCTTGCTGTTCTGGGATATATACCAAAATTCTTTTCTCCGATGTCAATTTGAAATCGGCAAAAAAAGAAAAAAAGAAAAAATAGGTTTCCTTTATTTCAAAACAAAACAGGGGCAACTCCATATAAATGAGATGAAGGGGGTTTCAATCTCTCTCTCTCACTCTCCTTTTCTCTCTCGCCCTCTCTCGGCCTTTCTCTCTCTACCCCTCCCCCCTCTCTCTCTCTTCCTCTCTCTCCTCCATCTCCCTCTGAATGCCTTACCATGCTTATGTTTTGAACCGATACCTCGAACCATACCGATAACCAATCGATTTGGTTTGGTATGTTTGGATTTGGTTGATTCAACATGGTTCAGTATATCCTGGGTTTGATATTTTTTAACATTTTGTATATTACTGAAAACTAACACTATGATAGCCGACTTACCCCCAACCAAGTCTCAAACTTGGCCTCAACTCAGTTGAGTCGAGTGAGTTGACCTGGCATACTTGCCAGCTGGAGGGATTCATAAGCTAGTTGAGTAGTGAGATTCCTATGGCCAGATTGGGGAGGTTGAAGCCCCACCCATGCATATGCATGTTTGAGGCATGACCTCCAAGAGGATCCCAAGTCGGTTGAGTTATCACGGAACGACCAGCGAGGGCATATGAAAACTCCTCATTACTCCCTCGATTTTCCTCCATTGGACTAGTAAACCTCTGATCCACCATCTCATCTATCCACCTCAACCTCTGATCAACATTGGCCCTCTTCTTCTTTGCCAGAAACCAATGAACAACCAAAGCCCTTCCACCTCCCTTATTTCAAAGGTGAGCCCATTGGACCCCTTTCATTCTCTCTCCATCTCTCTCTCTCTCTCTATTTCTCTCTCTCTCTCTCTCTAATGCCGTCTTCACCATTCGATTTCCCATGATAACTCATTGCCTGCCGATCTTCATTTGACCTTAATCGATCAGGCAATCAATGGCCTTGATCATGACTCAAATCGGACCCTTGCCTTTGGTCTTGCTGGATGTCATTTAGATCTAATCAAATTTGGGACGCTGAGCACTGCCACTTGGCTAGCCTTGTCCATTATTCCTATCTTATTTTGTTTTCTTCTTAACTCGATGATCTTAATTTTGTACATGTTTGAGCCAAGAGGATCCTTAAACTCAATATAGATCATTTTGGCCACTACGGATAGGGCTAGAAAGGGTTTAGGAGCAAAATCCATTATATCAGGAAGCCGAGTCGCATGCTAACCTTCAGAAAATCATAACTTGGTCATATGATGCCCGATTGAGATGATCCTTTTTTTTTTTTTTGTGGAAATCCGGTATCTTTTAGAGATCTATAACTTTAGGCCAACCTTCTAAGGGGTTGAACAAGTGGAATTCCATTATTTGGGCTTCAAAACGGGCTAGTCAAACCGAAAATTTACTTTTTAGGAAAGATTTTAATTGGATGTTATTTTTCAATCCTTGAAGAATTTGATAGAGTGATAGAAGGCAAAGTTGATATAAAAGTCGAGATCTACCTCTTATAGAATGTTAGTATTTTTTCTGGATTATTTATATTAGTCTTTTATTTGAAATCTAATCCTCTTCAAAGTAGAAGAGGAATCTTTACTCCAGTTGTGAAAGAAAGGACCTCACTAATATTATAAATTGGGGCAACATAACTTGATTTATGAGGCTTAAAAATTAATAAAACAAAAGGGGATTTAAGTCCTCTTTTCGAAATTCTTCCATCTTTTAATTTTCTTTTGAGATATTTGAGTTGAGTGGGTTGAAAGAAATCTTTTTTCTTCTTGATTAGATAAAGTTAGTATTAAAGTATCAATCCTCTGCATCTATGAGGGCCTTAGTTCGTGATCCAGACGTGCGAGCAATACAAACAATCAAAAGAAGGCCTATCCATACTTCAAATATATCGAAGAACAAATATGAGTATGGCTATTAGTTTTTTCTTTGTGGATGATGAGATGAAGGTATGTTTCACACATCTAGAGGAGAAGATTGCCCAACTTATCAAGATCGATTCTAGATTGCCGATATCTCCAGCCTGGGCACCAGCACCAACAATCTTATTGCAAAGCTTTCTCCTATGTTTGGAGATGAAGATCCACCATCTAATGATAAGGATGAGCAATCTATAGGTAATGCAAATTCTCTCTTCAGCTATTTAAAATTTAAACTCGAATCAAGATCCCCATATGCAATGGGATAATTAATGCAGAAAAGATAGATAATTGGTTAGATTAGTTAGAGACCTTTACTATCTATGGATTCTTTAATATCTTGAAGGTAGCTTTTCCATATTTTAAGCTTTTTAGCTATGCTCTTACTTGAAGGAATTTGTACACGAGGAACAACAATGTTTTTAATTTGATGTAGAGTAAATTCAAGAGATTAATTAAGTTGTTCTACTCAATTGGTCATGAGGAGGGTCGGTGAATCAAGTGGCAATACTTGTGGTTGTGGCAGAAGGATGACCAATTTATTTAGAACTACACCATTGAGCTTCACAAGCAAGCAATGTTACTCGGAATCTCCATCAACGATCATGCAGTCTTCATGAAGTATATCAGAGGTCTCCATAAGAGCATTTAAAGAAGCTGAAATTTTTGTAAGTTGAAGACATTAACGAAGTCAGTGTGAAAGCCATGGGGATTGAGAAGAAGAATCGACCTAAGGAAGGTAAAAAGGACACAAAAATTAGAAAAAATGATGGAAATTCTGGTCAGGAAGGGAAGTAGGGCAAAAAAGCATGTCAACACAACTCAGAAAAAGTACTATAATTATTGTAATCTTAGATACACTAAGAAGAAGTGTTGGAATTTTTATCTCAAATTGCAGCCGAAGTGAAAGAAGTCGAAGGATGATGATTTTAAGAAGAAGGAGAAGGCATTCCTCAATGCTGTAGAAGTTGAGAAGTCGCCTGAGCTCAAGTAAGAAATTTTAAAATGAGCGTGATGGCAAGGAAATCCGAGATAGCAACTGAGGTAGATTTGGAGGTGCTAGAGGAACTCTTCCATTTGAAGATCTAGATGAAGAAGAGCATCATTGAGGCTATTTTTAGATCCTAAAAGCCAGAAGAAACTCATTTTTGAAAATCTAGTTAAGAAGCGAGGGTTGCAAATCAACCCTTATCCATGTTCTTACCCTCTCAATTGGATTAAGAAAGATCTTAAATTAAAGATCACTGTGCAATGTACCTTCAAGTTCTCTATAACTGAGAGGTATATTGATGAGGTAACATGTGTAGTAGTTCTTTTGGATGTTTGTCGGACCATCCTTGAGAGCTCATACCTTTGGGATCGAGTGCAGTCTTTTACAAGCAGCGGAGGAAATATCGTCTCAAAAAAGATGGGAAGGAGTTCATGATCAGCCTCCAAAATACAAGGAAATGCAAACCTTATGACTATTGCCTAAGCGACTTGTTAATGTCTGTAGTAAGTTCGTGATCATGGTAGGAGAAGCCGATACTAATGAGCGGCTAACTCTTGCCTCTTGGTTCTACCAATCGATCAATTGAGATGAGTCACCATAACCATTGTCGATGAGGAAGGACGACAAAGCATCTCTACAATGAAGTTCAGATGCAGGAGCCGACCAAGTAGTTTGGTAAGATTGGAGATCAAAGAAGAGCAAGGCTAGAAACCACCTCCGAACAAAGCCAGGTGGTTTAATTGTGAGATAGGGAAGTAGACGTTTTTCCACTTTCAATTTTTTTTTAGTGGGAGCTAAATCTCTTAAATAGGGGAACCTTGATCCAAGAAGATCTTCAGACTTGATGCAGACCATTTTAGCTACTGTAAGTAGGGTTGGATAAGGTCCAAAAGTAAGATCTACTATATGAGGAAATCAAATCGCATGCTAAACTTCAAGAGGTCATAACTTAGTCATAGGATGTCCAATTATGATGTTTTTTTTTTTTTTAAAATCGAGGCATCTTTTTAAAATCTACAAATTTCCCCTAGGGGTTGAATCGAATCGAAATTCCATCGTTTAGACCCTAAAATAGACTGGTCAAATCAAAACTTTTCTTTTTAGGAAAGATTTTGACCAGACGTTATCTTCCAATTTGTGAAGAATTTGCTAGAGCGATAGGAGGCAAAATTGATATAGAAGTCAGGATCTACTTCCTATAAAATTTATGTTTTTTTGTATATATATATATATATATATATATATATATATATATATATATATAGATCTAGTTCCATTTGAACTAGAGCAAGCATCCTGCTCAAATTGTGAAAAGGACCTCACTAGTATTATAAATAGGGACTATGTGCCTTAGTCTATAAGAGTGGAGAATCAATGAAAGTAAAGGGGGCTTAAGTTCAATTTCCAAAATTCTTTCATGTTCTTCTAGTTTTCTTTTGAGAGATACGAGTTGGGCAAACCGAGAAAAACCTTCCTCCTCTCCAATTGGATCAAATTTCAATCATTCGGATAGGAAGTCATCTAGTGCAGGTTCTACACTCGAACCCTTATGTAATTAATTTTAGATAAATTAAATTGAATTAGTGAAGGTTAGGGAAAATGTAGGGTTTAGGGTTAATTTTGTTGAATTGCTTGATACTTTAATTATGATAATTATTGATACTAACTTATTTGAAATTGTTAGGGGCTATTCTGTGTTGAATGTGTGGCTGTGTCATCAACTTAGGCAGTGGGTTTGGGGCATGACAATTTTGGTGACAAAGCTATGGTACTAGAGCTTTGGGGTTTAACTCAAAATTAGTGTAGGCTAGTAGGCTTTTGTTGAGGGAATGCATGATTTAGATATACATGTGTGCAAGCCCTGCTATTTGGTTAATTTATTTGATTGGATTAATTTATGGGTCCTATTAGTGCAGAAAACAGATGGCCGCTAGAGTTTGCTGGAGGTGGGGGAGACGATCTCGCCAATGAGACCTGCAAAATAAAGTTTGGGCCAGAGTTGGGTGGTTCTGGCTGGACCCTCCGACGGTCAAGTTAGCTTCATGACCAACAAAAATGGAGTATGTAGGAGATTAAGGTAGAGAGGAGAGCTTAGAGAAGAAGACGTATCTGGAGGATCCTTTTTAGATGGAGCATGTAATAGATTGATAGTGATAGCCATAACAGAATGTCAGAAGGTCGTTCCGGCCACTCAAGATTGGTTCCGGAGAGTGGGATGTCATTTGTCGTGACTTGCTGGTGGTTGAGTATTGTTTGCTGGAGTTCCGACTAAAGTTTGGAGGTTTTCAAGCTAGATAGTGTAGTATTTATGTTGAGATTTGGAACTGGAGTCGATTCAACTGAGCTTGATGGTCAGCTCCCGAGTTGCGGGTGATGGGCTCATAGGTTAGGTTTTACGTTTGAACCTTGATGGAGCTATCTTTGACAGTTTTTCAAGAACTCGGTCACCTTGAAGGTCGGCCGAGAGCGGGTGTAGGTATTCTGGTTTAGTAGATTGGAGGTCAGAAAGGGTCGGTAGGTTCTTCAATGAGGATTGCGGCTAGGCTCTCTTGAAGAAATTTGGCGGATATCCAAGGTTGACTTGAAGCTGGGACAGATGAGTATTTAGATTCATGGCTTCTCAAGTGACTACTGCTTATTCCAGGTTGGAGATCGGACTCGTATTGACAGCGAGATCCTCCTGCTAAGTCAAATTTGTCTAGTTGAAGTCCTTAGTGCAAAGTTGGCAGGATATGCTCTCTGCAAAGTGAAGTAGAGGAGTTCGGCCAATTTCCAAAGTCGGCCACTAGCCAAAGTTGGATGGTGAAGAAGACCCATATCTATGAGATGGCGCCCCGGGCTGGAGATTGGAGCCAATTAAATGGCAAACTCCCTTCACTATCCAAAATCATCTGGCCAAAATTCACAATGTGGTTTGGCAAGGTCTGCTGTCATCAGGAGGAAACTGGAGGAATTATTGTTGAGAAGGTCGGCCGATGTGCAAGATCTGAAGTTCGATCTTCCGAAATCTTCCTGGACTTGGAAATCAACTTGGCTGAGGTTTAGACTTGGCTATCACAACTACAGATCGTACTACCAAGGTCGGACATTCAATTAGACTTCAGCGGGAGCTATTTTACCTTAAATGTAGATTGAGATTGCACGAGGAAGGGGTTGTATGCGGGCCTTAACGCCTACCCTATTTTGATCAATAGGTAACTGCCCAACCCTCACTGGCATGTGGTGCGCACTAGTAGGAGAATCTCATTGGTCCATCGATAATGCTCAAGGGACAGGCACCTGGGGAATTGAAATCCAGCTAGGACAATAAGTTAGTACCTCATAGCTAATGCAAATGTTAATGCAACAATAAGCTGCTAGTGCGGATACGATGAGAATGAGGGAGATGCTGCGGCAGCAATAATAATTAACGCAGTAATTCATGCAACAACTACTTTAACAACCAAGTTAGCAGCATCAACATAGTCCCCTCAGTAACAACAAGGTGCTAGGGTCTGATAAGAAAATCATATTGGTGTGAGCAAATTTAAGAAGTCCCCCCCCCAGCCTTCAAAGGCACCTCTTATCCTACGGATGCCAATGATTGGCTAGGTGAGTTCGAGCAAGTCTTTGAGCTACTAAAGTGCTCCGACAAAGAGGTTTCCTATGCCTCTTTCATTTTGCACTAGAGACATGCAGCTAGTGGAAGATAGAAAAGGAGAGGTCGGGGGCAAGCACTGTATAGATCACTGGGGTAGCCTTCAAAGAGGCTTTCTATGAGAAATTTCTTCCTTGTAGCATCCATACTAGAAATATCAGGAATTCTATCAGCAAGAACAAGGTAGCATGTCAGTCACTCTATATGCGGCCCCAAATTGGAGGAGTTGGCCAGCTATACTCTGGGGTTGGTTGCAAAAGAAAGTGATCAAGCTTGAAAAATTGAGATTGAGTTTGGGATCTAGATCAGATAGTAAGTGTTCGCCTTTGAGCTTTCTACTTACAATGAGGTGGTTAATAACACTTTAGTCGTGGAGATGGAGCTTAATGACACCCAGGTTGAGAGAGAGAAGAATCTAAAGAGGACTCGATCGAGTAATTCTCAAGGTCAGAGCAGTAGACCTACTAGAATGAAAGCCAAGAGGCTGACCTCTACTACCATGGGAGATGGAGCTCAGTCTCAGAGTAGATCTCTACTACCATGGGAGATGGAGCTCAGTCTCAGAGCTCCATCAAGTGCAACAAATGCATTGTGTTGGAAAACCATGTAGGGTTTCATGAATATATTTCGAAATTTTTTCAAAATTAGATGCAGCGGAAGACATAGATTAATCTAATTAACCTATTATATGCATGTGATTTAATCACTAAACCCTACATCTAGGATCTATGATATGTCAAGATGCATGAAGAAATTTGAAAAATAAAATAGATTGGTATTGATCATATCAATACCCTAGATCTAGAACAGTTTTAGAAATCTTAGACCTCATCTAGGTCAGAAAAAAGATCAGATCTCTTACCTTTGCGTGGGTCGAGAACACCGCAGTTGAAATTCGATGTTTTCCTTGTTGCTTGGAGCCGCGCAGCGTGTTTGGCCTCTACAGGTTGTCCACACGAGGTCGCTATATAGATCGGAGGTTCATCGAACGAAGATCCGCTCAAAGTGCTAGCTTCTTGCGGATCCCTCCTGATGGTCGATCTGAAAAGTTTCTTCAGATCTCTTGGACCCTCCAAGAGACAAAAATTAGGAGGATTAAGAGATGCTTCTCTCTTATTTTTCTCAAAAACAAGAGCAAAATAAAAAAAATGATAAAATCTAGAGAACCTTTCTTCTCTACAATTTTTCTCACCAGGACAAACCCTAGGTAGGCTAGGTTTGTCCTAAAGAAGAATTCATGCCCCAACAAGAGTAGACCCTCTCCTCACCAATTTCTCATGCCTTCTTTCTCTGATTTTTTGAGGAACAATTCACTCAAAATATGGAGAAGAAAATGTTTACAAAGAAAATCTTAAGAGAAGACATTCTTTTCTTTTTTTCTCATCAGGACATGATAAGATCATATCCAAAAGAAACCTAAACCTCCAAGAAACATGGCACCCAAACCCCCAACGCCCCCTCTCATCTTTTCTCTAGTTTTGCATGAACAACCTCAGGCTTCTCACGCCAACCAACCATTTAAATAGGAGGGGCCCAAGGATATGTCAAGACTAGGTCAAAAGACCTAGTCAAATAAGGACTTTTAGGGGGCGTCCAACTCTTGGATGCCTCCCCCTAAAATCAGGTGTGAGAGGCCATAATCTCACGCATAAAAAGGAGAAAGAAAAGGGCGATCGAAAAAAATGGCGTGGCAAAATATGGCACAAAGAAGGAAGAGTTTTGGATTTCAAAGACTATCAAATAGAATCCAAGGCATAACCACTTGCTAGTTTTGACCAATTCAAAACTAATTCCAAAACCACTAGGATGTGGGTCGTGGAATCCATCTTAGGCGTGAGAAAACTCACGCATAAGCCAGGGGGGCGGAAAAAATTATGGCGTGGGCTTGTTCTTAGGCACAAGGGATTAGGAGTCCTAGTCCAACTAGGACTCTTCAATGGAGACTAGGTCGAACCTAATTTATTAAACCCATTGAACTAGGATTAATGCAACCTAATTAATGATGATCCTAGTCCAATTAGGAGCCCAATTAAATCAGATTAAATTATATTTAAATCTGATTTAAATTCCAAGTCAATTAGGAATTAGGTGCACTCAAGTCCTGATCCAACAAGAAATTATTTTTCTCTTATAATTGGCCTATCTCATAAATCAATTGGACTCGATCCAATCAAGTCCAAACCAATTTTAATTAAATCTAATTCAATTAGACTCGATCTCAGTCCGATTGCTCAATTAGATTGAGCCAATTAACAATTCAATTACTAATCGATCCTTCTATAATATTTGTATTTGATTGATCATCAATTGCATTGATGATTTGATCACTGAACGATTCTCAATCGTCGATCAACCATCTGATCATGTAGTAACCTCTTATGTGTGTGATCCTATAGGTTTGAACCTAAGCCGGTGGCACAGGAACCAATTCCTGTACTAATCGAAATGACCATCTAGCAATGGTACCTGACGTCTGGATATGCCAAATGTATACAAAACATTCTTAGAACTCTAGTCTATGATTACCATATAATTCATTCCTTTAATCCTTAATGCTCAGGATGACTTTGAGTTTGTTGTCAACACTCATACAAGTCATCTATATTGTATTTTAAAGTTTGCAAATCCCGTGACTCCTCACGAGGATTATTCAGGTCTAGATTTTGCTAAATTGAAATACAGCGAGACATTCGCTCCTGAAGTTAATCAAAAGTGGTCAATCTTATTTTGACTCATACATCGACTCTACAAGTACTTGACTGCACTTAGAAATCTTTCGTCACTATATTAGAAATACAGGTAGTCCGGCACCAAAGTACAGTGAGTTGCTTGCAAGTCACCATGGTGATCTTAGGTTGGAGGGATACTTATATCCATTGGCCTTAGCTAGTTACTCTTGATAGTAGAGCGCTATATTAGTCACGTTGAGTGCAGATGTACTACATCCCACCTGCATGCCATATCAATATCTCCACATCACTTGGTTACGAGGACAATCAACGCATATGATATACAGCGACCTATACTCGATAAGTTATCATCCTAGTTAATAACTTATTATTTGGTCATGAACAATTTAAGAAGCATCCGATAAATCTTTATCGATTAATTGTGGTTCTAAGAACTTCATCATAACTTAGGAGTTTATTTAAGGAAGATAGAACTTTTATGATAAATAAGCCAAATAACTATTATTATTTGATAATTCATGTACAAATTACAATCATCTATAATTTAAATGATTGGCTTTAGGACACATTTCCTAACATTGTGCTCCATTATCAATGAAACTGCAAGTGTTCTGAGGGGACTTGTTGCACATATGGTCAGTAGGGCCACAAGCCTGCTGTGGGTCCCAACATGAAGGGAGCCATAGGGGCGGCAGGCATCACAGCCCACCCAATCAAGACAATAGCAAGGGGAAGGTTAGCAGCAGTAGCTCAGAACCTAGGGATGAGTATATGCACTCACCCAATAGGATGTAGGAGCTTCTAACTCTATTGTGACAGATATTGCTATCGATTCCTTATCTCCCTCACCTTATGTTGTGAACACTAAATGATTGTCTTAAAGAAATTGCATATCTTAGCATTGCCTAAGTTAGGGTGTGGCTAAGAATTATGTTGTATGGCAAGTATGGTCAGGTTGTTAGCTGTGTATGCTTATATTCTTTTCGACCTTGGTGCCACCCATTTTCTCATGGCGCTATGATGTTTCTTGTACCACACTAGACTTTGATTGGAGCATCTCCATTCCAATTGGAGGCCTTATCTTGGTAGACTCAGTATGCAAGACTTGTTTGTTAAGCATTGAGGATTTGGGATGATAGCAAACCTATCAGTCATGGATATGCCAACTTTTGATATGATTCCTAAGATGGACTGGATAGCAACATACCATGTCACAGTGGACTGCTTTTATAAGTGAAATTTCAGTTCCATGGCTAGGAATTGTCTTGTAAGTAGTAGGTTGTGTCCTCCACCAAAGGTGATCTTTGGGATGTGAAGGATTCCTGGCCACTGTAAGGGGACACTTAGCAGAAAGAGCTGAAATTGAAGGACATCCCTATTGTGAGAGATTTTCTTGATGTTTTTCTAATGAACTACCAGGGTTACCTCCTGATAGGGAGATTTAATTTTTCATTGATTTGGTTCCAAACACTAGTCCTATCTCCAAAGCCTGATACAGAATGGCTCCAACTGAGCTAAGGGAGCTAAAGAAGTAGTTACAGAAACTATTGGATAAAGATTTTCATTAGACAATGCCCAAATCCATCGCCCCATGCGTATGTTGCTCTCAATTTTCCTCCATCGAAGCAGTGTATCTTCTGATCCACCATCTCCTCTAGCCACCTCAACTCTTGATCAATGTTTGCTCTTATCTCGTCATTGGAAACCAAGGAATAACCAAAGCCCTTCTACTTCCCCTGTTTCAAAGATGAACCCGTTGGACCCCCTTCCTTTCTTCTGGCATGCTCACTGGGTCTCCTGGCTTGGTGGTAGTCAACCCGAGTCCAGCTTGATGGCCTTGGGTTGAGATAGGGTGTCCCCTGTTGCTATGAGATTGAGCCCAAAAGACCCCCTTCTCCTCTTTTTCCCTTGGATCTCCTTCCCTCGTCATGCGGAGGTTGTGATCCTGCACACTTGCTGGATCTCATTGTACGGGCGACGATCAATCCCAAGGTTAGTTTGGTAGCTTTGCTTCGAAATGGGGCATGCCCTATCTCAGCAAATCTGAGGCTGCTAGCCACCTTTCCCCTTCCGATAGCTGCCCATCTTGCCAACATGATGGCCAGACTATCAACCTAAGCTCCTCGCCCTAGCGGCCCTATTCTTGGTCGAGATCTCCTATTTTGACCTTGAGATTGCCCTATTTCATCTCCCCTTCTCCTTTCCTCTTGGCATTGCTATCCCTGTTGCAGCCTTTGTAGCCCATGGTCTCTCTCTCTCTTCTCCCTTTCTTCTTACTTGAGTGCACAAGAGGCTGATAAGATGGGTCTTTTGCCTACCCTGTGGCTGCACTACTGGTCTTAGGATAAGGACCCAACCTCACTTCCCTATCCACTCCCTTACTCTAGACTCTCTTTTTCTCTCTCTCCTCTCCCTAGTGCCATCTCCACCATTCAATTTCCTGCGATGGCCCACTACCTGCCAATCCTCATCTGGCCTTAATGGATTGAGCCATTAACAGCCTTGATCATGTTGTTCCTACTCAGATTGAACCCTGCCATTGATCTTTCTGGTTCCCATTCATATTTGATTGAATTCAGGATGCTGGAGATCGCAACCTAGTTGTCCTTGTCCCTTATCCCTCTCTTATTTTATTTCCTCCTTAAATTGGTGATCTCAATTTTGTAGCGGTGCAATAATCCAGATAGGGGTAAAAATCTTGATTCCCTCATGTAATTAATTAAAGAATATTAGATTGAATTAGTGAAAGTCAGGGAAAATGTAGGGGTTAGGGTCAATTTCATTGAATTGCTGGACACGTAATTATGATTATTGTTGGTACCAATTTATTTGAAATTGTTGGGGGCTATACTCTATGGAATGTGTGGCCATGTATCAACATAGATGGTAGGTTTGGGGCGTGATAGATGCCATAAATTAAAGTGTCAGTTTGCACATACATATTTTATGGTACCTTATGCACCAATGCCTTGCTGTCATATGACACCAGTGCAATACTGATTGTCTGCTGGTGCTTGGCGTGCAGCCATGCCAGTGCATGCCAAGCACTGGTATCGCATGACATGGTATATGCCATCCAGTGGCAGGCCATCGGGCTGCTAGCTTGTGATACCTCAATCCATGATGGAGATAAGCATTTCAGTTTTGGCTGAAATAAAATGGAACAAATACCCAAGAATTGTGGCCTGTATGTTTGTATTTCTGAGTAAATTCTTTTAGGATATCCAACTCACTCTCATAATCTGTCTTCTACTTAATTCAACATGGTAGTTTTCTGCACATTTATTAAAAGGAGGTTTTGCTACTTAATTTTATTAATTTTTACTATTGTTTTCAGAGGCTTTCTCGACTTCCCAACTCTGTATTGCGACTTCTGGGGGCAGCTATTCCGGTAGGCAAATGATCATTTGAACTTTTTAAAGACCGACAATTATCTTTTCATGTTCTCAGTTTCTTCTGTATTTTTTATGTTTCATTACAGGGTGTAACAGATCCCATGCTATACATTGGCATGCTTTTTAGCATGTTTGCTTGGCATGTGGAAGATCACTACCTGTATAGGTATGAAGAATAACCTTTAGAATCCTAGTCAGCATTTCTTTCTGTCCTTTATGTTGTGACATAAATAACTTTATTTTTGACCATTCTTTGGCAGCATCAACTACCATCACTGTGGAGCATCTAAAACTTGGTATGGTGTTCCAGGTCATGCAGCTTCTAACTTTGAAAAGGTGGTTCGAAAGCATGTATATGCTCATGAGATCTTATCTTCTAATGGAGATGGTACAGCATTTGACATTCTTTTGGGAAAGACAACAATGTTTCCGCCAAGTATATTGTTTGAGCATAATGTTCCTGTCTATAAAGCTATACAGAGACCTGGAGAGTTTATTATAACCTTTCCTCAAGCATATCATTCAGGTTTTAGTCACGGTGAGATGTTTTTGTTGCCATGTTTCATGCAACAAACCAAAGTTATGCAAATGCACCAAGCAATCATATTCATACTTGCAAATTATTCCAACTTACTGTTCTTTTTGGTGAAACTTTAGGCTTCAATTGTGGTGAAGCAGTGAACTTTGCTGTTGGTGATTGGTTTCCATTTGGGTCTGTGGCTAGGCGGCAATATGCACTTCTTAACAGGATACCGTTACTTCCATATGAGGAGCTCCTGTGCAAGGAAGCAATGCTTCTTTACAAAAGATTGTCAAATCTTGACCCCACAGTTCCTACTCCACTAGTTAAAGATTTGTCTTCTCAACAATGCATCAGGGTTTCTTTTGTGCAATTAATGCGAACCCAGCACTTTGCTTGCTGGTCGCTGATGAAATTAGGAGGTTGCATGTTCTATTCTCCAAATGTTCCTGGGACAGTACTCTGCAGCCTTTGCCAACATGGCTGCTATATTTCTTATGTTAAGTGCCGATGTAGTGTGCAGCCTATCTGCATTCATCATGGTATAAATTAATCCTATATTTTGTTTGGTTTTGTCTGTGTGCATAAATGTTTTTCTAACTGATTTGATTATATCATATTTTTCAATGTCAGCAAAAGAGATAAAAAGCTGTTCTTGTGGTGGCAATCGTGTTGTCTTTCTGAAGGAGGACTTTTGGGAATTGGTGGCTGTATCCCAGAAGTTTGAACAGGAAGATGGAATATTAGGAGAGTCTCAGAAACAAGTAGAAGATGACCTGTGTCTGCAGCCAAACTTTTTCCTTTCTACTGAAGTAGATGGATATGAGCCATATTGCAACGTAAAGTCCAAAGCAAGTCCTGGAATTGTTGAACAACCTGATGTCCATTCACAAGGTTCATATTGTGTTCTACAAGGGGAATGCAGCAATTATGATGCAGTAGATTCTATACCTTCCTCTGCAGCATCAACCATGTTATCATCTCAAGAACTACTTGATGGCTTTTCACTGAACAATGATGTAAGATACTAATTGTTTTTCTTGTTGCATTTTCTTCAGTTTTGTATGGTATATTAGACTTTTTATTCATTTGGCCCAATTATGTGTTATTTCCGGGAAATAAAACTATTCATCTTTTTATGCAGGGTTGCACAAATTCTGACAGAGTAAAGTTAGTCCCTACTAAGCATTCCAGAAATGTCTCAGGCAGTGCTTGTGGACCCATTCAACTAGTTTCATCATCTGATAGATGTACATCTGTCCACCAATCTGGTTCCAGTGGTACTTCGATCCTACAAGACAGTGATAGTTCTGATTCTGAAATATTCCGAGTTAAACGCAGGTCAACTTTGAAATTAGCAAGGAAAATAGAAAATGACATGGTGAGCCCAAGTCTTCCTGAAAAGAAGGTATATTATAATGTCTTCTTCTGGGTAGCATTTCACACCTGATTGTTTTTTTTACACTGTAAACAAGAGCTGGAAAGAAGTGTCTTAACTAACGAGAGCAATAATTCCCTATGTTTGCATGAATAACATCTATAGAGTCACATTGTGGTAATTGTAATACAATACAAGATTGTGATAGAATCCGTGGACATCTGATATTAAGTACACTTTATATATACACTTATGCTATCACATGTTTCATACCTTAGTCTCAATAAGTGATGTTTGATAAGAAAGGATAAATATTGAGAGCACATGACTTAAGGAAACAATCATCTTAAAGTCCAAGGGACACGTGACAGAGGGCATCTCAGCAAAATGATGATTTGAATGAGGTAAAGATTGACCTTGTTATGCTTGGTAAGCTTGTGTGACATGCCGTGCATAAAATTTAGACTGTCATGATACATGGGGGCAACTGTGGCTTCGATGTGCATTGGATATTCATTGAAGCCACAGAAAAGAATGTGGATGTTGTGGAGTTAAGCAATGTATTCTTCCAATAATTACAGCATTTGTCCAATTGTACATGTGCATGGTGGATTCAGTCACCTTGGTGATGTTTACACAACATTACTGAATATCAAATATAATAGGGCATGCTATGATCCTAGGTTCAGTGTTTACATGCATTAACACTAACCTGATAATTCTTGTTCTTCTTTTCTTTTTTATTTAAGGAAACTGTAGCTAACCTAACAAATCGTATGTGCTCAAATAGTTTACTGACTTGTTACCTTACTTTCTTGAAAATCAGAGCATGTTGTATAGCTATTGTCTGAGTTCTGCATCAGATTACTGTCTCCCAAGTTTTAGTTTGTTGACATTATTCTAGTTCTTTATCTTGTGCTGATCCTCAAGTTCTCCCTGTCATCAGTTTAACCAAAAGCTTGTTTAGATGTTTTAAACAACTGGATGAATTATGTCTGGCTCCATTTTGAATGGGGGTTCCTCATGATTGTACAATTAGGACATAAGCTTTAAGATATGTGTTGTTTTTCAGCTTTTCCCTGCACCTCTAGCTCTCTGTATCGTTCTACCTCCAGCAAGTCCTAGTTAGAGGTTACCATTGGATATATACTAGATGGGAGATCGGTTGTTATGTTAAGAGATGAAGTATTGATGTCTGGAGAAGGGCTGAAATTGGTATTTTCTCATTGTTCTAGGTGGTTCCCAATTAAATCAAAAGCTGATTTTGGACTTGAAAAGTTTCTTTGTTTGAAGTCAAAGATCCACCTCACTTCATCTGAAGTCTCCCCTATTTTCTCTCTTGTTCTTCTGCCCACACTTTGACCCTCACCTACTTGTGTGTCTGACTACCTTTGCGCCAACCAACCTTTAGGCCTATATCCACATTTTGCAACCTGTTATTTCCCCCTTCACCTGTAAATTTCTAAGTTTTAGACTAGAGGTTGTGTCAGCAGCACAAGTGAGGAATGGGGAAGGTTAGAAGGAAAGTTTCACAGGATCTAGAGGGGTGGACAGATGCAAACATAGGTTAAGATTTGCTTGGGGATGTAGTGGGTTGTGAGATCGCATATAATTGGGATAAGGCTGAATAGTTATGGTCATGATTTTGTTATGTGGGGGTTTGCTAGGGAGGGCTGATTTTATGGGTGGAGTGGACAGAGTTGTGGAATTGGCAGCAAATGTGTGTGGAGCCGAGTGGCTTGTGTAGGATCGTGTGTTTGTACAATGTATGCATGAGTTTGTCTCTGTTGGTGTACGTTGCAATCGATATTGTTTATTCAGCCATTATTTTTATCGTGTTAACTGACCTTGCAATGATTCTTTTGTTTGGAGGAAACTGAACACATGGTTATCAATATTTCTTCGATTGTTTTTGTTCTCTTCTTACAGTACTAAAACATGCCTTAATGCTGCCAGGTGTTCAAACGATTGAGAAGGCTCCATTCAGACGAAACAACCATGCATGTTCCATCATTAAAGAATAGGCAACCTCCATGGGATGCAAAGCTGGCAAAGGATGATGATGCTATAAAACTGAAAGTCAGAGTTCAAAACAGAAAAGAAATTCACCATTCTAACCTGGGGGATGCTATCAGGAAATCACCGGTTATGGATTTCAGGCCAAAAGATCTGAAGGTTAGAGTCCCCTTATTTGCTAACGGTGGTGTTGAGCAGGGCAGATTGTCAGAATGTGAAGTCTTTGAAGCATGATGAGTCAGGGTGGTTCTAACTTGAACTTCTAACTGTTCTCTAACTACAGAAATCAGAAGATAATGGACTTAGGGTGGAAAATCAATTAACAGAGTTGTTTAGGACTGAGACTCGACTAATTGAGTCTTTGTGCTCCTAATAGAGGTGCTGGCATGACTGGATTGCTGGGGTTCTCAGCATCAGTAAGTATTTTTACCTTTGTGGGGCAGGGAACCTTGCCAAAGAAGATAGAGGATCTTTGATAGTTCAATTGTACAATATTGATTGATCAATTCTTGTAGGTGGGCATTCCACTGTATTGTAGGTCAGTCTACCCTTTCGATTCCTTTAATTCTTTTACATGATTGCTTCTGTACCTTGAATATTAAATAAAATGCAAAATGATTTACTGTTTCTGCTTATCTGTATGCCCATTATATTTTATTTCAAACAGTGGCTTTTATGCTTCAAACTTGAATGGAATGCAAAACAGTTTGCTGTGATTCATTTGCATTTTGGCCCATTAGGATCCTTCAAAAAGGAGGGATATCATACTTCTGGGTCTTGCCTTTTGACCGCTCTTGCGAAAATTATAGATATCATTTTTGATAGGACGTGGAACATACTTATCATGGAGAATGCAGAATATAGTTATTGATTGTCATTTTTGTCCCCTCAAATATAATGTTGTTAAGTTTCCCAGCTTGTACAGATAGAAGCCTGAGAAAGTGTTTACTTTGCATACTATTTTAATTATTAGGTTGAGGTTTTGGTCTCATTGATCTTTGATTCTGTAGAATAGGTGTTTCAGTCCCAGCACTTCGAATTTGAAATCATCTCTCATCAAGTTCATGTGCAGCTCATTCTGCAGTCCATGGTATTCTTATGTTACGGTAAGATAGCGTCTGAAGAAGAAAATTAAGAATAATAGAACATTCTTTTGAAAGAATATATGAGAGGTTTACTGTGGTTCAGTCTGTGATAATTCCAGTCGAGTGGTACATTAGCCGATCGTCCCTTCTGGTTAAGATCACTTAAATACAAATTATTGTTCTTCATGTATTGTCCGTTTGGCAAACTGGATCATAAATCAGTGGTTGTGCCCTTCTATGAGCGGAGAAGGTTTTGTGTTTGAACCTTTGAAGGTGCTACACCAAGTGCTTGACACTTGTTGGTGCGCTCATTGTTATTCTCATGATAAAAAGGAAAATGGTTTGGTCCATTTGGAGTTTGTGATAGATTTATTGGCTTGGCATGGAGGCTTTTACTCAGAAAGGTTTCAATAATATTAGGAATACTGGCTTCAACAATTCAACTTGAAGTAAATTTGATACTCTGAGATGTCTTTGTTTGCCAGCATGACCACTCAAAGACTCGAGTGTCTCATGGTTTCGATGACCTTGCTGTTTTCCTGTACCACTTCAGGATGTTTCTAGCAGTTATGGGATAATTGTATCCCACAAGAATACTGGTATATTCATTCTCTTTGCAGATCGTATCGGATTTAGTTATTCTGTTCATGCCTTCGATGCTCTCAGTGCATAATTAACACAGTTTTTCAAAAGCATGATGAGTCATTCTTGAGGAGTATCCACTCTGATATACTTTATTATGCTGTTCAGATTGCTTGGCAAAAATAGGAACAAGTGTTTCTGGTTTTGGAAGAGGGAGGCATGCCTCAAATGCGGTAAATTTTCTAGGTCCAAATAGGTGGGAATGTACCAACCGGCACTTAGAACCCCTAATTTGAGTGGAGCTGTGTGGCCAACAGATTCACTAATCTGTTATCAATATTAATTTTAGGTGATTCCCACAGAAATTTTACAAGCTTTAGGTGATTGGTAAAATAATCAACGACTAATGGGAATGGGAGGTAGTCTTTGTTGGTTCATGATGGAAGGCTGCAAGTAAGTTGTTTTGTGGTGAAAAACTTACACTTCAATTTATAGTACAAGTTCCGAGTTATGTCAAAGAATATTAACGGCATCGATTTCATAGTGAATGAGGAATTAAAAATTCGAAGTGTAGCTTCCAAGTGGATCCACTCCAATTTCTGGTGGATCTTTAACTTCAAAGTAAACATTGATGGTAGATTTGGACAATCTAGAAAAATGGATGGAATGGGAGTCAAAAAGTCCAAAATGAAGAAAGAAAAAAAAAAAAAAAAAAAATGGTGCAGGTGTTATAGAAGTGCCAAAATGTTTGATCAGTTACAAGCCCAAAGCTTATCTAAGCAATGCGAATGGCTATGAGAACATGCCCTGAACATGCCCATGAGTGCATGTCATGGCAGTCTGAAGTACCGCTTTATAGATTGAGTCTTAGTTGATGTGCACTACCTCTCTACCTATCCAACAGAAAGGAAGAATTTTAGACATTGTTATTGATGGCTCATGAGTTAGCCAAATATGCCCATCTTAGCAACTGCATATGATCACCATGGACAGAAATCTCTTTCTAATAAAGTTGTTTCCTTGACATGAAAGGATTTGAAGTGAAACTGTATTTTACTTATTTCAGCTCAAATATAAGCCTAGATTATTTCACCTTAATTTTTGGTGCATTTAATATTATATTAATTATATCAACAGCACTTTGCGAAGGAAATTGGAATTAAACAACAATTTTGGTATGACTGAAAGACTAGATATGAATGATTTGTCATGAAGCATGAGCAAGCTATCCTAAAGTTTGTTATTCTCTCCCACCTGGTTAAAGGTTTTAATGGAAAGTTATCCACCAATGTTCCACATGTTGCTTTTCTTTGAGCTTTCTTTTTAGATATGAAGAATATTTGTCAGATATGGCTGGTCATGTCTCCTAAAGCAAGCATAAAGGAGATCCAATATGTTCTGAGCTCTTTGCTGCCCGTTACGTTATCAATGAGGAATAAAATCTATAGCAAACAAACTGCAAATTCCACAAGCACAGTCTTATTCTGTTCCATGGCAATCATAGGCTAGTCAAATTTCCAATTTTAGCGTGCACTTGGAATTTGAGATGACATGCAACAAATGAGGTATGGGAATGCATCCTTTTTCTTTCTCTTTCTCGAGTGGATGTCGAAGAATTTGATGATTTGAAGCTCGCATCGATCTATAATTTGCATAATATTTCTTCTTACAGTATCTTGCATAACATCATAAAGAGATCGCAAGTAACCTAAAGATCAGAATAAAATAAATTAATAATTATCTAATTACTATGCCAAAATTATAAGAGGGAGGTATCAAACGGCAATATGATGCGGGTATTTTCTCATGTTTAAACCATATCTGCTAAATCTCACAAGTATTTCACAGAAGAACGAAAAAAAAAAAAAAAGGCAAACGAATGCACTCCTGATATCAAGTTGCTGTCATCAAGCCCATTTAAAGGCCCACTAGTGTTGTAACGTATTATTGGGCCACGTGATATCTCTTTTGCTCGACTGTCGGTGGCCCACCATCCCACGGAACAGCAAACTCCGTTAACCCGCAACTGACACATACCCCTCTCAAGGGTGGGTCCCACTCTGGACACCAAACAGGTCCCACCAAAAGGTGCCCATTTCATCATCCTGCTCATTTTTGGTGTCTTTTTTTTTTTTCTTTTTTTTTTTTTCTGAGAGAGAGGGAGAGAGCGTTACGTTAGGGTTTCCCATTGCATCACCCTGCTCATGGGTCTCCAGCCATGATGGAGGGCCATGAGGGAAGACACAATTGAATGCTCTTGTCCCACCAAGACAACTTCGGATTGAATCAAGCTGATGAAATCCAGCTATGATGGACCCATGAAACCTTGAATGGATTTGGTTGTTGTGGGGCCAGCGGGTGTCTTGATGCTCGTGCTCACAAATCACAATGGACTCGTTCTAAACCCAATTATTTTAAACGGTTGCGTAGGGACTACTGGTACAAGCTCCTTCCTATCAGCATATGAATGATATATATATATACACACACGGGAAATATTGCTCGGAGCATTCAAGTCATCTTATGATGATAAATGTAAGAAAAGGAGAAAGAACAGTTATATATGATAATATATGCAGAGGTGCATGAGCCGCTTCAGGAGCAGCAGATTGTACCGCTATGATTTTCTCAACTCCCTACAAGCTAAACCACACAAGTTTCAGGGAACTCTGAAATCACCTTATTTATTGAAATGTTGTATGTTGCATGTGAGTGCAATTGGATTAGCCAGTCATACTTTTCTTAGTTGGTCCACATCTCTCTCTCTCTCTCTCTCTCTCTATATATATATATATATATATATATGAAAGAGATGCAGGGTTTGAACTCTGATAGTGGCAAAGAAAAGGGGCAAAAAGCATAGAAAAGTTCAAGTCCGACTTCATAAACAAATTAGTCCCATAGACAAACCAGTCGACTTGCATGCCATGATGATGAAGAACCCAAACACCTACATAAAATCATACATATCCAATTCATTCATGCTTCCATAGAAGGCGACATTTGTAAACTTAGTATGCCTTTGTGAAGTGCATGACAAAATCGCATGACTCACCATGTTTTGGACATGACTGCCATGGTTGAAGTGCCAAAGAGTTGATTCAGAAGACTCAGGTACTGAAATTTCAGTCTTTAACTTATCAAATATTTTTATATTTTAAAAGATATTCCTTCACCATGACAGATGGCCCTCATAATATTTAATATATATAGGTCCATTCTCATGAGACTTGTTCTTCTTAAACCAAGATTGCCGACCGTCCTTAAGTAGTGGCAGCTTCCTAACTAATTAAATGAGTATCTCTACACATGGTACCTGGCAGTTCGGAGAACTCTTAACAGTTCTTTCAGTCTTCTCGAGCTAAGTCTGATGATATTAATCTGGCTTGCTTAAGATGAAGGAAAACGAATAAAGGACAACATTTTAGAGGACTAAACCAAATCTGAGGCTTAGAATTGAGAGAATGTTTGGATTTTACCAAAGTGATCGTTGGTCAAAATATTTGAGATAATGAATAGAAACAGATCCAGATCCAGGTGGAGAATTTGATGATTTTAGAAAATAATTAGATTTCTTAATTTATTTAAGACCAAAGTTTTGAAGGATTAATTCAATCGTAACATCCTTTCACTATTCAAGTAACAAGACAGATAATTCGTCTCCAAGCCGAACACTAACTATGGAGATGTTGAAGATGAAAACTAATTGAAACCGAGTTTTTAATGGACCACTAACATGAAAAGTGGTTCCACTCTAATGCAATATTATTGTTTAAGCAAACCTTGATTCCACCCTAATGTAATATAAATTTTATGCAAACCTTGATAAAAGCAATCAAATGTATAACTAGGTTAATGAGTTTCTTGATCCAGTGTAAATAATGGACCACTCATTTGCAAAGAGATTCCACCCTAATGTAACATTAGTTTTTATGCAAACCTTGATTCCACCCTAATGTAATATTATTTTCATGCTAATCTTCATAGCAGCCAATCTCTAGTATTTATTCTTGTCTGCCATTTGGTGAATCAACTATGGATTTATCTGGGCTCAATCCTACATGCCTCACTCTAACAAAAGCACATTCGTTCTTATGATATAATCCTAAGAAGGAACCCTTTAAACCAGCTGACGAGTATTATAATAAGGTTAGCCATCAAACTTTGTGCATATATACTGATGAGCCTACAACCAGAAACCTGACCTTATCCAGTTTAGGCCTCTAAATGATAGGATAAGATGGTCATGGTTGAGGAGGTTATTGATTTCTTTGCAGATATCAAACTTGCACTAGAAGCATTGTCACCCATGAGACTTTAAAGCGAAATTATTTTGAAAGGCTGTTCTTAGAGGCATTTAAGCTTACAGAATGAGTTTGTCATGGTATCTGCTTTGCACTAACCAAATATGATGGCTGAGATCCAACTCTAGGTTTGTATTGATCTTTTAAAGGATAAAATATTTCTTAGAAGAATTCATGAGTAATAACCTTCTAACAAGGGATCAAGATTCACTGCTTCCTCACATAAAAAAAAAAGGAAAAAAAAAAGAATCACTGATTCCTAGCATAATTAACACAGTCACATGATATGATCCTTCGAAGGAGTCAAAGTAAGACCGCAACCTCTTTATTTTTTTCTGAAAGCTCAACTTACCAAACCCTTAGATCAAGATTCCTTTCATGTCTCACCAAAGACATGGTCTAGAAAAACATAGCACATTAAATGGCATCCAATTCATACAGCGTGGTCAAATGCTGCCTGCCTTCTTAAACCTCTTAAACAAGCATTATCTTAAGCACTAATCCTCACCTCCCCACGAAGAGTTGACATGGATTGATCTCTTATAATAATCCCCCATCGATGACATGAATGTAGACTCATTTGTTTATTGCTAACAAGGACAAAACATCACTTGTTGATATCTTGTTTGTGTTTGGAGTCATTACCATTAAACAAATTGTCAATAGCCCAAAAACACACAAGTGTAGACTTCCAATGCTATGTCATTAATTCTCTAGGAGACTAGTGTATTTTTTAAACAACTATAGCTTTCTTCCTAGCAACATCATGTGTCTTTTCTCCATTGGGATCCCCATGCTAACCTCATGGATATATCATCGTGGGAACCCAAGTTCATTTGGCAGGTTTTCCTTCATAAAATGGAAGATATATGATTCCCTAGACAGAAGGAGAGGAATAGAGTATGCTGTAGATATGGTAGGCCTTGGGAATGGAGCTTAAGGATATTTTATTCCTTCCCACCTAGGTAATTTTGACTGCGGGCTATATGAAGGGGGTCAATGACCTCTTGTCTCTAGGGCCATGTAGACTAAATAAATGATGGGGAGAGACACTAAAACCAACGAACCAACCAACAACTTCGAAGGCATTTAAAAGCTTTGAGTCTTCCTTCCGCAAGCAGAATACTCTTTTAGATGTGTTGGTTGGGAACTGTTGCTCTTCCTCGATCCATGCATGCGGGACAGGAACAACAATCCAAGTGAAAGATCAGCTGCCGTGAGATATGCGTGGATAACTGAGTTGGTCCTGAATTTAAAATCTAGAAGCAATATCCATTTCTATTTGCATAATGGAAGTAATATACATTTTTTTTTATCACGCTCCAAATTCGAAACATAATACGATCATACTACCAAAAAATATCGTTCTCGATAACACGAAGTCTATCGATTATAATTAATAAAATTTCATCATAATTAAAATATAAATAAAAATTTAATTTTATTATTCATTAAATAATTAAATCAAAATTGGTTCAGTGCATCTAAATCTATAATCAAAATTAAATTCATATCTTAAAATCATAAATAAACAACTACAAGTTCATGATTATTTAATAAATTAAGTTCAACTATTAAAATTCCCAAATTTGCTATGTAGATCATTGAGATTGGATTCTTCACCGGTCCTAACCTTATTTTCCTGTAAAAGAAAAAAAAAAGTATGAGCTACACTAGCCCAGTAAGTAAAATCTATGCTTGCTTACCGAATCAAGCATAAATTTTTTCATAACAATGCAATATTTAGAAAAATAATAGATATTATAAAAATAAAATATTTTATAAAGTATAATATAAAATATATCATAAACCAATTATGCATACATAAATCATGAAGTTTTATAAACATGATTTATAAATCATTCTTATCGTGTGTTCATATCATGTTTCAAAATTTTGCTCATAGATATTTGTGCTATGGTCATCTTATATTCATGACAGGACCGTAATCATATCATACCAACTATTATAACCCGCTGGGAGGATCGTATACCGAGCTACTGTAACCCATGAGCAAGAGCCATGTGCCGAGCTACTATAACCTGCTGGCAAGGGCCATACATAGCTATCTGAGTGCCTTTAAAATCTTTATTTCTTTTTTTTAAAATATACATATACTTAGATAAAAAAATATTAAAATTTATGATTCATAAATATACTATTTTCATAAAATATATTCATAGAAATAATGATCATAATAAAACATGATTTTTACATCTTATATGCTGATCCTTATTTTATGAAAAATATGAATTCATTAACAACAGTTTATTTGCATAAAAAGATATGATAATTTGAAAATAAGTAAGGAATGTAAGATTCTACTTATCTTGATCGTCCTAAATCTTCAAGCTTCATTAGAAGAATTAGATAATCCTATTTTCAAATATTAATTTATAATCAATTTTTATCCATTAAATTTAATAAAATTAAATAACAATAAAAGAGATGATTGGTCAAGTGATCAATCCGATAGGCCATTCGGACATCAAATCAATTCAAGGTCATCTTGCTGGAGTTCAATATGGATCTCTAAAAGAGGAAAGCATGACTTGGTACTGAAGTTCCTAAAGAAAAAAAGTAGAGAGAAAAGAGAAAGTAGAGAGAGAAAGTGGAAAGAGAATACAATCATGATTAGAATCATCAGGATTCATATCAAAATAACTCAATGTAGGATCGTTCATGATCAACAAGCTATGAATTTCTAGCAAAAGTCAGACTGGGATCCGACCTACTGCACGACTTTCAGAGCAATCTTCGGTCATCATGATTTCATCTTAGGTTCGACCTAGGGTCTGTGGTGAAGTTAAAGAGGGAGAGAGTAAATTCCTAAAGATAGAAGGAGAGAGAGAGGAGAGAGAAAATTATTTCTCTCTCTCTCTCTCTCTTTTTTTCTTCTTTTCTTTCTCTTGTTTTCTTCTTCTTCTTTCTTTCTTTTCTTTTCTTCTTTTCTATCTTAGCTGAACAGGGGAGGGCTGGGGCTTGGTGGTTCGTACTCTGATTGGGGACTGGAAGGTTGGTGGCGGCATCGGTCGATAGGGGCGATGGTGACGAAGAAAAAGGGACGGCCGACGATGATGTTCGGCCAGTGAAAAATTAAGAAAAAGAAAGAAAAATAGGGATTTTCCTTTAAGCTATTTTTCAACCGAATCAACAGCCAGCGACGGTACCCAAGGCCAAGGAAAGAAGGAAAAGAAGGAAAAGAAGAAGAATCGGAGCCTTACCTTGGCTCCGATGGTTTTTCTTCTTTGATTTCCGACGAGCATGAAAGAGAGGGCCACGACTTCAATGGAAGAGAAAAGAGGAAGGAAGAAGAGGGAGAACAGGGGAGAGAGGTCATCGGCATGGGAGGGGGCACGTGCCTTTAAGTAGGGCGGAGGGGAGGTCGAATCCCCCTCGGATTCAACTCTCCTCCGATGCCTTTGTGAGGAAGAAGACTCTCATTGGGCGTCTTCTCCTTTTTTTAAAAAAATTAATATATATATTTTTCAGATCAATTATTATATTTTATCCTTCTTACGAAAAATTTCGTCCTCGAAACTTAGCTTATCTTAATTTTCAAATAAGTAAGAATATTTAGTCTTCAAAATTATCTTTCACCGTACTTTTGATATACAACTTTGATCTAAGTCATGCTTTTAGATCCCATACTTTGAACTATTTTTTATTAATTAACTTCATTTCTTAACTTATATTTTTATTTTATTTATATATATTTTTTAGAAGTTCATCATGAATAATTTTATGATAGAAGTAGCTCATTCAGTTTATAAATTATACAATTCAAAGATATAGTAAACTAGGAAAGAATGAGAAGAACTATGATCAATAATCATGCAGGCATCTACTTAAGTTTGATTAGATTCGTACCTATCGCTATGTCATTGCTTGTCGTAGTACTATGTAGAGTCAAGGCAGATATTTATGCATTTTTCTTTTATCCTTGTTCACTTAAGCTAAAGATTTTAGAGTCATTTATTTTCTTATTAAGATATTCTCGTGCCAAATGTCCCCACCTACCATACTGATAACATGCTCCAAGCTTCTTAAGACAAGATCCCCCATGATTTTTACCATAATGCTCACAAGTCTTTGCTCCCTTCTTCTTCTTAGAGTTGTTCTCTAGGTTTTTCTGTTGGTTGCCCTGAGTTTCTATTTGTTTAGATCTCTTTCTATCCTTCTTTTCCTATTTTGATCCTTTCATATCTGATGCAACTTTCAAAGCTCATTTCAGCACATCCTTGTAATTATTAAAAAGGTGAGAGGATAAACGAGACCAAATTCTATATTCTAGACCATGCTCAAATCTATTTGCTTTGTTTCTTTCAAACTCCATAAGTTGGGGGTAAAATCGACCTAATTCATTAAATTTGTTTGTATATTCTAGTACTGTTATGTCATCTTTTTGCCTCAAAGCCAAGAACTCATTCTCTTTTACTAATCTCATTGACTTGAAAAAGTATTGATCATAAAATATTTTCTTGAATTTCTCCCATATCAATTGATTGTCAGTATTTTCATATGTAGTTTTTATTGCAGTCTATTGGGGATAAACCTCGCTCCCATCAAAGTCCAACCTGATATTTAGCCCAATGCAATCGGTAATTATGGAAGAGCTTCAGTAGTCAAATCTTAGCCGAACTCCTTCAGCCGACCAAACTCTCTAGCGGTTGAGCCCCAAGCGAACTCCTTCAATCGATCAAACTTCTCAACAGCCGAGCTCCAGCCAAACTCCTTCCGAATCTCTCCTTCAGTCGGACTCCTATAGGAGCCAAACTCCTTTCAAACTTCTTCTTCAGTCAGATTTCTTCAGGAGCCAAACTTCTTTCAAAATTCTCCTTCAGTTGGACACCTACAAAAGCCAAACTCCTTCCAAGCTTCTCCTTCATTCGAACTTCTCCAGGAGTCGGACTTCTCTCAGACATCTCCTTCGGCCTGACTTCTATAGGAGTCGAACTCCTTCCGGATCCCTCCTTCAGTCGGACTTCTACAGAAGCCGAACTTCTTTTGGATTGCTCCTGCAGTCGGACTCCTTCAGGAGCTGAACTTCTTATAGAATTCTCCTTCAGTCGGACTCCTACAGGAGCCGAACTTCTTCCAAACTTTTTCTTCGATCGAACTCTTCCAAGAGCCAAACTCTTTCTAGACTTCTCTTTCAATTAGATTCCTCCAGCGGATTGATCCCAGATGATTCCCTCCAGATGTATTTCCTTCAGAAGTCCAAACTCCTTCAAAATTGATATATGTCGAAGTCCACCAAGCAACGTCCGTTTTCTTCAAGCTACGGCTATTAAGTCTTGACGAACGATCATCATCAGTCTGCTACAGACGATGCTATAGACGACGCCCTCCTCCATGATAGACCCCATCAGGCCTTGAGCGGCTCGCTACTGGATGCTATGGTTGTCATTATCAGTCTGACGATACCTTTCTCTCTGTACCGAACCTCATGCAGTCTCGAGCAGCCCGCCACCAAATGATATGGATGTCACCATCAATCAAGCTCTATCTATAAAAAAGAATTCTCTAGATACTTTTTCTCTAAGCTCTCCTCTCCTTCTCAAAACTCTACCGAACTCTTACCTGAGCACTCCATTTTTGTTGGTCAGAAGAGTTGACTTGATCATCGAAGAATTCCATCGGAGCCACCACCATTGACTCTGGATGGAACTTTATTTTATAGGTCATCGACAGCGATCTCATCCTCCTCGACTTCAGCACGGTCCGACGTCAACCAAATTCTGCACTAATAGAATTGACGCTAGAGGAAGGGCCTAGTCGATCCTATTCTTAAAGAAGTGCTCAGTCGATCCTACCGATCTTCTCCTTCAAGGTCTGAGCCAGATCAATCTATTCCTGCCCCATCACTGGTGCTTCAACCACCACCTCCACCAACGGCCATGGTAGATTTGGAGCAGTTTAATCTATTAATGCAGCAGGTTCAGGACCTCACCAAAATGGTGCAGACCATGTGACAGCCTCTGATGGTGGTTTCGTCAAGAAATCCATCGTTGAGATGTCAAGAGTCGGTCCCAAGGAGGGGCACTTGGGCTAGCATACCCGTCGCCCTAGGAAAGGAGAAACAGAGAGCAGAGGATCCTTGCTTGGATCATGATTCTTCTCCGAAAGAAACCTTCTCTATCCATGGTTGGAAGCCTCGCAAGGCCTACGATCGAGTTGACGACCTCGATCAAAAACTACGAAGGATGGATCGACAGATTAAGGAGCTCGATCATGTCACCCCAGCTCACCATGACGACGTCCACACCGACCCTTCTTTCTTTCTTCGAATTATGCAAGAGCCCATTCCATCGAACTTTAAGCTTCCTCAATTTGAAAGCTACGATGGAATCACTGATCCGGTTGATCATCTGAAGGCCTTCTAGACCATGATGCTACTCCATGGTGCATCAGACGCCATATTATGTCGAGCTTTTCCATATATCTTAAAGAGAATAGTAAGAAATTGGTACTCAACATTGAAATCGGATACGATCTTCTTCTTTGACCAGATGGGCCATTAGTTTGTGGCTCATTTTGTCAGCAACCGACATCCGCGCCGAGGTTTGGATTCTCTGATGAACATCAAGCAAAAAAAAAAAATTCATCTGGGCTTATGTCATCCGATTTAATGCTACTACGTTGGAGATCCAGAACCTGGATCAGTCAGTTGAGATGGCCGCACTCAAGAGCGATCTTTGGAAGAATGATTTATTATTCTCCCTAAAGAAGAAGTACCTTAGAAACTTTACCAATCTGCTAGCTCAGATCAAGGGATATGTCCGTGCGGAAGAAGTCATAGGAGAGCGATAGACGAGCGAGTCTAGCAAACCCATGATTGATGGAGGGCCAAATGAAGTTCAATCGTACTCATGGACTTCCTCCGAGCGCAAGCGAGGCCGAACTTTCTCTAAAGCTCATTATCAAAGAAGCTCCAACAAAAAAGCATGAAGTTCTCCCTCCAGGAGGTTTTACAGGAGGGTCGAATGAAGCTCGACCACGCTCATGGATCCCCTCTAAGCATAAGCGAGCCCAAATTCCTCTGTAATCTCATCATCAAAGGAGCTCTGATAAAAGGGTACGAAATTCTCCCCCTAGGAGATTTTATAGGAAGACTGAATGAAGCTCGACCATGCTAATGGACTCCTTTCGAGCGCAAGTGAGGCTGAACTCCTCCTCAGGCTCGTCGTCAAGGAAGCTTCGACGAAAGAGCATAAAGTTCTCCCTCTAGGAGGTTTTACAGGAGGGTCAAATGAAGCTCGACCACGCTCATAGACTCCCCCCAAGTGCAAACGAGACCGAACTCCTGCTCGAGCTCATTGTCAAGAAAGCTCTGATGAAAGAGCGTGAAGCAGTCCCCCCTAGAAGGTTTCACAACTACGCCTTTCTTAATGCTCCACAGATGTTGGCCTAAAGCAAGCCAACAGTGTTACCGCAGCTAGAACCACCAATGAGGAAGGAACAACAAGAAGATCGACCACCTTCCGACATCATCAATGCTATCTTTGAGGGGCCTAGTTCTTCGATGAGTCGCCATCTCTTAGCCTCAGAGTCAGAAAAAGCTTGCCCCAAATTGAGAAGGCCCATATGAAATATAGGAGGTCGTCTGATCTGAAACTTATCGCTTGAAGAAGCTCGGAGGAACAATGCTCCCACGAACTTAAGATTAAGAGAATTTGAGAATGTACTGCTGATAATTTTTCTTCAATAAAACTTCTTCATTTCAATATTATTATTTCTCAGTGCAAAAACTACTTGATGATAGGAAAGAAGCAATCAATAGTGGCCATGTTAGAAACAAAAGGAGAACCTCATCCTAACATGAGCAAGTCGAGGGTCTCATTCATTTTAGACGAGATGGGGGGAGAGACCCTGACAATGGCCCTTATATGCCTCCATAGTCTATTAGGAATAGGAGGAGAACCTCATCCTAATGTGAGCAAAATTGAAGGCCTCATTCATTTTAGACGAGATGGAGGAAGAGGCCCTAATAATGGCCCTTATGTGCCCCCATAGTCCATTAGAAATAGGAGGAGAATCTCATCCTAATGCGAGCAAAGTTGAAGGCATCGTTCATTTTAGATGAGATGGAGGGAGAGGTCCTAACAACGATCCTTATGTGCTCCCATAGTCCGTTAGGAACAGAAGGAGAACCTCATCCTAATGTGAGCAAAGTTGGCTCCATTATGCCCAACAATAATAGAAGATAAAATCTTCTTCAACCTCGATTGCTGGAGATAAGATCTTCTTCGAGCTTCTACGTCAACAGAAGATAAGATCTTTCTTAATCTCGACTGCTGGAGATAAGATCTTTTCCGAGCTTCTACGTCAATAGGAGATAAGATCTCCTTCAACCTCGACTGTTGGAGATAAGATTTTTTCTGAGCTTCTATGTCAACAAGAGATAAGATCTCCTTCAATCTCAACTGTAGGAGATAAGATCTCCTCCGAGTTCCATCTTCAACATCGACTGTCGGAGATAATATCTCTTCCGAGCCTCAGAGTCTACGTCAACAGAAGATAAGATCTTCTTCAACCTCGATCGTTGGAGATAACATCTCCCTCGAGCTCCATCTTTAATCTCGACTGTTGGAGATAAGATCTCTCCCGAGCCTCAGAATCTATGTCAATGAAAGATAAGATCTTCTTTAACCTCAACTGCTGGAGATAAGATCTCTCATGAATCTCAGAGTCTACGTCAACATGAGATAAGATCTTCTTCAACCTCGACTGCTGGAGATAAGATCTCCTCCAAGCTTCTACATTAACAGAAGATAAGATTTTCTTCAATCTCGATTGCTGAAGATAAGATCTTCCCTGAGCCTTAGAGTCTACGTCAATAGGAGATAAGATCTTCTTCAACCTCGACTGCTGTGTTAGATATGTATGCCCTAGAAGCCAGAATTGACTGACACTTATAATACACTTCTAAGGACAAAATAATAATTTTAATTATAAATAATAAAATATGTTATTTTCTATCACATAAGTGTATTTAGTGTCTGTGATACATCCCTTGAGTTATGGTAATGATAATTCATATTTTCAAGAGTTGAAAATTTAAGACATGAATTTTTATTTATTAACTCATAAAATGCTCCTGACCATAGGATCATCATAAGGATGATGATTGATTCAGAAGATTAGTGTACAATCGCTTTTTTATAGTCGATGAGTCTTGAGTCTATGGTGTAGAGACATTGGAGCAAGAGTATAGGTACTCGTTAGAGGCGAGGGCACTGAGTGTGACCACCTCAAGTAGTCTTAAGGAAGTCTACCTTCTCATCGATGACTGACTCGATGCTATAGTGGTGTGTTTGGTTCTTTGACCTGAGGTGCATCGATGGTTCACCTTGAGGGTGTTATAGTTTGACTATGCAATGACTCGATCTCCTAGCCATTCGGAACTTTGAGGTGTATGTTGGCTATAGCATGTTCATTATAGAAATTAGATTGTACCAAGATGGAATCTATCTACCTCGGTAGAAGAGGAGCAGCACTATGATGATCATGAGAATCAAGTCCATAAGCCCATGGCCATGGCAGAGTGTGAAATAATAGAAAAAGTTTCTATTAAGGTTTTCACATCGGACTTGAATCGAATGATTAAATCATATGATAGAAATTAGGATTTGACGAGTTCACCTTAACCCTAATATGATCGGAGCTCAAGATAGAAGAACTTAATCACACAAGTAGCTGCACCAAGAGGTTCATTTTCAGTTTTGATGGATTGCCACCATATGCTGCTAGGTGTCACTGGTAGAATTTGGGAGCAACTAGAATGATTTAGATCATCGATCATTCTAATTATCTAAATCAGAAGAGTTCTAATCCATCGAAAGAAGTTTCGATGATATCGATGATGGAGATCATGACATATCTCATTACCATATAGAACTAAACCTAATTGGGTCACACAAATAAGAGTTTGGATCTGGATATCATCAATTGGACTAATTCAATTCAATTGATTTGAATAAGATTCAATTAGGTTCAAGAAAATCGTGCTAGCATACGATTGAGCCTAACGTTCTCCTTTTTCTATAATAAAAATTATCTTGACTGAGCCAAATGAGTTTGTGCTTACTCAGGTACCTTTACCTAGTCTGATTGAAGTTTGTCCAAGTCAGAAAAGGATTGTCTTAATTTATGAGATAAATTTGAGACAACACCTATCATTTTTCGTCATCTGCCATTTCTTGTACTTTGACTTGGTCAAACATTGACCTTTGACCCTTGGAGATCTGCCCATGTGTCATGCACTTATTGAAGAGCAGATAGAGCTTGTCCCCTCTCTAGAAATTAAAAAGAAGGGGGTACATGCCTAGGATGGCGTGCGCCCATGGATAGGGATGCTGGAGTCCCATACAGATAGGACTCTAGGTTGCTTGTTGGATTCAAACTAGGTGACCCTCACCTATAGACTTTGATCAGTCTTAGGTGCCACCTTAGGATGAATTTATGGGTCTCTCATCTGATTGGATCAAGTGATGTCATTCCACTAATCAGATTTAGATCTGATTGCATGAAGCAACATGATTGGCCGGGGTGATGTAGCACTGCATGGCGCAGTAGAGTCTATAAATAGACTATGTCTGTGCCCACTTTTTAAAGAAGTTCCTCTTAGCCCACGCCCCAAGGCTGTCCCTCTTCCTTCTCCATGCCACCATCTGGCCCTCTCTCTCCTCTCCACGTCCAAGGAAGTTGGGCCTTCTGATTAGTGCGAGTCAAGCAAGGAAAGACTGACAAAAAAGGAAGAAGGTAGCACTACTGCAGAGACGACGGATGATCTTTAGAAGAAGTTTTGAAGATCCTCCAAATCAGATTCAGATCTAATTTTTTTTTAAAAAAAATGAAGAAGAAGATCTTCAGATCCAGTCTGAGTGGATACTAGTAGAGAACAGGTGCTTGCGTGGCTAGATCCAGAACCTCAGGGCTTCGGCAGGATCATCAATGGATAATCGGATTACCTAGAATCAAGATAAAAATAATTTAGATTTAATTTAATTTAATTTTTTTTATTTATCAAATCATAAAATTAAATCTAAAAAGTATTAAATCTGATTAGGATCTAAAAATTTTTTTTTAAAATATGCCTTTCGATCCAATCAGATCTGAATGAACCTAACCCAGAAAATTCAGGATTTTCCTTCAACTGATATCAGAGTCAGATTTTTATAAAATTTATTTAGATCTAATTTAATCTAATAAATTAATAATTTTAGATATCATATGAAATATGATTAGATCTAAAATTAAAAAATTAAAAAAATTAAAATAAATTAATCTAGATCTAATATGTATGAGATACATAACTAGACTAGGAATAGAATTATTCTATGTGTAGTCTAGTATAATCATAATTTTTATTTAATTAATTATTATTTTTAGATCTATTTATTTTTTATTTTTTGATATTATAAATTTTATAATTAGATCTAAAAATAAAAAATAAAATAAAATTAATTTATTCATATGAGATATGATAGTTGCATGTTTAGACTAGTTATAGAATAGTTCTACAAAAGGATCTAGATTAAATTTTATTTGATATGATCAAATTTAAATTTAATTTTTTAGATGATTATGAGATAATTTAGATATGAAAAATATGCATGCATGATATATGAGATATATGCAAAACATGTTTTAATTAGATCAATTTTTTATGAGATATATGCTTAGATCTAATTAGTTTTGTAGATTAGTTATATTTCTGATTAAGACATTCTCCTTGACCGTCCGAACATAAGAACAAGTAGAATTTAAAGATCCTCTCCTCCATTCGATGGAATGTTCTTATGATGTGTAGGGGTGCTGCGCGTTCGTCCTTAATCAGAAATTGAAAACTTACTTTCTGCAAAATTCCCTAGATCCTGAAATCCTAGGATCTTATTTACATGTTTTTGTTTAAGAACCCTAAACTTAATTAAGAATTAAGTTTATGAAATATCAATTAGGTCTAAAATTGAGAATTTTAGATCTAAGACATATTCATAAAATTGGGTTCGGACTTGGGTAGCTCAATTAGGTCTAAGCGGTTGATCAAATCGAATCAAGAGTTGGTTAGATGGGATCAACAAGTGCTTAAATTGACCAGCCTAATAGGATTAAGTCTAGGTCAAGATCGAGTCACGTGAGTGATCGATCAAGCTAAGACCTAATTAGGCTCAGTGGTTAGAGTCTGGATTGTAGGCTAACCCGATTGGTTCTGGCTCAACAATTTGGTGTCTAAGATAAGTCTGGCAGATACGATCGACTGATTTTTAATTGGGAGCTACTCGACTCGAATGCGTTCTTATCGAGTTAATGACATATTTCTTCCATTAGTCTCACTTACCTGGCCATGTTTGTTGACTCAAGTTCTGATATGAGGTGGTCAATAATCCGAGCTAACCCATGCCACTAGGTTAGTCATAATGGTTATGACTATGTCAAGTCTAGTTTAATGAGACCTAAATCAAATCTCTCTAAGAAAAGATTAAGTCTAAGGTCTTCCACCATTGTAGATGTGCGGCCCTTTTCGGAGTTGATTGTTCTCGGCTGGTTACAGTGGTTCAGTTGCACCGGAAAGATGCAACCATATCTATTAGACATTGGATGCTATAGGTTGGAGGATGAATTGGGCTCAATATTCCGGATATAGTGAGAAATTCAATTAGAAATCCAATCTGTGCAAATGATGGATCTGACTTAACTAAGGAGTGGATCAATATTTCAGACACGGTGAGATTCATGAATTAGAGACCAAGTTTGGGTGCACCATGATTAGAGAATCATTGAACAAGAGTTGTTCACTCATTGGCTAACCCATCACCAATAACTGTTAGGTGAGGTGATGAGTCAGTTGGTGGGACCGCACCATCCACTAGAAATCAGTAATCGTGAAGATTTTTGCATCTCTACAGAGAGAGTGTAGAGATCCAAAAAAATAGTGGAAGCTAATTTATTTTAAAATAAAATTTCTAAATAAATTGGTTAAGTCTTAATTACAATACCTAACTAGAAATTTTAACTCTCTATAGGAAAATGTCTGCATCCAATCCACTAGCACGAATTCTGGACACACATAGACTGACCAAACTAAATTACAAGGATTGGCTCCGAAACTTCAAAATTATTTTGGGTTTCGAGAAGTTAACTCATGTATTAGACTAGGACCCTCCCACCTTACCAGCCCGTCCATCTGCTGAATAGAGAGTATCTCTAGATAAGTGGACTGACGAAGATAATAAGGCTAGATACTATATGTTTGGCTCAATATCTGATGAGCTTTAGCGCCAACATGAAGATATCAGAACTGTTCGCCAAATGTTAGCTCATCTACAGGAGATGTTTGGTGAACAAAATCGCACAGCCAAGTATCAAGTCACTAAACGACTGTTCAAGGCTAAGATGCGTGATGGGCAATCAGTCTAAGATCATTATCTAATGATGATCAAGAACTTGGAAGAGCTTGAGAAGCTCGGAGTGAAGTTGGACTTGGATCTGCAGAATGATATAATTCTGCAATCCTTGACTGATGTATATGGGCATTTCATTATGAACTACCATATGCATAAACTTCAAAACTCCTTGATCGAACTTATGAACATGCTGGTTACCGCTGAGCTTTTCATGAAAGGTTCTAAAGGTTCAGTGCTTGCTGTGGAACGGACTTCTTCCAAGAGAAAGTCTTTTGGAAAAAAGAAGAAGTCAGCGAAAAAGCAAAAGGTAGAAGAAAGAAAGAAGAAAAAGATAGAGCTAAAGAAGGCCGCTAACAAAGAAAAGTATTTCTATTGCAACAATGACAGCCATTGAAAGCAGAACTGCCCTACATACCTAGCCACTTTGAAGAATAAGAAGAAGACTGGTCCTTTTGGAGGTATGCTCGTTATTGAATCTAATCTTATGATTTCTTATACATCCAGTTGGATGCTTGACTCTGATTCTAGTGCTCATTTATGCACTTTTATGTAGGATCTTGAGGATAGCAGGAGGCTGAGGGATGGTGAGATGATCCTGTGCATCGAAATGGAGCAATGATTGTTACCGTGGCTATGAGAACATATCCTCTTCGACTATCATCTGGATTAGACTTAGTATTAAAAGACTGTTATTATGTACCTACAGCAAGTAGAAATTTGATTTCTATTTCTTGTCTTGCAATAGAAGGCTATGTAATTAATTTTCTTAAGGACCATTATAATATTCTTTATGAAAGAAATAAAATTGTAAGTGGTTTTCTTATTAATGATTTTTATCAATTACATATTGGTGTATCTATTTTTAATTTCGAGCAAAATATGAATGCCATAAAATCAAAATGATCTAGAGATAGTCCAAATGATAGATATCTATGGCACCTAAGATTAGGTCATATAGTAGAAGATAAGGTTAACAAATTGAAGAAAATCGGGCTATTGAGTCCGTTGACTTTCGAGTCATATCCAATTTGTGAATCCTATCTTCATGGCAAAATGAGTAAACTTTCTTTTGTAGGACATGAAAAAAGGGCCACAGATCTTCTTGCCCTAGTACATATAGATGTGTGCGGCCCATTTGATGTACCGACTAGAGACAACTTTGTCTACTTCATAATCTTTACCGATGATTCATCTAGGATATGGGTATGTGTATCTTATGAGACACAAGTCTGAAGCTTTTGAAAAGTTCAAAGAATTCAGACATGAAGTAGAAAAAGCAAACTGAAAAACCCATTAAAATTCTTCGATCAGATCGAGGAGGTGAATACCTTAGTCAAAAATTCTTAGACTATCTCAAGAAAAATGGCATAGTCTCTCAATGGACTCCATCTAAAACATCTCAACTCAACGGGATTTCAGAATGGAGGAATCGGACCCTATTAGATATGGTCCGATCCATGATGAGCTTCACAGACCTTCCAAATTTTCTTTGGAGATACTGTTTGTTAACTGCAATATACTTACTGAATAGGGTTCCTTCTAAAATTATTCCTACCACACCGTATGAGATATGGCATGGTAAGAAACCAAGTCTGAGTCATCTCAGAATTTGGGGTTGTCCGGCTCATGTCAAAAGACAACAAGCGGACAAGTTAGACTTTAGGTCCTTCAGAGCTCGATTTATAGGATATCCTAAAGAGTCATTAGGATATTATTTCTACATTTCAGAAGATCACAATGTGATTGTGAGTCGACATGCCATCTTTCTTGAAAAATAGTTTATTCAAGATAGTGGCATTGGAAAGCAGATCAAGCTCGATGAGAAAGTCTCACAAGAGCAACGAGCTAAGGACCAAATGGAACCAAATCAGGTTAAGCCAATCCAGTCACTACCTCCTCCACCTCGTAGATCGGAAAGAGTTTTTTGTCCCCTTGAGAGGTACTTAGGTACGATTTCGGAGAAAGTAGAGAAAATGTTCCTCATAGATAATGGGATTCATGGTGATGATCCCAAAACCTATAACGAGGCGATATCAGATATTGATTCTGAAAAATGGTTAGAGGCAATGAAGTCAGAAATTGACTCGATGCACTCAAACCAAGTCTGGACCTTGGTAGATCCATCAGAAGGTATAGTACCTATTGGGTGTAAGTAGATCTTCAAGAGAAAGATTGTGCAGATGGGAATGTGGAGATATTCAAAGCTAGATTAGTAGCAAAAGATTATAGTCAACACGAAGGCATTGACTATCAGAATATCTTTTCGTCAGTAGCTATGTTTAAATTCATTCGCACATTGCTTACTGTTGCAGCCTATTTCAATTATGAAATATGGCAAATGGATATGAAAACGGCATTCTTAAATAGATATCTTAAGGAAGATATCTATATGGAACAGTCCTTAGGTTTCATATCCAGTGATGATGATCACAAAGTATGTAAACTACAAAGGTCCATATATGGACTTAAGCAAGCATCTCGAAGCTAGAATACTCATTTTAATGATGTAATCAAAATGTTTGGTTTCATTAAAAATAAGAAGAAGCCATCTGTCTTCAAAAAGGTCAGTGGAAGCGCTGTTGTCTTTCTTGTATTGTACGTGGATGTCATCCTTCTTATTGGAAATGATATTCCCATGTTGACCACAGTTAAAATGTGGTTATCTAAAGAATTCTCCATCAAAGATCTAGGAGAAGCATCCTTTATTATGAGAATTAAGGTCTATAGAGATAGACCGAATAGGATGCTAGGACTTTCACAAAAGATGTACATAAAGAAAGTGCTAAAGAGGTTTAGTATGGAAAACTCTAAGCGAGGTTTGATACCCTTCAGACATGGCATTCATCTTTCTAAGAAGATGTGCCCCAACACACCTGAGGAAATAGAACGCATGAGTAAGATCCCTTATGCTTCAGCAATAGGGAGCCTCATGTATGTCATATTATGTACACGATCTGATATAGCCCATGCTGTGAATGTCACAAGCAGACATCAGTCAAATCTAGGTGAAGAGCACTAAACTTCTGTGAAATGTATCCTTAAGTGCTTGAGAAGAACTAAGGATATGTTATTAATCTTTGGCAATCAAGAACTCCAAGTCCATGGATATACGGACTCGGATTTTATGTCCGATATAGATGATCGAAAGTCGACATCTGAAAATCTTTTTTTGTGCAATGGTGGAGCTGTTAGTTGGAAGAGTTTCAAGCAGACAGTAATAGCAGATTCCACCATGGAAATATAATATATTGTTGCATCGAAAGCTTCAAAAGAGGCATTTTGGTACAAGAAATTTGTCATAAAGATCGGAGTGATGCCATTAGATGCTATTCCTCTGTACTGCAACAATAATGGTGCCATAGCCCTTGCTAAGAAATCGAGGTCTCACCAAAAATCCAAGCACATCGAGTGGCGATATCACCTTATCCACGATTACCTCGAGAAGAAATACATCGAGGTCAAGAGAGTCATGGCAGATCCGCTTACAAAGCTGTTGGGCTAGCAGAAGATCGAAGCCCACCTTAAGAAGATGGAACTTAGATTTATAGCCAATTGACTTTAGGTCAAGTGGGAGTTTGTTAGATATGTGTGCCCTAAAAGTCAGAATTGGCTGACACTTGTAATACACTTCTAAGAATAAAATTATAATTTTGACTATAAATAATAAAATAAATTATTTTCTATCACATAAATGTATTTAGTGTCTGTGATACATCCCTTGAGTACGAGAAGAACTTAATCATACAAGTAGCTGCACCAAGAGATTCATTATTAGTTTTGATAGGTTGCCACCATATGCTACTAGGTATCACTGATGGATTTTAGGAGCAACTAGAATGATTTAGATCATCGATCATTTTAATTGTCTGAATTAGAAGAGTTCTGATCCATCGAAAGAAGTTTCGATGATGTCGATGATGGAGATCATGACATATCTCATTACCATATAGAACTGAACCTAACTAGATCACACAAATAAGGATTTGGATATGGATATCATCAATTAGACTAATTCAGTTTAATTGATTTGAATAAGATTCAATTAGGTTCAAGAAAATCGTGCTAGCACACGATTGAGCCTAACATTTTTCTTTTTCTATCATAAAAGTTATCTCGACTGAGCCAAATGAGTTTGTGCTCACTCAGGTACCTTTACCTGGTTTGACTGAAGTTTGTCCAAGTCAGAAAAGGGTTATCTTAATTTATAAGATAAATTTGAGACAACACCTGTCATTTTTCGTCACCCGCCATTTCTTATACTTTGACTTGGTCAAACGTTGACCTTTGATCCTTAGACATCTGCCCATATGTCATGCACTTATTGGAGAGCAGATAGGGGCTTGTCCCCTCTCTAGAAATTGGAAAGAAGGGGCGCATGCCTAGGATGGCGTGCACTCTTGGATAGGGATGCTGGAGTCCCACACGGATGAGACTCCAGATTGCTTGTTGGATTCAAACTAGGTGACCCTCACCTATAGACTTTGATCAGTCTTAGGCATCACCTTAGGATGAATCTGTGGGTCTCTTATCTGATTGGATCAGATGATGTCATTCCACCAATCAGATTTAGATCTGATTGTACGAAGCAACGTGATTGACTGGGGTGATGCAGCACTGCATGGCGCAGCAGTCTATAAATAGACCATATCTGCGCCCACTTTTTAAAGAAGTTTCTCTTAGCCCATGCCTCAAGGCTATCCCTCTTCCTTCTCCATGCTACCATCTGGCCCTCTCTCTCCTCTCCATGCCCAAGAAAGTTGGGCCTTCTGATTAGTGCGAGTCAAGCAAGGAAAGGCTGACGAAAAAGAAAGAAGGCAGCACTGCTGCAGAGACGACGGGTGATCTTCAAAAGAAGTTTTGAAGATCTTCCAAATCAGATCTAGATATGATTTTTGAAGAAAAAAAAAGGAGAAGATCTCCAGATCTAGCCCGAGTGGATATCGGTAGAGGCCAGGCGCTTGCGTGGCTAGATCCAGAACCTCAGGGCTTCGATAGGATCATCAATGGATAATCGGATTACCCAGAATCAAGGTAAAATTAATTTAAATTTAATTTAATTTAATTTTCTTATTTATCAGATCATAAAATTAAATCTGAAAAGTGTCAGATCTGATTATAATCTAAGAAAAAAATTTTGAAATATGTCTCTCGATCCAATCAGATCTGAACGAATCTGATCAGGAAAATTCAAGATTTTTCTTCATGCTGGAGATAAGATCTCTCCCGAGCTCCACCTTCAACCTTGACCGCTGAAGATAAGATCTCCTCCAAGCTCCACCTTCAACCTCGATTGCTAGAGATAAGATCTCCCTCGAGCTTCTACGTCAATAGGAGATAAAATCTTCTTCAACCTCGACTGCTGGAGATAAGATCTTTTCTGAGCTCCATCTTCAACCTCGACTATTGGAGATAAGATCTCCTCCGAGTCTCAGAGTTTATGTCAATAGAAGATAAGATCTCCTTCAACCTTGATCGCTGGAGATAAGATTTTTCCGAGCTCCATCTTCAACCTCAACTATTGGAGATAAGATCTCCTCCAAGCCTCAGAGTCTACGTTAATGGGAGATGAGATCTCCTTCAACCTCGATTGCTGGAGATAAGATCTCCCCCAAGTCTTAGAGTCTATGTCAATAAGAGATAAGATCTCCTTCAACCTCGACTATTAGAGATAAGATCTCCTTCAATCTTGGTTGTTGGAGATAAGATCTTCTTCGAACTTCTACGTCAATAGAAGATAAGATCTTCCTCAACCTCAACTGCTGGAGATAAGATCTCTTCCGAGCTTCTGCATCAACAGGAGAATAAGATTTTTCAACATCGGCTGCTGGAGATAAGATCTCTCCGAAGCTTCTATGTCAACAGAAGATAAGATCTTCTTCAATCTCGACTGCTGGAGATAAGATCTTTTCCCAAGCTCCACCTTCAACCTCGGCTACTAGAGATAAGATCTCTTTCGAGCCTCAGAGTCTACATCAACTGGAGATAAGATCTTATTCAACCTCAACTGCTAGAGATAAGATCTTCCTCGAGCTCCACCTTCAACCTTGGCTGTTGGAGATAAAATCTCTCCCAAGCCTCAGAGTCTACATCAAAAGAAGATAAGATCTTCTTCAATCTTGACTGCTGGAGATAAGATCGCTTCTGAGCCTCAGAGTCTATGTCAACAGGAGATAAGATCTCCTTCAACCTCGACTGTTGGAGATAAGATCTCCTCCGAGCTTCTATGTCAACAGGAGATAAGATCTCCTTCAACCTCAACTGCTGGAGATAAGATCTCCCCCAAGCCTCAGAGTCTACGTCAACAGAAGATAAGACCTCCTTCAATCTCGGCTGCTGGAGATAAGATCTCTTCTGAGCTCCACCTTCAACCTCGATCGTTGGAGATAAGATCTTCCTCGAGCTCCACCTTCAATCTCGACTGCTGGAGATAAGATCTCTTCCGAGCTTCTACGTCAACAGAAGATAAGATCTTCTTCAACCTCGACTGCTGGAGATAAAATCTCCCCCAAGCTTCACCTTCAAACTCAACTGCTGGAGATAAGATCTCCTCCGAGCTCCACCTTCAACCTCGACTGCTGGAGATAAGATCTTTTCTGAACCTCAGAGTCTACATCAATAGAAGATAAGATCTCCTTCAATCTCGACTGCTAGAGATAAGATCTTCTCCGAGCCTCAGAGTCTACGTCAACAGGAGATAAGATCTCCTTCAACCTCGACTGCTGGAGATAAGATATTTTCCAAACTTCTACGTCAACAGGAGATAAGATCTTCTTCAACCTCGACTACTGAAGATAAGATCTCCCCCGAGCCTCAGAGTCTACGTCAATAGAAGATAAGATCTCTTTCAATCTCGACTGTTGGAGATAAGATCTCCTTTAAGCTCCATCTTCAATCTTAACTATTGGAGATAAGATCTCCCCGAGCTCCACCTTCAACCTCGATTGCTAAAGATAAGATCTCCCCGAGCTCCACCTTCAACCTCGATTGCTAAAGATAAGATCTCCCCCGAGCCTCAGAGTCTACATCAACAGAAGATAAGATCTTCTTCAATCTCGACTGTTGGAGATAAGATCTTCTTCGAGCCTCAGAGTCTACATCAACAGGAGATAAGATCTCCTTCAATCTTGACTGCTGAAGATAAGATCCTTCTCGAGCTTCTATGTCAACAGAAGATAAGATCTCCTTCAATCTCGGTTGCTGGAGATAAGATCTCTCCGAAGCTTCTACGTTAATAGGAGATAAGATCTCCTTCAACCTCGGTTAGAGATAAGATTTCCTCCGAGCTTCAACTACAACTTCAACCTCGGTTGGAGGTAAGACCTCCTCCGAGCTTCAAAGTCTAAATCAATAGGAGATAAGATCTCCTTCGACCTCGACTGGAGATAAGATCTTCTCCGAACTATAATTTCAATCTCGACTGAAGATTAGATCTCCTCCGAGCTTCAACTATATCTTCAACCTTGGTTGGAGATAAGATCTCCCCGAGCTTCAACTACAACTTCAATCTTGGCTAGAGGTAGGACCTCCTCCGAGCTTCAAAGTCTAAATCAACAGAAGAGAAGATCCTCTTTAACCTCGACTAAAGATAAGATCTTCCACAAGCTTTAATTGCAATGCCAACAAAAGATAAGATCTTCCTGAACCTCGATTGGAGATAAGATCTCCTCCGAGCTTCAACTTTGATGGGTGCAGAGTCTAAAAAAGGACTTCGACAGTCATCTTTTTATACTTCCTTCCTTCAAATTTCGAACTCGAGAATGGGGAGGATTATTGTTGGAGATAAATCCTGCTCCTGGCGAAGTCCAGCATAATGTTTAGCCTAATGCAACTGGTAATCATGGAAGAGCTTCAACAGCTAAACCTTAGCCAAACTCCTTCAGTCGGTCAAACTCTCTAGCGGTCGAGCCTTAGGCGAACCCCTTCAGCCAGCCAAACTTCTCAACGATCGAGCTTCAGTCGAACTCCTTTCGGATCTCTCCTTCAGTCGGACTCCTATGGAAGCCAAACTTCTTTCGAACTTCTCCTTTAGTCGAATTCCTCCCGGAGCCAAACTCCTAAAATTCTCCTTCAGTCGGACGCCTATGGGAGCCAAACTCCTTCTGAGCTTCTTCTTCATTTGGACTTCTCCAGGAGTCGAACTTCTCTCAGACATTTCCTTCGATCTGACTTCTATAGGAGCCGAACTCCTTTCAGTTGGACTTCTACAGGAGTCGAACTCCTTCCAGATTGTTCCTACAGTCGGACTCCTTCAGGAGCCAAACTTCTTTCAGAATTCTTCTTCAGTCGGACTCCTATAGGAACCAAACTCCTTCCAAACTTCTTCTTTGATCGAACTCCTCCAGAAGTCGAACTTCTTCCAAATTTCTTCTTCAGTCGGATTCCTCCAGCGGATTGCTCCTAGATTATCCCCTCTAGACTTATTTTCTTCAGAAGTTCGAACTCCTTCAGAATTGATATATGTCGAAGTCCACCAACCAATGTCTGCTTCCTTCGAGCTACGGTTATTAAGTCTCGATGAACGATCCCCATCAATCTGTTACAGGTGTTGCTACAGGCGATGCCCCCCTCCGTGATAGACTCCACCAGGCCTTCAGCGATCTGCTATCGGATGGTATGGCTGTCACTATCAGCCTGATAATTTCTTCCTCTCCATACCGAATTCAATGCAACCTTGAGTAGCCTACCACCAGACGATATGGCCATCACCATCAATCAAGCTCCATCTATAAAAAGGGATCCTCCAAATATATTTTCTCTAAGCTCTCTTCTCCTTCCCAAAACTCTATCGAACTTTTGCCTGAGTACTCCATTTTTGTTGATCAGAAGAGCTGACTTAATCATCGGAGGGTCCCACCAGAGCCACCATCACTGACTCTAGATAGGACTTTATTTTGTAGGTCACCGATGGCGACCTCATCCTCCTCGACTCCAGCATAGTTCGACGTCAACCAGATTCTACACCAATATAGTCTATCAAAACTCAACATTTTCTTTTAGCATGGGAATGGCTAGCCTAACCTTCACATCCTTGGGATACTGTAGTGCATCAAACATCATTTTTAATTTTCGAATCTAGATTTTTGCAACCAAAGAATCAGGTCCACCCTCAAACAGTGGTGGGTTGAGTCTTCTAAATCTCTCATAATATGAGTTTAAAGGTGGCATAGATCGAAAAACAGATTATGTCTGTTGTTATTATTGTTGAATAAGTTGAGCCATCACTTTACAAACTCCAGCAATGTCTCTTTGAGTGGTTGGCACATTAGGAAGTTGCTCAACCATTTGGTTGGCATCTCTCGATGTAGTCCTTCTTACTTCTCTCCTCCTAGTAGCAATATTTGCCAAGACTTCATTCTCACCGTCGCTCATCGTCACCTATCACAAATACTAGCATAAATCAATTTTCTTAAATGAGAAACAAAAATTTTTAAAAAATCCATCTATTCTCATTCAATCAAATATTATCTAATTAAACGAGACCTATTTTTTATTACTAGACTTTTAAGATATATCCATGATCAAACCTATTGCTCTGATACCATAAAATATCATACTCCAAATTTGGGACATAACACGGCCATGCTACCGAGGAATAACTCTCTCAATAACACGAAACCTATCGATTATAATTAGCAAAAGTCCAACATAATTAAAATATAAATAAAGATTCAATTCCATTATTCATTAAACAATCAAACCAAAATTGATTCAGAGCATCTAAATTCATAATCAAGATTAAACCTATTGGTATAGAATTTGGTTGATACCGGATTGAGCTGAAGTTGAGGAAAATGAGGTCGCCATCGGTGACCTACAAAATAAAGTTCCATCCAAAGTCAGAGTTGGTGGCTCCGATAGGATCCTTCGATGATCAAGTTAGCTTTGGCCAACAGAAATGGAGTACTCAATATAGAGTTCGACAGAGTTTTAAGAAGGAAAAGAAAGCTTAGAGAAAACATATCTAAGGATCCTTTTTTATAGACAGAGCCTGTTGTAACTGCCTTGATTAATGACTATCGTAACCATCCTTGATAAATGATAATCATGATTGTCTTGATAAATGATAATCATAATTATCCTAATGAATGATGTTCGTGATTGTCCTGATAAATGTCGATTGTAATCGTTCAACAATGAGATCGCCTGTAGGAATCCGTCTGAAGGAATGGTCCGAAAGAAGTTTGGCTTCTATAGGAATCCGACTGCTAGAGGAGTTCGGAAGGAGTTCGGGTTTCGTAGAAGTCCGGTTGCTGGAGGAGTTTGAAAGAAGTTCGGCTTCCATAGAAGTCTGACCTTTGAAGGAGTCCGAAAGAAGTTTGGCTTCCGTAGAAGCTCGACCACTGGAGGAGTTCGGAAGGAGTTCGACTTTCGTAGAAGTCCGACCGTTGGAGGAGTCTGGAAGGGGTTTGACTTTCATAGAAGCTCGACTGCTGGAGGAGTTCGGAAGGGGTTCGGCTTTCATAGAAGCTCGACTGCTGGAGAAGTTCAGAAGGAGTTCGGCTTTCATAGAAGCTCGACTGCTGAAGAAGTTCGAAAGGAGTTCGGCTAGGTTTGGCCACTGGATAGTTCGGCTACTGCCTGAATTCGACTACTAGGAAGAAAATTTTTTATTGAAGCTCTTTCATGATTACCAGCTGCATTAAGCTAAGCTTCAGACTGGACTTTGATGGGAGTGAAATTTATCTTCAATACTAGTCCTCCCACTTTCAAGTTCGAAATTTAAAGGAAAGAAGTACAAAAAGGATGACTGCCGAAGTCCTCTTCAAGACTCTGTACCTTATCTCCAGTCGAGGTTGAAAGTGTAGTTGAAGCTTGGAGGAGATCTTGTCTCTTGTTATTGTTGAGCATAATGAGGCTGTCTTCGGAGCCTTTCCTCTCATCCCGTCTTCGGGTCTTCAACTTTGCTTACGTTAGGATAAGGTTCTCCTCCTATTTCTAACAGACTGTGGGGGTACATAAGGGCCATTGTCAGGGCCTCTTCCTCCATCTCATCTAAAATAAACGAGGCCTTCGACATTGCTCACGTTAGAATGAGATTTTTTTTCTATTCCTAACAGGATGTGGGGGCACATAAAAACTATTATTAGGGCCTCTCCCTCCATCTCATCTAAAATGAATGAGATCTTCAACATTACTCATGTTAGGATGAGGTTCTCCTCCTGTTCCTAATGGACTGTGGGGGCACATAAGGGCCATTGTCAGTGTTAGATATATGTGCCCTAGAAGCCAGAATTGGCTGACACTTGTAATACACTTCTAGGGGCAAAATTGTAATTTTGACTATAATTAATGAAATGGGTTATTTTCTATCACACATGTGTATTTAGTGTCTGTGATACATCCTTTGAGTTAATGGTAATGATAATTCATATTTTCAAGAGTTGAAAATTTAAGACATGAATAATCATTATTAACTCATAAACAGCTCCCGACCATAGGATCATCACGAGGATGGTGATTGATCTGGAAGGTTGGTGTACGATCACTTCTCTTTAGTAGATGAGTCTTGAGTCTACGGTGTGGAGACATCGGAGCGAGAGTACAGGTACTCGTTAGAGAACGAGGGCACTGAGCGTGACCACCTCGAGTAGTCATTAGGGAGTCTACCTTCTCGTCAATGACTGACTCGATGCTGCAGTAGTGTGTCTGGTTCTTTGACCTGAGATGCATCGGCAGTTCACCTTGAGGGTGTTATAGTTTGACTACACCATTACTCGATCTCCTAGCCATATGGAACCCTGAGGTGTATGTTGGCTGTGACATGTTCATTGTAGGAACTGGATTGCATCAAGATGGGATCTATCTACCTCGGTGGTAGAGGAGTAGCCCTATGATGATCATGAGAATCAAGTCCTGAAGCCCATGGCCATGGCAGAGTGAAATAATAGAAAGAGTTTCTATTTAGATTTTCACACTGGACTCGAATCGAATGATTACATCATATGACAGAGACTAGGGTTTGACGAGTTCACCTTAACCCTAATCTGATCGGGGCTCAAGATAGAAGAACTGAATCACACAGGTAGCTGCACCAAGAGGTTCGCATTCAGCTCTGATGGGTTGCCACCATATACTGCTAGGTGTCACTGGTGGATTTTGGGAGCAATTAGAATGATTTAGATGATCGATCATTCTAGCTGTTCGAATCAGAAGAGTTCTGATCCATCGAAAGGAGTTTCGATGATGTCGATGATAGAGATCATGACATATCCCATTACCATACAGAACTGAACCTAACTGGGTCACACAAACAAGGGTTTGAATCTGGTGATCATCAATTGAACTAATATAGTTCAATTGATCTGAATGAGATTCAATTAGGTTCAAGGAAATCGTGCTAGCACTCGATTGAACCTAACGTTCTTCTTTTGCTATCATAAATAAGTTGTCCTGTCTGAGCCAAAGGAGTTTGTGCTCAAATCAGAGGTCTTCTTATGGTCTGACTGGAGGTTGTCCAAGTCAGAATAGGTTGTCTTATTTGTAAGACATTACCTGCCATTTTTGGTCACCTGCCATTTCTTGTTCTTTGACTTTGGTCAAAAGTCTACCTTTGACTGGTCAAACGTTGACCATTCACCCTTTGACTTTTGACCACATGTCATGCACCTATTGGAGAGCTGGTGGGGGCTTGTCCCCCTGCCAGAACCTGGCAAGGAGAAGGGCGCACGCCAAGGGTGGCGTGAGCCCAAGTAGGAGGCGCCTAGGAGTCCTTGTTGGACAAGGACTCCATCTCCTTTTTAGGATTCCAATTGAGAGTTCTTCTAAGAATCCAGTTTGACTGGTCCTTAGGCACTCTCCAAGTAGGAATCCAAGGGACTCTAATTCCCACCAATCAGATTTAGATCTGATTTCACAAAGGGTTGTGATTGGTTGGGAGGAAGATGACTTGGATCACGCTTAGTCTATATAAGAGACCCAGCGCCCAAGTGAAAAAAATAATAATCAAGAAGCAATCTTCCCACGCCCCAAGGCTGCCTCTCTCCCCTTTCTCCACGCCATACTCTCTTCTCCCCTTGCTCTCCACGTCCAAAAGTGTTTTGGATTTGGATTGGTGCGATTTAGATCAAGAAAAGGAGATCAAAAGCAAGAAGGCTGCGCTGCTGCGAAGAACGACTGCAGATCTTCAAAAGGAGTTTTGAAGATCCTCCAGATCAGATCCAGATCTGATTTTTGGAGGCGTGATAGAGAAGAAGAGGATCTCCAGATCCAGCCCGAGTGGATACCGGTAGAGGCCAGGCGCTTGCGTGGCTTGATCCAGAACCTTCCGCTGCAAACAGGATCATCAACAGGATAATAGGATTACCCTATTCAGGTAAATTGAATGTGATTTAATTTATCCTTTTCATTTAATTTTTATTAAATAAATAAGAATCAGATCTGAAGCATCCCTGATCTGATACAGATCTAAGAGAAAAAATTAGGAAAATATATCTCTTGATCTGATCAGATCTGAACGAACCTGGTCAGGGAAATTAGGATTCCCTTCAGTCAGGGCCTCTTCCCCATCTCATCTAAAATGAATGAGGTCTTTGACTTTGCTCATATTAGGATGAGGTTCTCCTCCTATTTCTAACGGACTGTGGGGGCACATAAGGGTCGTTGAGGTTGAAGCTCAGAGAAAATCTTATCTCCTACCGAGGTTGATGCCGATGCTCAAAAGAGATTCCATCTCTAGCTTAGGTCGAAGGTCTTTGATTTGCTCATGTTAGGACGAGGTTATTCTCTTATTCCTAACACAGCTACTTTTGATTGCTTATTTCTTGCCATCATTCAATTTTTGCACCAAGAAATAATAATGTTGAAATGAAGAAGTTTTATTACGAAAAAATTACTGATAGTACATCCTCAGATTTTCTGAGTTCCAAGGTCGTGGGAGCATTATTCCTCCGAGGTCCTTCAGACGATAAGTTTTGGGCCGAACGACCTCCACCACCTCATACGGACCTTTCCAATTTGGGACGAGCTTCTCCTAACTCTGAGGCTGAGAGATGGTGACTCATCGAAGTACCAAGTCCCCCACTCTGAATATTTTACCTCTGACTCTAGAGTTATAGTATCGAGCCACCTTTCATCTGTAGGCTCCCATCTGAACCTGGGCTTTCTCTCTTTTCTCTTCTAGCAAGTCGAGATTGACTTTGAGGTCTTGCAGATTGTTCTGCTCATTGAAGGTCGTGACTCATGCTGATGGGAGCTTGAGTTCAATTGGGATGACTGCTTCTATTCCAAAGGCCAAGGCGAATGGTGTTTTTCCAGTTGGCAGTCTTTGAGTAGTTCAATATACCTAGAGGATGTGGTAGAGTTCATCCACCCAGGTCCCCTTTGCTTTGTCAAGTCTGATCTTAATATCTTGCACTAGAGTCTAGTTGGTCACTTCAGCTTCTCCATTTATCTATGGGTGAGCTACCGATGTAAAGTGGTGAGAGATATTTAAGTCTTCGCAGAAGTCGATGAATCTTGTCCTGATAAATTATCGCCCATTATCAGTTATAAGGGTTCAAGGCAGACCAAATCGATAAACTATTAACTTTCAGATGAAGTCTTGTACCTTAGCCTCGATAATTTTGGCTAGAGGTTCGGCTTCGATCCATTTGGTGAAGTAGTCGATTTCTATGAGGAGGAACTTCCATTATCCGGATGCTATTGGAAAAAGACTAAGTATGTCCATTTCCCACTGTGCAAATGGTCGGGGTGCACTTAGTGGAGTAAGCTCGAAGGTCGACCATCTTTGGATGCTCACATTCTTCTGACAACGATCACATTTTTTGACGTACTCCATGAAATCATGGTATAAGGTCGGCCAATAGTATCCTTACCGAAATAGCTTTTGCGATAGGGACCTAGCTCCTATATATCTTTCACAGATTTTTTCATGCACTTTCCATAATGTGAAGTCGGCTTCTGAAGGTCGAAGATATTTCAACAGCGACAGCGAATATGACCTCTTATATAATTTACCCTCGTACAAAACATAACGGAATGCTTGATTCTTGAGTTTTCGAGCTTCTTTCGGATCATGAGAAAGGACTCCCTCCTTGAGGTAGGCAACCAACGGATCGATCCAGCTCGACTCGAGTTCTGTCTGTAAAATGACCTATGATTTTTCTAAACTAAGACACTTCAGGGTCTCAAAAAATACTTCTTTGGATAGTTCAGCTAGAGCTAAAGTGACCAACTTAGAGAGAAGGTCGGCTCTTATATTTTCTGCCCTCGAAATCCATCAAATACCGAAATAGCTGAAGGCCAGAGTCAAGTTCTTTACTTTTTCAAGGTATTTCATCATACTTTCCTCCCACGCTTCGTAGCTGCCACTAACTTGGCCGACCACTAATTGGAAGTCACTGTAGACTTGAAGTCGATCTAGTTTTAATTCTTTCGCTATTTTTAATCCGACGATCAGAGCTTCGCACTCGATCCCATTATTAGTTGTAAGGAATTCGAAGCGCAGTGTATACTCGATGACGACTCCTTTGGGGCTGACTAAAACTAACCCTGCATCCGCTACAGCAAAGTTGGATGAACCATCCACATACAGAGCCCAAAAATTTTCTAGAAGGTTGGCTGCTTCTTCAGGAAGGTTCGGTTGCAACAGTAAAGTGCTGGTCTCATTCTGCTCAAGCTCGACATCATCAGGAATGGTACATTCTATTACAAAATTTACTGATATCTGGGCTTTGATCGATGGCCGGGGTCGATAATTGATATCGAATTTCATGAGCTCGATTGCCCATTTTGCAATTGTTTCGAAAGCGTCCATTTGCTGAAGGACTGTCTTTATTAGTTGATTCGTGAGGACCATTATAGCGTGCTCCTGAAAGTAAGGTCGAAGCCTTCTGGCAGCAATTAGAAGAGAGTAAGCTAATTTCTCTAGCATAGAATACCTGGTCTCTGCATCCCTTAGGACTCAACTTATGTAGTAGACCGACCGTTGTATCTTCGCTTCCTTCTTGACTAAAACTGCTGCCAAGACTGTTGGAGAGACCGCTAAGTACAAGAATAATTCTTCTCCAGGTTTGGATTTTGCTAGTAGTGGGGTTGAGGTGAGGTAGTTTTTGAGCTCCTCAAATGCCCGTTGACACTCCATCGTCCAGTAAAAATTCTTTGGTTGCTTGAGAACTTGGAAGAAGGGCATGCATCACTTAGCCTATTTAGAGATGAAGCAATTTAGGAATGCCACTTTTTCAGTCAGCATGAGTTCTAATGATCCTCTGAAGAAAAAGAAGGATCAGTACAAATATCATTACCGTGTGAGGAGGGAGTACGATGGAGCTCTTCAATTCGTCGGCTCATTTTTAGGAGCCTTTGATCCAGGAGATCTTCATGATTGTTGATCTCTAGGATTTTCTAGTGGAATGGACGCGAAATTCTCCACTGGGTTGAGTCATGGTCTGAGCATGGGTCTTCCATCCTCTGCTTTTTTTTTCCAAAAATCAAAGGTTGGATAGGTGAGATCGGCTATTTTTGGATCTGATCACAAGGCTCCGGAGAAGCTTGTTCTGACCGAGTTGGTACCGGAATCTATCGATGTATGGCTTGCATTGCATCTGCGAGACCATGAACCTGCTGGACCAGTAGATTGAACTGCTCCAGGTCCACTATGGCTGCAGGTGGAGCTTGAGTTACTGGAGCTGGATTGGTTCCTGCATGATCCTCTGAAGAAAAAGGAGGGTCAGTACAAATATCATTATCGTATGAGGAGGGAGTATGATGGAGATCTTCAATTCATCAGTTCATTTCTAGGAGCCTTTGATCTAAGAGATCTTCATGATTATTGATCTCCAGGGTTTTCTGGTCAAACGGGCATGAAATTCTCCCTTGGGTTGAGTCATGGTCTAAGTATGGGTCTTCCATCCTCTGCATTTTTTTTTCAAAAATCAAAGGTCGGGTAGCCAAGATCGACTATTTTTGGATTGGATCACAAGGCTCCAGAGAAGCTTGTTCTAACCGAGCTGGTATCGGGACCTGCTGATGTATGGCTTGCATTGCATCTATGAGACCACGAACCTACTGGATCGACAGATTGAACTGCTCTGGATCCACTATGACTGTAAGTGGAGCTTGAGTTACCAGAGCTGGAGCAGGAACTGATGTATCTAGATGGGATTTGGCTGTAGAGGCCGTTAATCATCGGGTCGAAGTTTTCTTGGAAGGTATTTTTTTCTAAGAAGAACTCTAGATCGCTACTGAACACTCCTTTAAGATCAAGGAAACCTCAAGAACAAAGGGGCCCTCCTTCTAGCATCAATTTTATTGGTGCAGAATTTGGTTGACGTCGATTCGAGCTAGAGTCGAGAAAAATGAGATCGCCGTCGGTGACCTACAAAATAAAGTCCCATCCGGAGTTGGAGTTGGTGGCTCCGATAGGACCCTCTGACGGTCAAGTTAGCTCTGACCAATAGAAATGGAGTGCTCAGTATGGAGTTCGGCAGAGTTTCAGAAAGGAGAAGAAAGCTTAGAGAAAACATATCTGAGGGTCCCTTTTATAGACAGAGCTTATTGTAACTGTCTTGATTAATGACTGTCGTAACTATCCTTGATAAATGACAATCGTGATTGTTTTAATAAATGATAATCATAATTATCCTAATGAATGATGTTCGTGATTATCCTGATAAATGCTGATTGTAATCATTCAATAATGGGATTGCCTATAGGAATCTATCTGAAGGAACGGTCCGAAAGGAGTTTGGCTTCCGTAAAAGTCTGGCTACTGGAGGAGTCCAGAAGAAGTTTAACTTCCGTAGAAGCCCGACCTCTGGAGAAGTTTGAAAGAAGTTCAACTTCCATAGAAGCCCAACCGCTGGAGGAGTCCGGAAGAAGTTCGGCTTCTGTAGAAGCCCGACCATTGAAAGAGTCCGAAAGGGGTTCGGCTTTCATGGAAGCTTGGCTGCTGGAGAAGTCTGGAAGGAGTTCGACTTCCATAGAAGCTCGACTGCTGGAGAAGTTCGAAATGAGTTCGGCTAGGTTTGGCCGCTGGATAGTTTGGCCACTTAATGAATTCGGCTACTAGAGAGAGAATTTTTTATTGAAGCTCTTCCATGATTACCAACTACATTAAGCTAAGCTTCAAACTGAACTTCGAAGGAAGTGGGATTTATTTTCAACAAAATCTATATCTTAAAATTATAAATAAACAACTACAAGTTCATGATTATTCAATAAACTAAGTTCAGGTATTAAAATTTTCAAACTTGCTATGCAGATCGTCGAGACTGGATCCTTCATCGATCCTAACCTTATTTCTCTATAAAAAATAAATAAAAAGGATATGAGCTATACTGGCCTAGTAAGTAAAATCTACACTTCTTATCGGATCAAGCATAAATTTTTTCATGATAATGCAATATTTAAAAAATAATAGATATTATAAAAAAATATTTATAAAGCATAATATAAAATATGTCATAAACCAATTATGCATGTATAAATCATGAAGTTTCATAAATATGATTTGTAAATCATTCTTGTCGTGTGTTCATGTCATGTTTCAAAATTTTGTTTGCAGATATTCGTGCTATGGTCACCTTATATCCATAACAGGATCGTAATCATATCATACCAACTATTATAATCCATTGGCAAGGGTCGTATGTCGAGCTACTATAATCCATTAGCGAGGATCGTATGCCGAGCTACTATAATCCATTGGCGAGGATCATATGTCGAGCTACTATAACCCGCTGGCAAGAATCGTACATAACTATCTGAGTGCCTTTAAAATCTTTATTTTTTAAAAAATATATATATATACTTAGATGAAAAAATATTAAATTCATGGTTCATAAAAATACTATTTTTATAAAATATATTCATAGAAATAATGATCATAATAAAACATGATTTTTACATCTCATATGCTGATCCTTATTTAATGAAAAATATGAATTTATTAACAATAGTTCATTTGCATAAAAAAATATGATAATTTAAAAATAAGCAAGGAATGTAAGATTTTACTTATCTTAATCATCCTAAATCTTTAAGCTTCGTTAGAAGAATTAGATAATCATATTTTTAAATATTAATTCATAATTAATTTTTATTTATTAAATTTAATAAAATTAAATAATAATAAAAGAGATAATTGATCGGATGATGAATTCGATAGGCCATCCAGACATCAAATCAATTCAAGATTATCTTATCGGAGTTTAATATGGATCCCTAAAAAAAAAAGTATAACTTAGTACGAAAGTTTCTAGAGAGAGAAAGTAGAGAGGAGAGAGAAAGTATAGAGAGAAAATGAAAAAAGAATGCAACCATGATTAGAATCATCAGAAATCATATTAGGATAACTCAATGTGGGATCGTTCATGATCAAAAAGTTATGAATTTTTAGCAAAAGTCTGACTGGGATCGGATCTACTGCACGAATTTCAGAGCAATCTTCGATCATCATGATTTCATCTTAGGTTCGACCTAAGATTCATGGTGGAGTTAAAGAGGAAGAGAGTAAAGCCCTAAAGAGAGAAGGAGAGAGAGGAGAGAGAAAATTATTTTTCTCTCTCTTTCTTTTTCTTTTCTTATTCTTTCTTTCTTTTCTTTTCTTCTTTTCTATCTTGGCTAAACAGGAGAGGGCTGGGGCTTGGTGGTTCATGCTCCGATTGGGAATCGAAAGGTTGGTGGTGGCGTCGGCTGATATGGGTGATGGTGATGAAGAAAAAAGGACAGTCGGCGATGATGTCCGGCTGGCGAGAAGTCAAGAAAAGAAAGAAAAACATGGGTCTTTCTTTAAGCTATTTTTTGACCGAATCGACGACCGACGGCGGTGCCCAAGGCCAAGGAAAGAAAGGGAAGAAGGAAAGGAAGAAGCATCGGGGCCTTACCTTGGCTCCGATGATTTCTCTTCTTCGATTTTCGACGAGCATGAAAGAAAGGGCCACGGCTTCAATGGAAGAGAAAAGAGGGAGGAAGAAGAGGAAGAAGAGGGGAGAGAGGTCATCAGCATAGAAGAGGGCATGTGCCTTTAAGTAGGGCAGAGAGGAGGTTGAATCCCTCTCAGATTCGACTCTCCTCCGATGCCTTCGCGAGGAAGAAGACTTCCAGCGGGAGTCTTTTTTTTTTTATAATTAATATATATATATATATTTAGATCGATTATTATATTTCTAATTATTCAAATTTTTGTGTTATTTGTTTTTAACAGAAGAATTAGAAATCTTTTATAACACATGAAAATAATGGTAAAATTGGCACTACATTTTGGTTTATATAAGAGAGGATGAAGCATCTCTTGTTATATCACTATTGCATTGTTCTGATCTACTTTATGTTATTCAAGTTTAAACAACCAATAATTCCATGGAATAAAGTGTAAATTAGATGACAATGGAATTGGATGTGGCATAATCCCCATTATGCCATGTTAAGGAGAAAAGAAGTTAGAATGCATTAATCTAATCAAAGAGAAGGAGAAATTTCCTCGATCCGTTCAACTTGAAAAAATAGAAAAAATTGACAAAAGTAGGATTTTATGTGCTATTTTTTTAATTAATAATTTAAAAACTAAAATATATAATCTCTATTCATAATAGTAAGATCTATCTTTTTATGCAAATCCGATGAATTACTCTTTTAGTTCAAACCGGGCTAACTTTCTAAAGTAGATATAACTTATAAAAATAAATATAAAAAATTAAAATTATATAAAAGATAGATTTTGATTACTATATCAATTTTATTTTCTATTATTTTATCAAATTTTAGAAGTCAAAATTTTTTTAGACGTAGGCATGCTGCTGCGCATCGATAGAAACCGCAAGTGGGGAAGTTGTGTGTGGCCGTAGTGCCAGGGCTTCCGACGCACCACCATGCCGATTGCACCTATTGGCCATGCGCATGCAAGGGTTGGCAGCTAGAGTGCTCGCACGGACGACATTATTGGTGCACACCACTGCCCCTACCATCACCGCTGTCGCATCGACGGATGCCGTTGGAGGTGGAGTCGTGTGCACTTATAAGTAAGGCCTCTGATGCACTGCCAACTACACCATCATTCATGCACATGTGAGGGAACGCTGGCCCAGACTGCACTATTGATGGTACACCGCCATGACCATTCATTTTGGTTCGATCGGCCCATTTTAAGACATAAACAATAAAATTTAGGCCTGATCACTACTGTTGGGGATAAATCCCGCTCCCATCGAAGTCTAGCTCGACGCTCAGCCTAATGTAACATGTAGCCGTGGAAGAGCTTCGACGGATGGATCTTAGCCAAACTCCTACAGTCGATCGAACTACTTAGCACCCGAACTCCTTGGACTCCAAGCAGTCGGGCTTCGGCCAATCCTCCAACGGCCGAGCTTCTTCCAACCCATTCAGCCGACCGAGCTAGTTAGCTGCCGAGCTTCTTCGGACTCCCCTCGTCAGGATCGAACCTCTCCAGTCGGCCAAACTGCCTAGCGGCCGAGCTCCTCGAACTCCACAGTGGTCAAGCCTCAACCGAAGTCCAACAGCCGATCGAACTCTGCAACGGCCGAGCTTCGAATTTTCAGCGGTCGAACTCCTCAGCTGGCAAGCCTTAGTCGAAGTCCAACATTCAGCCGAACTCTCCAACGATCGAGCTTCAAATTCTCAGCGATCGAACTCCTCAGTGGACGAGCCTTAGCTGCATACCTCCAGCCAGACGCCTATGGGAGCCGAACTCCCTCCAAGCTTCCTCTTCAGGAGCCCGAACTCCTCTGAAATGGGCACACGACGAAGGCCTTCAACCCTTCATCGGCTGACTCTGCGGCCATCATCATCAGTCCACCGCAAGCTCTGTAATCATCACCATCAATCTACCATGAGTGATAGCGACCCGCTATGAGGCGGCGATGGCTATCACCATCAAGCCACCATACACGGCACCTTTCCATGAGACTGACTCCGTCGAACCTCGAGCGGCCCGCCAGCACGTAGCTGCAGCTGTCACCATCAAGCTCCGCTATAAAAAGGACCCCTCCAGATACGCTAACTCTAATCTCTCTGATCTCTAAGCTCTCCTCTTCTTCTCTAAGCTCCGAAACTCATTCCGAGCACTCCATTCCTATTGGCCAGAGCTGACTTGAGCATCGAAGGATCCTACCGGAGCCACCCCCCATCAGCTCCGGATGGGACTCTATTTTGTAGGTCCCCAACGGCGACCTCAACGGCCTCGACTCCAGCGACCTCCGACGATGACCAATTTCTGCACCAACAGATTGGCGCTAGAAGGAGGGCGCTTGAACCTTCGAGGTTCTCTTGTTCTTAAAGGAGTGCTCGGCGATGATTTTTTCCTTTCCCCCTTCGAAGATTCCTTTTTCTCTCCTGAAGAAAGTATGCCTCCAAGAGCGCTTCGACTCGGCGATCGGCTCCCACTACAGCCCCGACAGCCCAGTTTTCATACGAAGCCCTCGCAGACGTGGAGCAGTTCAACCCACTGATCATGTCCATGGCTCCATCGAGATGATGCTGGCCATGCGACAACCTCCAACGGAGACTTTATCAGCAAATCCGCCATGAGGATGCGAGGAACCGACCTTAAGGAAGAGCATCTGGGCATACCAATCGCCCTTAGGAAGGAGAAACGGAGAGCAGAAGTTCTCCCATAGAGGATTTTCCAAGAAGATGAAATGAAGTTCGGCGCAAGCGAGGCTGAACTCCCTCTCGAGCATGACTCTAAGGAAGCCCGACAAAGGGACGGGAAGTTCTCCCGTAGAAGGTTCCACATGGAGTGCGAACACGTCCACGACTTTTCCAGCACAAGCAAGGCCGAACTCCATCTCGAAGCTCGTCATCGAGGAAGCCCCGACGAGGGGGCATAAAGTTCTCCTGCGGAGGGCCTCGCAGGAAAGCAGAATGAAGTTCGACGCGAGAAAAGCCGAGCTCCCCCTCCAGCTCATCGTCAAGCAAGTTCTCCCATGGAGGGCCTCACGGGAAAGCAGGATGAAGTTCAACGAGAAAAGCTGAGCTCCCCCTCGAGCTCGTCGTCAAGGAAGTCCAGACAAAAGCAGCAGGAAGTTCTCCCACGGAGGGTCTCGCTAGAAAACGGAATGAAGTTCGACGTAAAAGAGGCCAAACTTCACCTCGAAGCTCGTCATCGGAATGAAGTTCGACGCACGCAAGGTCGAGCTCTACCCTCAAACCTCATCATCAGAATGAAGTTCAGCGCAAGTGAGGCCGAACTCTAGGCCGAATATGTCACCAAGAAAGCCCCCTACGAAGATTTCACATGAGGTGAGACGAAGTTCGGCCGAGCTCACAACCGCCCTAGGACAAGCGAGGACTCCCTCTCGAGTATGACTCCAAGAAAGCCCCGATAAAGTGGCACCATAGGTTTTCGAACGAAATAAAGTTTAACCGTGCTCACAGACCCCCTCCGAAAATAGGCGGGCCCAAACTCCTCGAACTCGCCGTCGAGGAAGCCCCTATAGAGAGGCGCGAAGAAGCCCTCCTCCCGAAAGGTTCCACGGCTACGCCCCCCTCAACGCTCCTTGAACTCAAATTCTGACCAGCTGCCAAGACCGGAAGGACCAGGGCCTTCCCAAGCATGCGCGATCGAAGCGAGTAATGCCCCTACCATTGCCACTGAGGAATACATTCAGCTTCAAGACGAGATTGAAGAGCTCGTCAAAAAGGGACGGCTGGATAAATTTCTCCGGCACCAGCCTGAAGCAGAAAAAGATCGGCCAAGGGCGCTGCCATTGCCAGAGACCACAAGGAGGTCGGCCACCTTACGGCATCATCCATATTGCCCCTAGGAGGAGCTTGGTGCATCAGTGATTCATCATCTCCCAGCAACAAGAGCTTGCACCAAATTGAGAAGGCCAGCATGAGGAGGTCGTCCACCCTGGGACTTATCGCTGAAGAAACGCGGAGGAACGATGCTACCTCGACCTTGAAAGAGGATGCACTGCTAGGAAGAAGCAGTCAATAACAGTCCATTAAGAACAGGAGAAGAACCTCATCCTAATGCGAGCAACAACCTCGGTCAGAGATAAGACCTCTCCCGAGCGACCGAGTCAATCACCTCGGCTAGAGATAAGATCTCTTCCAAGCAGTTCGGCCAGAGATAAGATCTCTCCCGAAAAGCAACTTTGGCTAGAGATGAGATCTCTCCCGAGCAGTTCGATCAGAGATAAGATCTCTTCCAAAAAACAACCTCGATCAGAGATTACATCTCTCCCGAGCAGTTCGGCCAGAGATAAGATCTCTCTCGAAAAGCAACCTCGGCCAGAGATGAGATCTCTCCCGAGCAACCACCTCGGCTAGAGATAAGATCTCTCTCCGAGCAGTTCGGCCAGAGATAAGATCTCTTCCGAAAAGCAACCTCGGTCAGAGATGAGATCTCTCCCGAGCAACCACCTTCGGCTAGAGATAAGATCTCTCCGAGCAGTTCGGCCAGAGATAAGATCTCTCCCAAAAAGCAACCTCGGCTAGAGATAAGATCTCTTCCGAGCAGTTCGGCCAGAGATAAGATCTCTCCTGAAAAGCAACCTCGGCCAGAGAAGATCTCTCCCGAGACAGAGATAAGATCTCTCCCGAAAAGCAACCTCGGCCAGAGATAAGATCTCTCGAGCAACCACCTCGGCTAGAGATAAGATCTCTCCGAGCAGTTCGGCCAGAGATAAGATCTCTCCCGAAAAGCAACCTCTCTCCGAGCAACCACCTCGGCTAGAGATAAGATCTCTCCCGAGCAGTTCGGCCAGAGATAAGATCTCTTCCGAAAAGCAACCTCGGCTAGAGATAAGATCTCTCCCGAGCAGTTCGGCCAGAGATAAGATCTCTTCCGAAAAGCAACCTCGGCTAGAGATAAGATCTCTCCCGAGCAGTTCGGCAGAGAAATCTCTCGAAAAGCAACCTCGGTCAGAGATAAGATCTCTCCCGAGCAACCACCTCGGCTAGAGATAAGATCTCTCCCGAGCAGTTCGGCCAGAGATAAGATCTCTCCCGAAAAGCAACCTCGGTCAGAGATAAGATCTCTCCCGAGATAAGATCGGCTAGAGATAAGATCTCTCCGAGCAACCACCTCGGCTAGAGATAAGATCTCTTCCGAGCAGTTCGGCCAGAGATAAGATCTCTTCCCGAAAAGCAACCTCGGCTAGAGATAAGATCTCTCCCGAGCAACCACTTCGGCCAGAGATAAGATCTCTCCGAAAGCAACCTCGGCTAGAGATAAGATCTCTCCCGAGCGAAGACAACCTCGGCTAGAGATAAGATCTCTCCCGAGCGACCGTGGACAACCTCGATTAGGAACAGGAGGAGAACCTCATCCTAATGCGAGCATCAACCTCGACTAGAGATAAGATCTCTCCCGAGCGACCGTGACAACCTCGGCTGGAGAGCTTCAACTTCGACCTAGGCCAGTTCAGAGCTCAGAGGAAGACTTCGACAGTCGCCTTTTCTGCACTCCCTTCCTTCGATTTTCGAACTCAGGAGTGGGGGGAGGGGCTAGTATTGGGGATAAATTCCGCTCCCATCGAAGTCTAGCTCGACGCTCAGCCTAATGCAACCTGTAGCCATGGAAGAGCTTCGACGGATGGATCTTAGCCGAACTCCTACAGTCGGCTGAACTACTTAGTGCCCAAACTCCTTGGACTCCAAGCAGCCGGGCTTCGGTCGAACCCCCAGCGGCCGAGCTTCTTCCAATCCGTTCAGTCGGCCGAGCTAGTTAGCTGCCGAGCTTCTTCGAACTCTCCTTGTCAGGATCGAACCTCTCCAGTCGGTCGAACTGCGTAATGGTCGAGCTCCTCGAACTCCACAGCGGTCGAGCCTCAGCTGAAGTCCAACAGCCGATCGAACTCTCCAACGATCGAGCTTCGAATTTCCAGCGGTCGAACTCCTCAGCTGACGAGCCTCAGCCGAAGTCCAACATTTGGCCAAACTCTCCAACGGTCGAGCTTTGGATTCTCAGCGGCCGAACTCCTCAGCGGACGAGCCTTAGCTGCATACCTCCAGCCAGACGCCTATGGGAGTCGAACTTCCTCCAAGCTTCCTCTTCAGGAGTCCGAACTCCTCCAAAATGGGCACACGACGAAGGCCTTCAATCCTTCTTTCGGCTAGCTCTGCGGCCATCACCATCAGTCCGCCGCAAGCTCTACAGCCATCACCATCAGTCCACCATGAGTGATAGCGATCCGCTATGAGGCGGCGATGGCTGTCACCATCAATCCGCCGTACACGGCATCTTTCCGTGAGACTGGCTCCGTCGAACCTCGAGCGGCCCACCAGCACGCGGCTGCAGCTATCACCATCAAGCTCCGCTATAAAAAGGATTCCTCCAGATATGCTAACTCTAATCTCTCTGATCTCTAAGCTCTCCTCTTCTTCTCTAAGCTCCGAAACTCATTTCGAGCACTCCATTCCTATTGGCCAGAGCTGACTTGAGCGTCGGAGGGTCCAGTCGGAGCCACCCCCCACCGACTCTGGATGGGATTCTATTTTACAGATCTCCGACGGTGACCTTAGCGGCCTCGACTCCAGCGATCTCCGACGACGATCAGTTTCTGCACCAACAACTACTATATGTTTCCTTTCAGGAGTAACACCATATCGTAGTTCTTGAAAATTTATTTGACTTAGAGAGAAAAATTATCTCAATTGGATGTCACATAACCAAATTACAACCTTCAAAAATTTAGTATGTGTTGAAAATAAATTTCACTCCTATCGAAGTCCAATTTGATGCTCAGTCTAATGCAACCGATAGTCACGAAAGAGCTTCAGTGGTCGAGTCTTAGTCGAACTCCTTCAATCGACCAAACTTCTTAGCGATCAAGTCTCGATCGAACTTTCCAACGATCGAGTCTTAGCCGAACTCCTTTAGTCGGTCGAACTTCTCAGCAGTCGAGCTCCAGTCGATCTCCGACGAGAGCCAAACTCTCTCCGCGCTCTTTCAGTCAGACGTCTATAAGAGCCAAACTTTCTCTGAGCTTTTCCTTCGATCGAACTCCTATAGAAGTCGAACTCCTCACGGACTTCTTTCTCAATCGGATTCTTCTAACGGATTACTCCCACATAATCTCCACCAGACATATTTTCTTCAGGAGTTCAAACTCCTCTAAAATTGATATATGCCGAAGTTCACCAACCAACACCTACTTTCTCAGAGCTACGGCTATTAAATCTCGACGAACGATCGCCATCAATCTACCACAGGTGATGCTATCGGACGGTATGGCGCTACCGGATGGTATGGTTGTTACCACCAGTCTGGCGGCACCTTTTCCTCCATAACAAGCTCTATGCGATCCATGACCAAATGACATGACCGCCACTACCAGTCCGACGATACCACTCTCTCCGTATCGAACTTCAGACGACCTAGAGCAGCCCGCTATCAGACGGTACGGTCGTCACCATCATTCAAGCTCCGTCTATAAAAGGAATTCTTCAGATATATTTCTTCAAAGCTCTCCTCTCCTCTCAAAAGCTCTAAGGTCACTTTTCTTTTTTGAGCACTCCATTTCTGTTGGTCAGAAGAGCTGACTTGATCGTCAGAGGATCCCACCGGAGCCACCACCACCGACTTTGGATGAAATTTTATTTTACAGATCATCGATGACGACCTCATCCTCCTCCACTCCAGCTCGATCCGACGTCAACCAGATTCTACACCAATAAAATTGATGCTGGAGGAAGGAACTCTATCTTTGAGGTATCCTTATTCTTAAAGAAGTACTCAATCGATCCTGCCGACCTTCTTCTCCAAGATTCATCTTCACTCTCTTCCTCAATTCCAAAAAATGCCTCAAAAGAAGGCGACTACCCAGAGATCTATCGCGTCTGCCGTCAGATCTGAGTCAGAACCATCAGTGATAGAGGAACAATAAAAAGATCGGTCGCCTTCCATATCATCGATGTCACGTTTGGGAGGAGCTTGGTACTTGGACGATCCATCATCTTCTAGCCTCAAAGCCAAGAGGAGCTCGCTCCAAATTGAGAAGGCCAGCATGAGATAGAAGAGGTCGTCCGATCTGAGACTTACCATCTGAAGAAACTCAGAGCAACAACGCTCCCATGACCCTGAAACATAAAAAATCTGGAAATGCGCTATCAGTAATTTTCCTTCAATAAAATTCTTTCATTTCAATAATATTATTTTTTGGTGCAAAAACTACGTGATGATAGGAAAGAACCAGTCAATAGTGATCGTGTTAGGAATAAGAGGAGAACCTCATCCTAAAATGAGTAGGTCGAAGTCCTTTAATCTCGGTCAGAGATAAGATCTATTTCGAGCGTCCGAGTCAACCTCGACCAGGGATAAGATCTCTTTCGAGCGACTGAGCCAACCTCGATTATAAGAGATAAGATCTCCTCCGAGCGCTCGAGTCAACCTCGACCAGAGATAAGATCTCTCTCGAGCGATCGAGCCAACCTCGATACAGGAGATAAGATCTCCTTTCGAGCACTCGAGTCAACCTCGGCTAGAGATAAGATCTCTCTCGAGCGACCGAGCCAACCTCGGCTGTAGGAGATAAGATCTCTTTTGAGCATCCGAGTCAACCTCAGTCAGAGATAAGATCTCTTCCGAGAGATCGAGTCAACCTCGATCAGAGATAAGATCTCTTCTGAGCGATTGAGTCAACCTCGAGCAGAGATAAGATCTCTTTCGAGTGCCCGAGTCAATCTTGATTAGAGATAAGATCTCTTCTGAGCGATCGAGTCAACCTCAACTAGAGATAAGATCTCTTCCGAGCGACCAAGTCAACCTCGACTGTAAGAGATAAGATCTTCTCCGAGCGCTCAAGTTAACCTCGGCTAGAGAGATAAGATCTCTCCCAAGCAACTGAGCCAACCTCGACTGCAGAAGATAAGATCTCCTCCGAGCATCCGAGTTAACCTCGGTCAGAGATAAGATATCTTTCGAGCGACCGAGCCAACCTCGATTGTAGGAGATAAGATCTCCTCCGAGCGTTCGAGTCAATCTCGGCTAGAGATAAGATCTCTCCCAAGTGACCGAGCCAATCTCGACTGTAGGAGATAAGATCTTCCTTGAGCGTCCGAGTTAACCTCGGTCAGAGATAAGATCTCTTCCAAGCATCCGAGTCAACCTCGGCTAGAGATAAGATCTCTCCTGAGCGATCGAGCCAACCTCGACTGCAGGAGATAAGATCTCCCCTAAGTGTCCGAGTCAACCTCGACTATAGATAAGATCTCTCCCGAGCGATCGAGCCAACCTCGACTGTAGAAGATAAGATCTCCCCCGAGCGATCGAGTAAGCTTCGGTTGTAGGAGATAAGATCTTCCTCAAGTGATCGGGCCAACCTCAGCTGTAGGAGATAAGATCTCTTTCGAACCAACCTCGACTGCAGGAGATGAGATCTCCCCCGAGCGATCGGACCAACCTCGACTGTAGGAGATAAGATCTCCCTTGAGCGCCCGTATCAACCTCGATTGTGGAAGATAAGATCTTCCTTGAGCTTCAACCTCAGCTGTAGAAGATAACCAACCTCGGCTGTAGGAGATAAGATCTCCCCCAAGCGATCAGATCAACCTCGACTGTAAGAGATAAGATCTCTTCCGAGCGTCCGTATCAATCTCGGTTGTAGGAGATAAGATTTTCCCTGAGTCTGCCTCGACTGCTAGAGACAATATCACCTCCGAGGAGCTCAATCTTCGACTTCGACCATAGAAGACGAGATCTACTTCAACCTCAGCTGGAGATGAGATCTCCTCCGAGCTTTAACTTCAACTTCAACTTTGGCTAGAGATGAGATCTCCCCTAAGCTTCAACCTGAATTAGTGCAGAGCCCTGAAGAGGACTTCGACAGTCATCTTTTCTGCACTCCCTTTCTTTGAGTTTTAAACTCGAAAGTGGGGGAGACTATTATTGAAGATAAATCCTGCTCCTATCGAAGTCCAGTCTGATGCTCAATCTAATGCAACAGAAAGTCACGGAAGAGCTTCAACGGTCGAGTCTTAGTCGAACTCCTTCAGTTGGTCGAACTCCTTAGTGGTCGAGCTCCGACCGAATTTTTTAGCGGTCGAGTCTTAGTCGAATTCCTTCAGTCGATCAAACTCCTCAGCGATCGAGCTCCGACCAAACTTTTCAGTGGTCGAATCTTAGCCAAACTTCTTCAGTCGATCGAATTCCTCAGCGATCGAGCTCCGACCGAACTCCTCAGTGGTCGAGCTCCAGTCGAACTTCTCATGGTCGAGCTCTAGTCGGTCTCCGACAAGAGCCGAACTCTCTCCGCGCTCTTCCAGTCAGACGCCTATAGAAGTCGAACTCTCTCCGAGCTTTTTCTTCAATCAGACTCCTACAAAAGTCGAACTCCTCACGAACTTCTCCCTCAGTCGGATTCTTCCAGCGGATTACTCTTGGATAATTTTCACAAGACGTATTTTCTTTAGGAGTCCGAACTCCTCTGAAATTGATGTATGCCAAAGTCCACCAATCAACACCTACTTTCTCAGAGCTACGACTATTAAATCTCGATGAACAATCGCTATCAGTCTGCCACAGATGATGCTATCGGACGGTATGGCGCTATCAGACGGTATGACTGTCACCACCAGTCTGGTGGCACCTTTTCCTCCATAACAAGCCCCATACGACCCACGATTAGACGACATGGCCGCCACTATCTGAAGGAAAATCTTGATTTCCTGATCCAGGTTCGTCCAGATCTGATCAGATCAAGAGATATATTTCAAAAATTTTTCTCTTGATCCCAATCAGATCTTGATATATTTCAGATCTGATTCTTATTATTTTAATAAATAAAATAAAATAAGATAAATTAAATCAAATTTAATTTACCTGATTTGGGTAATCCTATTATCCTGTAGATGATCCTGATTGCAGCGAAAGGTTCTGGATCTAGCCACGCAAGCGTCTGTCCTCTACCGGTATCCACTCGGGTTGGATCTAGAGATCCTCTTCTTCTCTATCATGCCTCCAAAAATCAGATCTGGATCTGATCTGGAGGATCTTCAAAACTCTTTTGAAGATCAGCAGTCGTCCTTTGCAGCAGCGCAGCCTTCTTGCTTTTGATCGCCTTTCTCTTGATCTGGAATCGCACCAACCAAGTCCAAAACTCCTTTTGGACGTGGAGAGGAGAAGGAGAAAAGTTTGGCATGGAGGAAGAGGGGAGAGGCAGCCTTGGGGCATGGGAAATCTCTATTCAATTGCATTCATTAGAATCTGAGTTGGGCGCAGGGTCTTATTTAATAGACTAAGCTGTGATCCAACTCCTCTTCTTCCCAACCAATCACAACCCTTTGTGAAATCAGATCTAAATCTGATTGGTGGGAATAGAGTCCCCTGGATTCCTCCTTAGAGGGTGCCTAAGACCAGTCAAAGTTGGTTCTTAGGAGAACTCTAATTGGAATCCAAAAAGGAGATGGAGTCCTTGTCCAACAAGGACTCCTAGGCGCCTCCAACTTGGGCACACGCCAGGGTGGCGTGCGCCCTTCTCCTTGCCAGGTTCTGGCAGGGGGACAGGCCCCCACCAGCTCTCCAATAGGTGCATGACATGTGGTCAAAAGTCAAAGTGTCAATGGTCAACATTTGACCAGTCAAAGGTAGACTTTTGACCAAAGTCAAAGAACAAGAAATGGCAGGTGACCAAAAATGGCAGGTAATGTCTTACAAAATAAGACAACCTTTTCTGACTTGGACAACCTCCAGTCAGACCATATGAAGGCCTCTGATTGAGCACAAACTCCTTTGGCTCAGTCAGGACAACTTATTTATGATAGTAAAAGAAGAACGTTAGGTTCAATCGAGTGCTAGCACGATTTTCCTTGAACCTAATTGAATCTCATTCAGATCAATTGAACTAGATCAGTTCAATTGATGATCACCAGATTCAAACCCTTGTTTGTGTGACCCAGTTAGGTTCAGTTCTGTATGGTAATGGGATATGTCATGATCTCTATCATCGACATCATCGAAACTCCTTTCGATGGATCAGAACTCTTCTGATTCGAACAGCTAGAATGATCGATCATCTAAATCATTCTAATTGCTCCCAAAATCCACCAGTGACACCTAGCAGTATATGGTGGCAACCCATCAGAGCTGAATGCGAACCTCTTGGTGCAGCTACCTGTGTGATTAAGTTCTTCTATCTTGAGCCCCGATCAGATTAGGGTTAAGGTGAACTCGTCAAACCCTAGTCTCTGTCATATGATGTAATCATTCGATTCGAGTCCAATGTGAAAATCTAAATAGAAACTCTTTCTATTATTTCACTCTGCCATGGCCATGGGCTTCTGGACTTGATTCTCATGATCATCATAGGGCTGCTCCTCTACCACCGAGGTAGATAGATTCCATCTTGATGCAATCCAGTTCCTACAATGAACATGCTATAGCCAACATACACCTCAGGGTTCCATATGGCTAGGAGACCGAGTAATGGTGTAGTCAAACTATAACACCCTCAAGGTGAACTGCCGATGCATCTCAGGTCAAAGAACCAGACACACTACTGCAGCATCGAGTCAGTCATTGACGAGAAGGTAGACTTCCTAATGACTACTCGAGGTGGTCACGCTCAGTGCCCTCGTTCTCTAACGAGTACCTGTACTCTCGCTCCGGTGTCTCCACACCGTAGACTCAAGACTCATCTACTAAAGAGAAGCGATTGTACACCAACCTTCCGGATCAATCACCATCCTCGTGATGATCCTATGGTCGGGAGCATTTTATGAGTTAATAATGATTATTCATGTCTTAAATTTTCAACTCTTGAAAATATGAATTATCATTACCATTAACTCAAAGGATGTATCACAGACACTAAATACACATATGTGATAGAAAATAACCCATTTTATTGATTATAGTCAAAATTATAATTTTGCCCCTAGAAGTGTATTACAAGTGTCAGCCAATTCTGGCTTCTAGGGCACATATATCTAACAATCTCCCACTTGTCCTAAAGCCAATTGGCTACAAGTCTAAGTCCCATCTTCTCAAGGTGGGCTTCGATCTTCTGCTGGCCCAACGGCTTTGTAAGTGGGTCTGCCACATTATCTGTGGAGTTGACTCTCTTGACCTCGACGTAACCCTTCTCGAGGTAATCGCGGATGAGGTGGTATCGCCGCTCAATGTGCTTGGATTTCTGGTGAGACCTCGGCTCCTTAGCAAGGGCTATGGCGCCATTGTTGTCGCAGTATAGAGGAATGGCATCTGATGGCATTACTCCAATTTCTGCAGCAAACTTCTTGTACCAGAATGCTTCCTTTGCAGCCTCTGATGCAGCGATATATTCTGCTTCCATGGTGGAATCTGCTATCACAGTTTGCTTGGAACTCTTCCAGCTGACAGCACCACCATTGCACACAAACAGACTTCCAGATGTCGACTTTCGATCATCTATATCGGACATGAAAGTCCGAGTCTGTGTATCCCTGGAACTTGGAGTTCTCCATTACCAAAGACCAACATCATATCCTTAGTTCTTCTCAAGTACTTAAGGATACATTTCACAGAAGTCCAGTGTTCTTCACCTGGATTTGACTGATATCTGCTTGTGACACTCACAGCATGGGCTATATCAGGTCGTGTACATAGCATGGCATACATGAGGCTCCCTATTGCAGAAGCATAAGGGATCTTGCTCATGCGTTCTATTTCCTCAGGTGTGCTGGGGCACATCTTCTTGGAAAGATGAATACCATGTCTGAAGGGTATTAATCCCCTCTTAGAGTTTTCCATACTAAACCTCTTTAGTACTTCCTCTATGTACATCTTCTGTGAAAGTCCTAGCATCCTATTCGGTCTATCCCTATAGACCTTAATTCCTAGAATAAAGGATGCTTCACCTAGGTCTTTCATGGAGAATTCCTTGGACAACCACATCTTGACTGATGTCAACATGGGAATATCATTCCCAATAAGGAGGATGTCATCCACGTACAATACGAGGAAGACAACAGCGCTCCCACTGACCCTTTTTGAAAACACATGGTTCCTCTTCATTTTTGATGAAACCAAACTTTTTGATCACATCATTGAAACGAGTGTTCCAGCTCCGAGATGCTTGCTTAAGTCCATATATGGACCTTTGCAGCTTGCAAACCTTGTGATCAGTATCACTGGATGTGAAACCTAGCGGCTGTTCCATATAGATATCTTCCTCAAGATATCCATTTAGGAATGCCGTTTTCACGTCCATTTGCCATATTTCATAATCGAAATAGGCTGCAACGGCAAGCAATGTGCGGATGGATTTTAGCATAGCTACTGGGAAAAGGTATCCTGATAGTCAATGCCTTCGCGTTGACTATAACCTTTTGCCACTAGTCTAGCCTTGAATGTCTCCACATTCCCATCTGCACCAATCTTTCTCTTGAAGATCCATTTACACCCAATAGGTACTATACCTTCTGGTGGATCTACCAAGGTCCAGACTGGTTTGAGTGCATCGAGTCAATTTCTGACTTCATTGCCTCTAGCCATTTCTCGGAGTCGATATCTGATATCGCCTCGTTGTAGGTTTTGGGATCATCACCATGAGCACCATTACCTATGAGGAACATTTTCTCTACATCCTCTGAAATAATACCTAAGTATCTTTCAGGGGGACGGGAAAACTCTTTCCGATCTACGAGGTGGAGGAGGTAGTGTTCTTATTGGCTCAACCTGATTTGGTTCCAACTTGGTCCTTAGCTCGTTCTGCTTGTGAGACTTTCTCATCAAGCTTAATCTGCTTTCCAATGCCGCTATCTTGAATAAACTATTTTTCAAGAAAGATGGCATGTCGACTCACAATCACATTGTGGTCTTCTGGAATGTAGAAATAGTATCCTAATGACTCTTTAGGATATCCTATGAATCGAGCTCTAAAGGACCTAAACTCTAACTTGTCCGCTTGTTGTCTTTTGACATGAGCCGGACAACCCCAAATTCTGAGATGACTCAGACTTGGTTTCTTACCGTGCCATATCTCATACGGTGTGGTAGGAACGGTTTTAGAGGGAACCCTATTCAGTAGATAGATTGAAGTTAACAATGAAGTGTCCCCAAAGAAAATCAGGGAGGTCTGTGAAGCTCATCATGGATCGAACCATATCCAATAGAGTCCGATTTCTCCATTCTGAAACCCCGTTGAGTTGAGGTGTTCCTGGTGGAGTCCATTGAGAGACTATGCCATTTTCCTTAAGATAGTCTAGGAATTCCCGGCTAAGGTATTCACCTCCTCGATCTGATCGAAGAACCTTAATGGGTTTTCCAGTTTGTTTTTCTACTTCATGTCTGAATTCTTTGAACTTTTCAAAAGCTTCAGACTTGTGTCTCATAAGATACACATACCCATACCTAGACAGATCATCGGTAAAGGTAATGAAGTAGACAAAATTGCCTCTAGCCGGCACATCAAATGGGCCGCACACATCAGTATGTACTAGGGCAAGGAGATCTGTGGCCCTCTCCCCATGTCCAACAAAAGGGAGTTTAGTCATTTTGCCTTGAAGACAAGATTCACAAGTTGGATATGACTCAAAAGTCAATGGACTCAATAGCCCATTTTTTCTCCAATTTTAGTTAGAGGATCCTATCTTCATTTGCTATATGAAATCCATAATCATAAATCAAAGCTAGCTGCACATAATAACAGCAAAACTAAGTCTAAACCAGATGGTAATCGTTTGGCAACTCCATTCCCGTAGGATCATGCCTCCTCCTGCTATCCTCAATGATTAGAGTCAAGCCAACTGGATCGTAAGGTTAGACTCAATAACGAGCATACCTCCAGAAGGACCTTCCTTCTTGTTCTTCAGGGTGGCCAGGTAAGTAGGGCAGTTCCGCTTCCAATGGCCGTCGCTGTTGCAATGGAAACACTTTCCTTTGCCATCGGACCTTTTCTTCGGTTCTGCCTTCTTCTTCTTTGATCCTTCCACCTTTTGCTTTTTCACAGACTTCTTTTTCTTTCCATAAGACTTTCTTTTGGAAGAAGTCCGTTCCATAGCAAGAACTGAGCCTTTAGAACCTTTCATAGAAAGCTCAGCGGTAACCAGCATATTCATTCAACTCGGCCAAGGAATTTTGAAGTTTATGCATGTGGTAATTCATGATGAATTGCCCATATGCATCAGTCAAGGATTGCAGAATAATATCGTTCTGCAGATCCAAGTCCAACTTCACACCGAGCTTCTCAAGCTCTTCCATGTCCTTGATCATTGTCAGACAGTGATCTTGGACTGACTGCCCATCACGCATCTTAGCCTTAAAAAGTCATTTTCGTGACTTGATATTTGGCTGCGCGACTCTGTTCACCAAACATCTCCTGCAGGTGAGCCAACATTTGGCGAGCAGTCCCGATATCTTCATGTTGGCGCTGGAGCTCATCAGACATCGAGCCCAACATGTAATATCTGGCCTTATTATCTTCGTCAATCCATTTTTCCAGAGACGCTCTCTGTTCAAGTGGATGGACGAGCTGGTAAGGTGGGAGGGTCCTGGTCCAAAACATGGGTTAACTTCTCTGAACCCAAAATAATTTTGTAGTTCCTGAGCCAATCTTTATAATTGGGTCCAGTCAGTCTATGTGTGTCCAGGATACGTGCCAATGGGTTGGACGCAGACATTTTCCTGTAGAGAGTCAAAGATTCTAGTTAGATACTGTAATTTTGACTTGACCAATTTATTTAGGGATTTTATTTTTAAACAAATTAGCTCCCACTATTTTCTCGGATCCCTACACTCCCTCTGTAGAGATGCGAAAATCTCCACGATTAATGATTTCTAGTGGGTGGTGCGGTCTCACCAACTGACTCATCACCTCACCTAACAGTTATTGGTGATGGGTTAGCCAATGAGTGAACAACTCTTGTTCAATGATTCTCTAATCATGGTGCACCCAAACTTGGTCTCTAATTCATGAATCTCACCGTATCCGGAATATTGATCCACTCCTTAGTTAAGTCAGACCCACCATTTGCATAGACTGGGTTCCTAATTGAGTCTCTCACCGTATCCGGAATATTGAGCCCAACTCATCCTCCAGCCCATAGCATCCAATGCCTAATAGACATGGTTGCATCTTCCCGGTGCAACTGAGCCACTGTATCCAGCCGAGAACAATCAACCCCGGGAAGGGCCCGCACATCTACAATGGTGGAAGACCTCAGACTTAATCTTTTCTTAGGGAGAATTGATTCAGGTCTCATTAAACTAGACTTGGCTTAGTCATAACAATTATGACTAACCTAGTGGCATGGGTTAGCTCGGATTATTGACCACCTCAGATCAGAACTGTGTCAACAGATATGGCCAGGTAAGTGAGACCGGTGGAAGGAATATGCCATTAACTCGTACAAGAACGCATTCAGGTCGAGTAGCTTCCAATTAAAAACCAGTCGGTCGTCTGTGCCAAACTTACCTTAGACACCAAATTGTTGAGTCAGAACCAATTGGGTTAGCCTACAATCCAGACTCTAACCTCTGAGCCTAATTAGGTCTTGCTTGATCGTGACTCGATCTTGACCCAGACTTAATCCTATTAGGCTGGTCAATTTAAGCATTGTTGATCCCATCTAACCAACTCTTGATTCGGTTTGATCAACCGCTTAGACCTAATTGAGCTACCCAAGCCCGAACCCAGTATTATGAATATGTCTTAGATCTGAAATTCTCAATTTTAGACCTAATTAATATTCCATAAACTTAATTCTTAATTAAGTTGGGTTCATAAACAAAATATGCACAATAAATCCTAGGGTTTCAGGATCTAGGGTTTTGCAGAAAGTAAGTTTTGGGTTTCTGATTAAGGACGAACACGCAGCACCCCTACACATCATAAGAACACCCCATCGAATGGGAAGAGAGGGCCTTTAAACCCTTCTTCGTTCTTATGACCGGACGGCCAAGAGGAACGCCTTAATCAGGAACATGTCAATACTACAAAACAGTTTATAGATCTATATCATATATCTCATATACAAATTTAGATCTAATCATGGCATATTTTGCATACATCTCATGTATCAAATCATGCATGTTTTCAGATCTAAATTATCTCATAATAATCTAAAAAATTAGATTTAAATTGATCTAATCAAAATAAATTCTAATCTAGACAATTATGTAGAACTATTCTACAACTAGTCTAGACATGCATCAATCATATCTCATATGATATTTTAAAATTAAATAATTTTTATTTGCTATTTTATCAGATGTTATTATAACACTTATAATATCAAAAAATAGTAAATAAGAAGATCTAAAATATGATTTAATCAGATTAAATCAAAGACATGCAAAACTATTCTATAGAACTATTCTATTCTAGAACTAGTCATGCATATCTTCATGTAATCTTAGATCCAAATCATTTAATTTTAATTTTTTCTGATTTCAGATCTGATCACATCTCATGTGACATCTAAAATCACTTTATTTTCTAATTAAAATAAAATTAAAATCAGATCTAAATAATTTAGAACCATGGCTCTGATACCAGTTGAAGGAAAATCCTGATTTTTTCGGTCCAGGTTCGTTCCAGATCTGATCAGATCAAGAGATATATTTCAAAAATTTTTCTCTTGATTTCCAATCAGATCTTGATATATTTTCAGATCTGATTCTTATTATTTTAATAAATAAAATAAAATAAGATAAATTAAATCAAATTTAATTTACCTGATTTGGGTAATCCTATTACCCTGTTAGATGATCCTGATTGCAGCGGAAGGTTCTGGATCTAGCCACGCAAGCGCCTGGCCTCTACCGGTATCCACTCAGGTTGGATCTGGAGATCTCTCTTCTTCTCTATCACACCTCCAAAAATTAGATCTGGATCTGATCTGGAGGATCTTCAAAACTCTTTTGAAGATCAGCAGTCGTCCTTTTGCAGCAGCGCAGCCTTCTTGCTTTTGATCGCCTTTCCTTGATCTGAATCGCACCAACCTAAGTCCAAAACCTTTTGGACGTGGAGAGGAGAAGGAAGGAGAAGTTTGGCATGGAGGAAGGAGGGGAGAGGCAGCCTTTGGGCGTGGGAAATCTCTATTCTAATTGCATTCATTAGAATTGAGTTGGGCGCAGGGTCTTATTTATAGACTAAGCTTGTGATCCAACTCCTCTTCCTTCCCAACCAATCACAACCCTTTGTGAAATCAGATCTAAATCTGATTGGTGGGAATAGAGACCCCTGGATTCCTCCTTAGAGGGCGCCTAAGACCAGTCAAAGTTGGATTCTTAGTAGAACTCTAATTGGAATCCAAAAAGGGAGGTGGAGTCCTTGTCCAACAAGGACTCCTAGGCGCCTCCTACTTGGGCTCACGCCACCCTTGGCGTGCGCCCTTCTCCTTGCCAGGTTCTGGCAGGGGGACAGGCCCCCACCAGCTCTCCAATAGGTGCATGACATGTGGTCAAAAGTCAAAGTGTCAATGGTCAACGTTTGACCAGTCAAAGGTAGACTTTTGACCAAAGTCAAAGAACAAGAAATGGCAGGTGACCAAAAATGGCAGGTAATGTCTTACAAAATAAGACAACCTTTTCTGACTTGGACAACCTCCAGTCAGACCATATGAAGGCCTCTGATTGAGCACAAACTCCTTTGGCTCAGTCAGGACAACTTATTTATGATAGTAAAAGAAGAACGTTAGGTTCAATCGAGTGCTAGCACGATTTTCCTTGAACCTAATTGAATCTCATTCAGATCAATTGAACTAGATCAGTTCAATTGATGATCACCAGATTCAAACCCTTGTTTGTGTGACCCAGTTAGGTTCAGTTCTGTATGGTAATGGGATATGTCATGATCTCTATCATCGACATCATCGAAACTCCTTTCGATGGATCAGAACTCTTCTGATTCGAACAGCTAGAATGATCGATCATCTAAATCATTCTAATTGCTCCCAAAATCCACCAGTGACACCTAGCAGTATATGGTGGCAACCCATCAGAGCTGAATGCGAACCTCTTGGTGCAGCTACCTGTGTGATTAAGTTCTTCTATCTTGAGCCCCGATCAGATTAGGGTTAAGGTGAACTCGTCAAACCCTAGTCTCTGTCATATGATGTAATCATTCGATTCGAGTCCAATGTGAAAATCTAAATAGAAACTCTTTCTATTATTTCACTCTGCCATGGCCATGGGCTTCTGGACTTGATTCTCATGATCATCATAGGGCTGCTCCTCTACCACCGAGGTAGATAGATTCCATCTTGATGCAATCCAGTTCCTACAATGAACATGCTATAGCCAACATACACCTCAGGGTTCCATATGGCTAGGAGACCGAGTAATGGTGTAGTCAAACTATAACACCCTCAAGGTGAACTGCCGATGCATCTCAGGTCAAAGAACCAGACACACTACTGCAGCATCGAGTCAGTCATTGACGAGAAGGTAGACTTCCTAATGACTACTCGAGGTGGTCACGCTCAGTGCCCTCGTTCTCTAACGAGTACCTGTACTCTCGCTCCGGTGTCTCCACACCGTAGACTCAAGACTCATCTACTAAAGAGAAGCGATTCGTACACCAACCTTCCGGATCAATCACCATCCTCGTGATGATCCTATGGTCGGGAGCTGTTTATGAGTTAATAATGATTATTCATGTCTTAAATTTTCAACTCTTGAAAATATGAATTATCATTACCATTAACTCAAAGGATGTATCACAGACACTAAATACACAGATGTGATAGAAAATAACCCATTTTATTAATTATAGTCAAAATTATAATTTTACCCCTAGAAGTGTATTACAAGTGTCTGCCAATTCTGACTTCTAGGGCACATATATCTAACACTATCATCCTAGCGACACCACCGACTTCAGACCCCCGCTAGACGGTACGGTCGTCACCATCATTCAAGCTTCGTTTATAAAAAGAATTCTCCAGATATATTTTCTTAAAGCTCTCCTCTCTCCTCAAAAGCTCTAAAGTCACTTCTCTTTTCTGAGAACTCCATTTCTGTTGGCCAGAAGAGCTGACTTGATCGTCGGAGGATTCTGTCCGAACTACCACCACCGACTCCGAATGGAACTTTATTTTGCAGATCACCGACGGCAACCTCGTCCTCCTCTACTCCAGCTCAATCCGACGTCAACCAAATTCTGCACCAACAGTATGCAATTTGACTTTCGATATAAAAAATCTTGTTGCTAGAGCTAGTTCATTACTATTTATCTTGGCTAAAGTAGTCCACATTAAATATAGTAATCCTCCCGAATCATGCATATGTTAAAACAAGCTTTGCACTAAATAATGCGGATTGCCTGCTAGCTAACCTTGTTTTAGTTATGGGTGGCAGTGTTCAATGGAGCATTATCATGATCCTAGATCATGCACTAGCCAAGCATCTCCTGCTTAGGCTACAAAATATATCTTATATAGCGTGGTCATAATACCACCTTTGATCAAGACTTGATCAATTTTGTGCAGAAAAACAACTTTTGTTCATGCATGATTCTGAACATGTGATAGCATTTAAGTTTTGAATTTAAACAAGTACCATGAAACCTAAATCCAGACCCAAGGCAAGATGTGGCCACTATCTAACCACAAATACAAAATTTAGGCAGAGAGGAAAACGGAAGAAGAAGTTTCCCTCCCAGAATAGGAGGAATTTAAATTCTGGTTAGCTTTTAATCAGAAGAATTTAAGTTAGTGCTCAGTGCAGAGCTACTTTTAGCCTTTTCGTTAAATGATGTGCTGGATTGAAGTATGTCAAGCTTTCCAAAACTGGTCTTCCTTTTCAAACGCATAATAATTTGCAAAATTTATATTTCTTGAACAAAACAGGATGAGATGGCATTAAGTGAAAGTTGTCCTTCTATAAGTTTTGTTGTACTTTCACTGCTCTTAGACCGGCAGAGAGGCATTTTTTTAGCACGGTAACAGTAACAGCTTTCAAGAAAAGAAAGGAAAGACTTGCTGATGATAACAAGCTTATTTTCAGTGGAACCTCTGAAAAAGAAGTTAGGGACCAGAGTGTAGACTCAATTTATGAGTGCTTAGTGATTTTTTAGCAAATACTATAATGATAAATGATTGATAAAAACGTATACAGTAATCAGTAGAGTTGTAATAACTAGTCCTCAAATTTTTAACTACTTGATTTAAATATAAAAATATTATTACTTGCAAGAACCATAATAACATAAAAGTCATAAATATATATGTATTGTCCACATTAAAAAAATAAAAATAATGCATGTTATTATAGAGCTAAATTATATATCCTACACCATATGCACCAATATGACTGCATCATGCCAATCAGCTTATCTCCTTATGGATCAATGATGAGTGCATAATAAATGAAATCCGCAAAAAGGAGATCCGATGATTGGTATGGTGCACAATCATGTACTGCACATGATGTAGGCTATAATTTCTCATGTTGCAAGTAGCCGGAGTTACAACACCTGCATTTAAAACCTATTTGGACAAGCTTTTGAGGAAAAAAAGTATTTATTTTTTAAAAAAATATTTATTTTAAAAAAATAGAATATTTGATTAAGCTTATTTTAAAAAATAATTTACTTTTAAGTGGCAGCAGAAATAATTTTTCTGCTGTAGGAAGGAAGCTGAAAATTAGAGCTTCTCTTTGAAAAAAGAAGCAGAAGTAGAAAATTTATTTTTTAAGATAAAATTATTCTTACTTAAAATCATTATTTACCATAACTATTCCTATTTATTTTCACATAATCCTTTCATTATTTAGTAAATGATGTATTTTAATGTATTGTGATACATATATATATTACTGTATAAAAATTATGTAAAATATTCAATATGTATTATCTTTGATTCAATTATATTTATATTGATTATAATTTTAATATATTTTTTTATTATTTTATTATTTTATTTTACTTTAAAAAAATTAAATTAAAATTAATCATAATAAATATTTAAAATTATTTATTTATTTAAATAATATTAATTATAAAATAAATCTATGCATGTCTTTTTTCGTAATTTGATGGTCAAAAGTATTTTTTTTTGAAAAATTTATCAAACACAAACTGCTTTTTAAATAATAATAAAAATACTTATCAAATAATTTTATCAAATATAAATTATTTTTCTTTCAAAATATTTTTTTAAAAATTTTATTTTAAAAAAATAATTTTAAAATAAATTAATTTTCATAGCTTTTTGCTCTTAATCTACCTAGCATCACAATGTCGCTTAAATAAACGATAATCCCTTCTTTCTCTCTCTCTCTCTCTCTCTCGATCGATAGTTCTACAGAATCACTCTTGCACGTCCTCCAATGATCGCAAGACTCAATTTTAAGATCCCTTCACTCCTTGGTCAAGCACTGACAGCTAAACCCAATTCACAAGCTATTGTCCATAAATTATAATGGTCTAGTCGCTTTAAAATTTTTAGGACATGACGGTTGGGGGTGGTGCAACTCTTTAACCGAGTACCAAAACCACATAGGTAACGAGGTAGGTCCGTATGGTGTTAAGCGTCAAAGTCTTTCTTCGGAGACACCAGGTCCCATCCAGTACGTCAATCTCATGAGATGCTAAGAAAGGAGAGAAAGGATGCAAAGGAAAAATGCTTTCATGTCTCCTTGTGGACAAATAGGCTTGACATGGAATGACAATCACAAGGCAAATGATGTTATGTTGGATGTGAGAATAAGGGCCTCCAACTTTCCATTCCATCCATAAAAGATCACAAAGAAAAAGAAGTTAAGAGAAGAGAAGAAAAGAATGAAAATTAGGATTTAAAAGGGGTTAAATGGAACAAGAGGTACAAGGAATGCATCAACCACCTACCAAACAATCATCATTCAATGTATGATGGTGGCGGCATCCTTGGTGGTTGGAGAAGCATATAATTCTTGCATCAAAATTCCTTTTTTTCAAAAAGGAATGCATATAGAAAAGAGGCAAAAAGGAATCTAACCTTGAAATGCATTTATTTACCTATTTATTAATTTCTTCTCTCTCCCATACACAAACCTCCTCAAGTGTCCTTCTCTTTTACATGGTACTCACAAGCAACACAAGAACCAAACTCTTTCACAGTTTCACTCCACGCCAAAGTCATTTACCATACCAACTTTTGCCCTTCATGTTAGCGCTTAATACAATTCTAGCTTATCCCCACACAGCTCATACTTCCCAAAGAAACAAAAAGCCTCCTAGATACACTATATCCACCCGGTTAAAGTTGCAGAACCCAATACTTCAAGGAAAACACCAATCATATACATCTACTCATCTCAACAGCAGAACTCCTCTCATTGCACACACCCCCCTCCTCAACCCCCAACACCCCACCACACCATCCCCCGACAAATATATATATATATATATATATAGTTCTCTCACATAAGAAAAGACTAAAGAAGAGAAGGAGAAGAAGAGTTCAACTAGAAGAAAGAGAAGAAGAAGATAAAAGAGGACATCCAAAATTTGGCAGTGTTCTCTGCGAGTAAATGGAGCTCTTCCCAGCACAGCCAGATCTATCCCTCCACATCAGCCCACCAAATAGCAATCCCACACCAAGTTGGAGGAGGGCAGATGAGAACATGGACTTAGGGTTTTGGCAAAGAGCCACAGACTCTACCACTACCAACCACCACGGCATCACCACCCTATCTATGGCAAAGGCTGAGAAAGCTGCCTTCGAGCTCTCCTTAGCCCGGCATCCAAGTGCCACAGACTCCAACACCATGAGTAACAATCTACTCCAACATCCCCACCACCTCCACCACCACCCATTAGTCCATGAAGGCTACCACCAAGTCCTCGGCTTGACGAGGCCTATAAGGGGAATTCCGGTGTACCAACACCAACCTAATTCCTTCCCTTTAGTCCCACAGCTTCAGCAGCAACACTTGTGTGAATCCTCCACTGCTGGTTTCGCTCCCCTTGCGCCGCAAGGTGCATCGAGATCAAGATATCTGCCGTCAAGGTTCCCTTTGAAGCGGAGCATGAGAGCGCCGAGGATGCGGTGGACGACCACACTCCACGCCCGCTTCGTCCATGCCGTGGAGCTGCTGGGAGGACATGAGAGTATGATATATATCCCTCCTGTCCCTTTTCTTTCTTGAAATTCTTGGTATAATTCTTGAGAGCTGTTTGGATAATTCAGATGAATCGAATGATTTTAACTTCCATTATCCGTGTATCATTTTGTATTGCTTCGGTTTTAGGGGCCACACCCAAGTCAGTTCTTGAGCTCATGGATGTCAAAGATCTCACCTTGGCTCATGTGAAATCTCACCTGCAGGTGAGGAAAACCCTCTAATTTCTGCGGAGTTATGGGATAATTTCTCTTTCTTTTCTCTTTTTTGTGTAAATAAATTGAAGTCTTAGCTTCTCTTTATTTCACTTTCTTTCTTTGTTTCATGCTTAATTAATTATTGTTCCATGTGCTTCTTAAATTAGTGCTGTTTTTCTTCTTTTCTTTGTTTTTTTTTTCACAACTTGGTTAATGTGGAATCTCATCTGCAAGCACTGAAACCTCTTGTTCTTTAATGATCAGATATCGGTTTTGGTATTGCACTTGATGGAGGAAAAAGGATTACAGGAATATAGAAAGGAACTCTTTCTTTTCCTTATTTCTTTTTCCTTGCTCATTACAATGTCCTTTCCCTGACCTCATTGCTTATAACCTCTTAGTTCTCTCTCTCTCTCTCTCTCTCTCTCTCTCTCTCTCTCTCTCTCTCTCTCTCTCTCTCTGTGGGTTATGCAAGTATTGTAGCAGTTGTGTAGCAGCCTTTACACATGAAGCAGAAAGCATACTACTGGAAGGAAAAGGTAATGACAAGTACTGTGCTAGATAACATGCTAATAACTCACAGTTAACTTTTAAGAGAAGCAAAACTACAATGTATAATTATTTCTTAAATGTTTATCCTCTTAAAATCTCTTCATAGATTTGAAGTGCATAAACAGTTACGCTTTATTGTAGATAAAAAGGTTCTAGTCGTTTGTTTAGTGATCATGATACCGCTAAACACATGATTATATGATGGATAGATGCATTTTAGAACCATAATTATATGGACCGAACACACAATATGTGTTTCTAAAAAGAATAATCCAAAGATTCTATATTTTCTCGCTTCCATTAATGTTCCATGCTACGTTTATTTAGTGATCATGATATCTATATAACTGTAGATGTATCGGACCATGAAGAACACTGATAAAGCAGCAGTTTCTTCAGGTAATTAATGCAGCTTCTCTTCTTTCAAAGTATAGCTTAAATTCTTTTCATTCTTTTATGTAGTATATAACCTTATTTTATAATATAAATAATTGGTTTTGCTTCTGTTTGTCCTAGGCCAATCTGATGGGTTTGAGAGTGGGTCAACTGGAGAAATTTCTGTCGACAATTTGCTTGATCTCCACAACATACGCAGAGCAGAACCATCAGCACATGGAAGGCCTGCTACACACCATGGAACCAATTACAATGGTCTATGGAGCAATTCTTCCAGGTTGGAAAAGTTCATTTTGTTTACATTCTTTTTATAAATATTAGATATGTATTTATTGGAAACTATCTTGCAAAAAGATACCTATGGACCCTATGACTTGGCATAAAGGGGATCTTTTCAGCAATAAATTCATGACCAAGAACATATATTAATATAAAGAGGAGGAAAATGTTGTCCTCCAATTAGTGGTGCAAAATTTTTTTTTCTTTTTCTTATGCTTGACCAAGTCAAAATGTATGATCCATTATTGCCTTTTAATATGTGATTGGTTCTTGTTACACCAGTAGTTGCATTAATTGTACATCGCAACAAGGAAAACATTTTTCCACAAAATAATGTAAGCATTGCATTGAGAAATTTAGATCTTTATATCATATAATCATGGCTACCTGGAAGGAGACATAAGATAATTTGAGAAACAAAACACCGAACATTCATACTCTTATATGGAAGTAAATATTGAAGATAAGAGATGCACCGAAAAGCAAAAGAACATCTTGATAATTTTGGAGGAAAATAGTATATTGATACCAACTATATCGATGATGAAATATAAGAAACTTGAGCCTGTGGGCTATTTCTCTATTTGACCACGAAGCTATTGGAGCTTGGACTAAGAAATTTCATCTCTTAGATTTCTGAGTTCATTTTGCTTTCCTTTTGTCACATATTTTGTGTCTCATTTTTAATTATTTTATTCTGATTGGCTTATTTATCTGTGCAGTAGCATTCAGCTAGCACAAACTTAGAAGTGCTTTCTATAGGATCTCTTCTTCTATTCTTTCCTTTGCAGGGCCTATTAGAGTAGAAGTTAGACATTAATTGCCCATGGGGAACCATCTTTTGTGTCTCTCAACATATTTTTCTTAGTTGCTGGTAGTCCCTCTGCTAAAATTCGCAAATTAATGGAGAAAAGGTACTAGATTAAAGCTGAGTTCAATGTAAATAATAAATGTTAGCTGAGGGAAATTTCTTCTCATGGCAGTCACAGAATAGTATAGGACTCATGAAGTATGTGCCATTTCTCTACGGCCATTGGCCCTGTCGCACTCATGGACACTTTATTAGGCTTGTAAAGCCGCTCTCTTTCACTCTTTTTCTTACCCCACTACCAATCTCCATCGAGGTGCTCATAAAAAGGGCCAGATATTATAGCTTTGTTCAATTTGTCCAGGATCAGGTGAACAAATAAACCTGCATCATGGTGCAATGATCCCTTTCAGTATTCCAAAAGGACATTAAAGAGGCCATGACTCTCCCCCATTCCAAGACAAAGGCCAAATTGAAAAATCTATTTCAAAAGGGACAACTCTAACTATGTGTCTTCCTTTAGAGGGGTTTCAAAGGCTTGCAAAGGGGCCCCCCAACCCCATGAACTTGAGACCTTGGTGCAAAAGCTAAGGCCTTTGAAACTTCCACGAAGATTCCTCTAGTGGGTAGTGGATTATCACCAACATCTCAAGTTCATTTCGATCATGACAAACTCATGGTAATAGATTTCTTTCTTTGTATTATTATTAATAATGCTCGAATTTTCTGATTTTGTTGATTTTGCAGCAGGGGAGACTGGTCTAATGGTATGCCAAGTGATTCAACCACAAGGAGCATGCATTCCTTCAAGGTACCCACTAGAAACCTTTTACTCACATCTTTCACTTGCAATCGATCCATTGTAACGGGTTGCTAAGGTACAAATCCGATGAACATTTGAGAAATGTGTAGATAATTAACCACTGGTTTAAGTGAGACATAGTGACCATCGCTCCAAATTAGATGATTAAATCGATAAGTTTAAATTTAGTGTACTTCCTGCTAAAGCTCTAGAATGATGAGTCCCTTTTTTTTTTTGTGTGTGTGTGTGTGTGTGTGTTTTCACCAGGATTATCTAAGATAATAGAGTAATTAGTAGCACAAAACTTTTAATTAATTTTTCACCAATAAAGTTGAAAGAAAAAATAAGGAAAAAACTGTCCCTGGAGCATGGAGATCTATACTCTGGCCGACAAATTTCTTTCTAAAAATCTTCAGTTTTTTTTTTTTTTTTCTTCTAATTAATGCACAGGGAAAGAGTTATTGGGAAAGGTAATAGGAGGTGAAAGCACTCAGTGGTACCCTTGTGTAAGCAAACTCAACTATAAATTTAGGAAAAAACTTTCTTTCCATTTGTTTCTCATGAAATCAATGTTTTGCAAATGGACTTAAATTAAACATATCAATATTTGAGATAGATGCTGATGGTGAATGCAATAAATTTGGTATAAAGTGCAGTAAGTCGGTCTTTCTTTTCCTAAAATTTTGCAGAAGGACATGCAATCGAAAAGCATTGAAATGCTATCAGATATGAACTCACCGTGTCTCTCGGAGACAAGTAGCCTAAGAGAGCCCAGTCTCGAGTTTACCTTGGGAAGACCACAATGAGTTAAAGTGCTCTCTCAAAGCGAGAATCTATCAGCTGCCACGAGCATCCTGTGCCAACTTAAAGATCACAAAAGAAGGGAAAGAGAGAAAGACAAGGAGATTATTGAGGCAAAAGGCAAGCCAAAGGAAAGAGAGACTATATGTGTTCATGTGTGTGAAAGCATATCTTTTCATGCCATAGATGAGAAAGCCTACGCCTGTTCTCTACAAAGATATGGAGTTCAATTGATTCAAAGTTCTATAGAGAGAGAAGGCGGTCTTCTCTTTTTACTGTCCTGAAGCACAAAAGAGCAGAATTTTTTCTTTTTTTCATTCTCATGCAGTGCACGTGCTTTGCTTTATAGTTTTCCAACAAAGAGAATATAATGAAGAGACTAAGCACCAATATAGATTATATTCATGGTTTCGTTAGTTAATATGGCACTATTCATGCACACATAGCTACAAAATAATTTGTCACTATAAAAAAAAGGTTTTTTTTTTTTTTTTGATGAAAAAAGGAAAAAAAGCTCCATTAACATATGATGCAATGGCAAGAAACATGCAAAATGTCAATCAAAAAGAAAAAAGAAAAAGAAACATGCAAAATGGTCGCCCTCTAATTCCATTGTTGGTGATTTTAGATGGTATATATATAGATCTTGCTTGATGTGATGGATGGTCAATCCAAGACTCGTGCCACAAATGCATAGCTTTAGTAGTGGTTGAAGTGATGCCCCGTTGGAGTGCATGAAAAAATTAATGGATGCAATATCTGTGAAGCACTCTCCAGGAGGAAATGAAAAAATTTTTAGGTGAAAGTTAATGATTTCTTTTCATGTTAGCAGGTTGTGAATCATTGGCTGCTCTTCATTCCACAAGTTTATTTGTTGAATTCAAGTTTTTTTCTTTTCTTTTTCCTTTAATTTTCCCTCCTCCTTTTCATATAGTATCTATAGAAACTCGAGCAATGATTGCTTGATTTTTTGAAATAATTAGTGAGGAATTGCATCATGGCATTAAAAAAATTCATATGAATTACCATCAAAAAAAAAAAAATCATATGAAACTTTATAGAAAATTCATATATAGACAATGCTTTGATCAACATAGTATTCTTCCCATTAATTTGCCTTTGATGTCAAGGCTAGGAGAGATGTCCACCACTGATCTGAGAATTTTCGAACAGAAGCAAAAGCAAATATATATTAGGGAGAGAAGGCGAAAGAAGATTCTAATAAGAAATTGATAAACTGTCATGAATGTGTCAGAGGAAGACATGCTAACATGCTTCACGACAGGCCATTCTATGGGACATCAGAGTCTTCATATTTGAGAGGATGTCACCTCTTGGAACTTTTGCAAAGCCAACAGAAGATTTTGAAACTGCCTCTTTTACCCTTGTTATGTGCTTCCCCAGGCAGCCTAGAAAGTAGTAAAAGGCCAAGCATATATATATATATATATATATATATATATATATATATATATATATATAGAGAGAGAGAGAGAGAGAGAGAGAGAGAGAGAGAGGAGGACTAGGCTCCCGTAGATCAGGTTTGAGCCCAAATCAATCTTTTTTTCCTTTATTTTGATTTTTTTAAAAATATAAAAAATTAGGTCATTAATGTGGATGGGGTGAAAAATATAAAAGGAATAGACTATTAATGTGAATGGATTGAGAGATATAACAATGTTAAGCCATTAACACGGATAGGATGAAAAAATATAAAAAATCAAAGCCATTTGTATGGATAGAACAGAAAAAATATGAAAAAATAGACCAAACTATTAATATAGATGGGATGAAAGTCCATGCATGCTAAGAGTTGGGGTTTGAATTTGTATTTATTCTGAAGTATTTATATTTATCCTACATAATTTATATTTATTCTACAACATTTGTATTTATTTTATTTTTATTTGTTCTAGACTCATTTATATTTATTCTAGATAGATTTATGTTTAGTCTAAAGGGGTTTGTATTTATTACATCCAAAGTTTGTATTTATTTTATATAGTTTATATTTATTGCTAGGAGATGAAAAATGGCTTGTCCCATTTGTATTAATGGTTGCTGATCTTCCCATAATAAATATAAATTATTGAGGATAAATATAAATTTTAGATAGAAGAAACATAAACTAATTCAGAATAAATACAAACTTGTCTAGAATAAATACAAATAAACCGAGGATAAACAGAAATAGGATAAATAGAACCACTTTAGAATAAATATGAACTAGTCCCCATCCCTGTTCCATCCATATTAATGACTTTTAAAAAAAAGATTAATCCTAAATGGATGAAAAAGTAGCTGTTAACTTTTATTTTACTGCATGAAAATCTACTATCAAAGATTGGACCTTTAAAAACTTGTCCCAATATACTATCGAAAACAAATGCATCTATGGGCCATGGCCAACTAAAACTTCTTTAAAGACAGAAACCCGGCATGCCGTTCTTGTTAACCTATTAGTTATTAATACCTTCTTCAAAGTGTATTCTGACATTTGCCCTGCTCCAATCTAAAAAGGTGATTTATTAGAGCAAGAACTGCACTATGAAATGTCTGTCCTTAAGGCAATGTTGGTAAGGAGAAAGCACTTAATTTACTTCATCTATTGAAAGAGGAAGGAAAAAGAAATGGAATTTCTCTAATGACCACATGAATGCGACGAAAGGGAGAGAAATAGGAAAGAGTTGAGATTGCAACACAGGACATGCACGTTGATAGGTGTTCCATTGGTCACCATTGGTCGTGGTCCATGAAACCTACTCTATTTTATACATATTTCTCAGAGGTCACTATTTAGTGTGGAACAAATTAAAGGGAAACATGTCAATCTGACCAAATAATAACACTATTAATTGCCACTACCCCAATCTGGAAGCGTGGTTTCTGTACATTGATGGATGTTTCCTATCCCTCTCTCCATGACTTGTTACTACACCTTTAAGATATATGTGGATTACCATTGTCCTATTTTATAAGTGGGAGATGTTCTCTAGCTAATATCAACTATATCCAAACAACTGGCTTAGCAATTTACATGGGTGCTCTTAGGATTTGCTAACCATGGATACTGTACTCTTGCATTCGAATGCAAGTGCGAGCGGCGCATGGTCGGGCAGTGATTTTTTAGAGAAGAAATAAGAGCAAGAAATCTTGAATGCCCATATAGATTCAGTATGATATTTAGTCAATTAATTTATTGCCCAGGTGCAAGCTTTGCCTTAATTTTAAAAGAAAAGAAAATGCATTAATTTTAAGTCATCAATAAATTTCGGTAAAACAAAGGAGGTCTCTCTATCCTCACCAAGGAAAAATGAAACTAGTCAGCATTAAAAGCTCTCTTACAGTTTATATCTTTTCCTTTTCTAATAAAAAAAAGGGAAATAAAGCCAGCTTCAGGCAAATGCATTGGTTTTGGAGGGGAGTGAGTCAGTGATGGAGAGAAGAAATGGAAGAATTTGATAAGAAGATAACAAGATAATTTTTTTTTTGACTCACTTTTACTCATCATATGGCCTTTTTCATAGTTAATCCATGGGTCATTAACCTGTCTTCATGCTTTAGACTTTTGAGCAATTATTGGTGCTTTTATTCCGATAGATGCTTTTATGCCTCCACTCTGCAAAACCCCGAGTTTCTCGTTATGCGAGAAGATTATTTGCCACTCTATCATCATCTCTTTAGTTGTGAATGAGAAAACTTTATGAACCTGCTCCTCATCACAGTGATGGGTGGCACCATCAGAAGTAGGCTAAATGCAAGTAAAAAAGACCTAGGAGTTAGCGCACTGCTAAATTAATGGACAACTCTTAATAGATCTAGGCATTTAATTGGTCGTACTTTGGGTACAAGGCTATGTTTAATGCGGGAGAACCTTTATATAGACATAAATGATTAACCCTCCGGCTGTTTTGTGTGGGTTAATTATTAAGTTTAAAAAGTTTATTACCTTGAGAAGGAGTGTTGAGTGCTTTTCTTTAATGTTCTAGGACATGCTCGGATCCTTAATAATCTTGTGTTAAATATTTGCTAAACTAGTAACGTTATCAATTTGGATAAGCCATGGAATAGCTGGCTTTTTGCTAGCTCTTTTATTAAAATGATTTTTTTATGATTCCTCACACTTAAAATTTTGAAAGTATTTTCACAAAACTTTAGTATATATTTACATTTTTATTGCTGATTTTTTTTTCTCTTAAGAAAATATTGATTTTGTTTAGAAGATTTTATATTATCAATTCCTATTACTCCATTTTGTTTATCTTTTCCGCACACAAATCAAGTATTTTTCATTTTTAGTCTTCACACTGGTGAGTGGATTGGCATGCTTGAGTTGCTAATCCACTTGGATTGTAGAGTTTAATTTCTTTTGGATGTAAATCCTATTTTGTTCAAACATGAGCTTTCATTTGATCATCAAGTTCATTTCCTAGGATTGACCGACTGAATACAATGTATATAAAAAGTTTATAGCCTTATTACCAAATCTCAACCAGACAATCTTTTTAACAAAGAGAATAAGTAGTCAATCTTGTTCGGGATTGAGTAATAGAGATGCTAATTTTAATACACAAGTGATTTGCACATCGAAAGCAAGAATTAATTACTCTGCATCAAAAGATATAACTCAATCTCCTTGTAACTCATTTTATGTTACAAATTACAAATAAACATAAGTGATATATTTCTCAAAACTTACAAAGTTTACAAAAAAAAATTAAAAAAAAAAAAAAAAAATAGAAAGAAAGGACAATAGATGAAATAAAAGTAGTAAAGCAACAATGCAACATGGTCTTGTTCTTGGATAAGAAGGAAATCAATGCTTCACTGCTTTTCTTCTGGAGGCAGAAATGAATGATAAAAGGGTCCTTTTAGATGTTAAAGGCACGTCTACAAAGCAGCAACCCAAGAGGCCTCTTTTCCTCTTTTATCATCCTTTTTTATCTTTTTACCTTTGCTGACACTGACCTTAGAGAAGGGTACAACTTTTTCCCCCCTTCTTAAAACCAAACCATCGTGGGGTTTCTCAAATTATAAAAGAATGATTACCCTATGATGTTATTTATTTATATAATAAGGTCTCAAAACTTTTTCTCTCTCTCTCTTTCTTTTCTTTTCTTTTTTTTTATGCCAGAAAAGACACAGCGGGTCAGAGGGCCTGACACAGTGAGGTGACGCTTCTTTGACGCCTTGTTTTCACCATCTCTCCTCCGGCTCTTTGCCTCTTCCCTAGGATGTGTCTAGAGAGCCGTGCCTTTTTATTTTTGTTACCTTTTTAGGCTTTTCTCTCTTCTCTTATTGTGGGCCCGGGTCAACCTAGGCTCGTTGGTCAGCACTCAGCAGTCAGCCTACGGGATGTGGCTTGGTTTGTCCTTGTCAACTGAGTCATGGTTCTATGAGTCAATGCGCCACTTTGATGATCAAAAAATACTACCTTTTGTATTGGCTCTCACAGAACTTGTGAGCTAGTGTTAAATTGAAAAAGAATATATTATTTAACATGCTACTCACATTCAATAGAAAAGCTACTCACATAATAAAATTTTTATTTAATTAGAACATTTCTCAGTGTATTGCTTTCTATCTGTGTGGTTAATTAGATACCATATAGGAGCTTGGGTCAAGAAACTTATAAGAGCTTATCACCATCAAATCCAAAGTGGTATCTTAGACATGAAAGAATAATTGATTCTCTTTCACAACTATAACCATGGGATTGTTCTTTGCATAGCTTTCAAAGTATAATATTAGCTTTATGATCTATACCATAAATGAAAGTGGTTTATTGTACTTTAAAAGCTGTGCAAAATATGATCCAATAATTAAGATTGTGAAATAAGATCAATCATTTTTTCATGTGAAAAATACAATCCAAATCCATATAAGATGTTTAGCTTCATCATCTTTGAGATACAACAAAATCATAATGAATATTTAATAAGTCATGTCTTTTTCTAAAAGAGTGGTATGATGGCAAACGACTTGATTATTGCTAACAAACATTAGACTGTAACACTATATAATACAACTCAAGGATCATGCTTTAATGGTGTGTTGATGCATAAGTTTCGTTGGAGTTAAGATCAGAACAAGAATTTCTCAACTTGCACATGTGACATCATTTTTAAAAAATAGTTTAGAAGATACCTGAAAATAAATTAAGCAAAAACATGTCACCATCAAAATTTGTTAGTGGGTCAACAATGAGAGCAACATATTTTGCACAATTTGATCACTCAAGAGATGAGATTGGTTCTAATAATAGAAGGTGATGTTTGTGTAAATGAATCTACGATCCATTTATATATGTTTGGATATCTGAAAGGGAAGGAAAGAAAATAAAAATGTAGGTTCAAATCTAGTGAAGTAGGATAATCATCTAACGAAGGGTATGTTTACTCTCATTTTTATATGTTTTTTTTCTTTGTTATGAATTTCTTAATATTTAAGGAGAGCATGGGAAAAGGTTATGGAAGTATGATTCAAATTATTTCAATCATGTCAAGAAGATTCATGCATGTAGAAATGTAACATAGGATAATCATCTCTCAAGATAGATATATTCAATCTCATTTTTGTATTTTCTTTTCTTTACATTCCTTTTCCTGATGTTTAAAGAGAGCATGAGAAAGAGTAGCCTATGGCATGATTGATATCGAGAAGATTCATGTTTACATTTAGAAATTGAAGTGGACATCAACAGTAACATGATGGATCAAGAGGTGTTTAATATCAGATGATGCTCAATTGATGTAGCGCCCAAAATTTTTATCAAGTTTGGCTTTGAGAATATAGTAGTATGCAACAAGGGTAAAGAGACTTCAATGTTAATGGCCAAATGGACAATATATATTGTAGATGGCGCAATGGTCTAATAATGGGTCAAAATAATTTTTTTTTTAAAATTTTTTTTTGAAACTAAGGCAACTAATTGTAGTACATGTATGGTAGATATAGAGTCCCTATATTAGGAATAGCGAAGATTATTGTAAAGTATCTTTCCAACTTCGGAACTTAAAACTCTTCCGTTATGCTTTCTGCCGTCTTATTCCTAACGAGCAATCCAATCACACCGGAGAAAAATGGTTCAAAAGATTGAATCCTACCAAATATGAATCTTTCTAAAATGAGTAACCATGGGTAGTCCATCATGCAAGATTATCGAACTTGAATTATGAAATGAACATTCAATATTAACAACATGATGAGCCACCAACTTGAGTTAATGGACACTTTCGAGTCCACATGCTAGACCAAAATTATTTAGTATATGATTTCAAAAAAATAAAATAAAATAAAAATTTAATATATCTAAATATAATTTTTTAATTATATTATAATTTACGAAACTATAATGTAATGAAACAAAAATAGCCTAAAGATGTTTCATGTAACTAATAAAATCTACACCTAACCAGAACTCAACATCCGGTGAATAAATGGAACGAGAATCCAAACTCTAGATCCCAAATACTGAAATCCTGACATGCCTCCATTCAAATATTTTAATTATTACAAAATTATAAGAGAATATTCCATCGCCGTGGTATCTTTGAGATGAAACGAACTGAACAAGCACGGAGGGGGGGGGGGGGGGGGAGGGGGAGGGGGACGGGTGGGGTGTTGAGGAAGGTGGGGTGGTTGGGGTTGGTGGGGTCCGGGGCCCCACTCCTTGTCGCGTACTGCCAAACAGTAAAGGGGAAAAGGACTCATCACCCAATAGAGAGAGCCTCCCGGTCAGAACGGGCAGGGAGAGGATCGTGGAGAGAAATGATTTGCCACTTCATTGCTACATGATTGGGCGCTGCCCGGCCTGCCCCGTCCTTTCCCATCCACGGGCAGCTCGGGCCTCCCTTCCCCACTTTGGATAGCGACCACTCCCCCCCCCCGCCCTGCCCGTCGCTATCTGCCCGGACTCCCGCACGCGCCGTCTCTTTTCTGACAAAGAAAGATTTTTTTTTTTTTTTACGTATTCTTATAGTGCTTTTGAATTTTTATTGACCGTTGATAAATGCAGTACATGTTTAGATGATGCGTCGAAGATCAGTTATATTTTTTAAACCTCAACAAAATAAAAGACAATGAGTCCTATTTTCTTTTTTTTCTTAATTGAAAGAAAAGTGACTTATTTTTATATTTTATTTATCGACAATTAGTAAGTTTGGGGAACCATGGAGCATGGACAGTTCACAAGTGGAAAATGACATGACCATTGGCGAGTTTTCCATGTCTCGTGACAATGATAAAGTGGAAGTTTTATATAGAATACATCATAAGGCCGTGCAATTTATTTTCTTTTTTGGCAACACCTGGGTGGATTTTCTCCAAATTTTTTTCCCTTTTACCTCCTCACAAGATTAATGTTGATGATTTTAAAAAAGAGGGGAGCTAAGACCATTGTCTACTTTTTCTCTGATGTTGACTCGCATGGTGGTGGCTAATTTCAGAGAAATTCCGACAATATTTATTTAGACATGAATGCAAATTCTTATGCTCATGTCCTTGTAATTAAGATAGCTAGTCATCGAGCTGCTTGGTTTGCAGAATAAGAAGTTGGGGAATAGAAAATCACCATCCAGGTATTGTAGATGGTATAGGACTTGTTCAGCGGGATGGTGATTTTATATATGCTTTTGGTCGAGGAATAGGTTCGCAGGGACGTGATGTGATGAGAAATTTTGGTTGGTGGAATAAGTTACGTAGATAGGTGGAACTTTAATACAAATTAAAATATTATTTCAAAAGAAATGCACATGTATGCATGGATTTTCTCATGACAATATGCTGCACGGTTATCATGATTGCCACACCCTTGCATCACTTTACCCTCCCTCATCTTTCTGGTCCACAAAATCAAACCTACGTTGATTCTTTTCTTAGCTCGAAAATAGCCTTTCTCCCGAAATACTTTGCTCATCGCGGGTATGGCGAGCGCTCATGGCGAGCTTCCACGCGGATTGGCTCATGCACGGATCTAGAAGAAAAAAAGTTTTTGGATGCTGTATTTTTTTTTCTTCCGAGCCCATGTGAGAGCCAATCAACCCGAGCGCGCGGTGGCGAGGTATAGGAGCTCAATATCATCATCTAATGCATTCGAATCCCCTCTCCTATGCACCACCGCTAGTCGAGCAAATTAATTTGCGTAAGTGCTAACAAATGTGATTATCGTTGCCCTAGATATATGAATATGATATATGATCGCTGCAAGAAATACCATTTGAACTAGCCAAATAATATTTAACAACCATAATTGCACGGAGAAGTGCCACTATAGATTTAGAAGAAAGTAAGTAGGTACATTGAAATTCGTGATGCAAACCTAGCGAACAATACATGGTGCCATCCCTACTAATTAAGTACATATCCAGTAGTGGTATAAAAGCAAGAATAAATCACCGAAACACCCAAGAGAGTATAAGGATCAAACATAGCAGGAGGATGTAGGCTGCAAGATGGACAATGCGAGTACTAACCAAAGAGACAACTGGATGTAGGTCACAATGATTTTCCGAATGTGATCGTATGCATGAAGGCTCCTTCACACATGCAGTCGCTGCGTTGGTGATGAATGTTTGATAAGCTGGGTGACCTGCCAGAGTGTTGGGCACTTGTCACAGATTGCATGTGAATAGCTGGCTCATAACCTGCCTCATGACACACAATTGGACCCAGATTGACCCATATACTTTGAACCCAATCAACAAAGACCACACAATTGGGCTCACTCGGACCTTGCCATGATGCAACTAACTTTGTAATAATTAAAGAAAAACAATAATGTAGAAAAACGAAACCAGTATCTGGGTGGCAAAACAACATGCCTTGTCGGTCGGTGACCTTTCTTCCCATGAGTCTCTCGTTATTTTTGCTCAAAAAGGCCGACCCTTTCGTCCAGGCATCGACGGCAAGGATCTCAAGCTCGTCGATACACCACCACCATCATCCCCGGGGTGAGGCTGGTTCGAACATCATATCAAAGTGGCCGTCATTGCCTTGATGCCGTTGAATAAGGTTGCATACGACACAATTAATAGGCCATGAAAATATCACCCTAAATCCTCAACTAGCTCTTCAAGATAGCGAATGACTTCTCGGCCATATTTCATGGTTCCGCATGCATGCCGATGGTTGAATCGATCCTCTAGATTCCTTCATTGATGGTTCACCAACTCCATGGTGTTCACTAATGTGGTACTGAATGTTAATGCAATACAGAGCTGGCTAGGAATTTGTCTATATATTTTTGCATTAAGTCATGTCTACCAGGTCGTACTTAATTTCGTGCATGTATAAGTGAATACAACATGTTCGAAGAGGGATTTGTAATTATAGTATTTGATATAGCTTGGATTCGATGCTCGCTAAAACCACGCGTGCTAGCTCGATCGGCCAACCAATGCCTGGGTGACATGTGGTGCATGAAATCAAGAGGGCTGAGTGAACCTCCGAGTGAGTAGCATGAAAGGTTACAGCTCAACACAATCTCGGCATACCAAACATGGAAGGATGTAATGGCCTAGGGCAGAAGAAAAGAAATGTGCATAACAACTTGTTCGAAGGTCGTATGACTAGATCGCGATGGACTACAACCCTCCTCTCTATATAAACTAGGCCAGGAGGCCCCAAGTAAAAAATAATATCACCTCGCCCTTAGCATATGGCTTGCATATATTCTCGTATCTTCTGTTCCAACAAAACTTTATCTGACTTAAATATTGGAGGATATGTTCTAGCAACCCCTAGTTGCTTTTCTCCATTTGCAAGTTGATCTTGCATTGAGCAGCTCAAATCCAACCAAGCCGACCAATCTCCATTCGCTGGATCCAGGAACTCTGTTAGATTAGATTTTGAGTGGCAACATATACTGAAGATCTAAGGTCATGAATTCTAGGAGCAATAACAACCAATCCACCACCAACCAATATCAACCAAAGTCAAATGGTTCCCAGCACAGCCCAGAGATTAAGCCCCTCAATCGGTCTCTAGGCTTTTCACCGCCGAGCAGCTCAATTTGCTAATACAACAAGTGCAATGGCACAAAAACTACAACAACAAATGCCAACCTGCTACCTAGCCAACCAAGCTGCTTGGATGGCCTAGTGCGGAATAGCAAGCATCGCCCTAAGAACTCCAGATGTTTTTTTTTTTTGATGTAATGGGAGGCAAGATAGCCGCCCAGATTTTATTAAAGGGCAGTGAAGAAGTATGTACAACTAGTGAGTAGAATTCAGTGTGAGCTTGAATTAAGCTCAAACAGGGAAGAGATAAAGTTCAGAACAGAAATGAAAACGACCAATTCAAAGATCCAGAGATTGAATTATCTCCGAGATATCGTTGTATATCTTCCAGATGACTCAATTACTTGTGATCTTCCTCAGGCTTCTGAAACTTATCGAGCGTCAGTTGCCAATTCACAGAAATTGCTGAAATCTTGAGACACATATCACCACCGAAAATCCTTACATTCTATTTGTGCCAAATCTCTCAACAAAATGCTGCAAGCACCTTAATGACTCCATGTCAAAATTGATCAGGCATTCACTGGCAACAGAAGAAGGAACAAGACCTGAATGATATTGCATGGTGTAATTGCAGAAGACTAAGATCCATTTCCTTATCTTATATTGAAAGTTCTGACATGACAATCTTTGCATAGATACAGTTAGTTTCTACTTTACATGATCATTCATTGGCCTATTTTGGTTCCAAAGCAGTACTCTACCAAGAATTCATCAACTTGTGAATACATCCAAGAATATGCTGAACATCTCGGCATACTCTATTTTTGGCTTGGGGTGTGCTGATGTCCAACTTTGAAAATGCTTCAGAAATATGCAAATGAAAGATATGAACCACTTGTCCCTTATCGATGGTGTTCTCGTCATCAACAGATTGAAGCGATAGCTTAGATGGTTCCTGTCATCAACAGATTGAAGCGATAGTCTACAATCGGCCGGTGTTCTCGTCAGCAGAGTGGAACGATAGCCTGGATAGTTTCTTTCCGTAAAGTACATCCCTGAACAACTTCCAGGTGGTGCTTGGCAACATGGAGTCTGTGAAGCTTCTATTGTTGGGCTAAAAGAGTCTATAGAAAATCTGTTGAAGTATCCAAAGACAAAGCATGAGAGCTGTTGTGGTTCTGACAGAAAGATTATGTCTTCAGTTTTTCCTTGCTTTCTTCTATCATTTGCCGGTGTATTATTATTATTTTATCCATCCCTTCGACCGTGCAACTTTTCCATAAATTAATTGCTTTTCTATCTTATCACTGTATTAATGATGTTTCTTATTTCATTCCTATTTTTGATTTCTCTTGTGATGTTCAGGTTCTTGATATAGTGGTAATGTCTTCTACCAGCTTTATAGGTGCTTTAGCTTTTTTGCTAAAAATTCTTGTATTTCGTTCATTCCACAAACACCATATTACTGCATATGTGAGACGTACAATAAATACCATGTCATTCTTCTTTCCACGTTCTGTGTTTGCCATCTTCTATATGTCCAGAGTTCTTCCATGGCGTCCATTGCTAACGAAGAAATATTAAAATTGTCAAACTGTCCCCAGATCATCCGAGCGAAGATACATTCGAGAAAAATGTGCGTCGCTGTTTCTTCCATACATGCACATAAAATACACTCTGTTAGGGCTGGCCATTTTCTTTTGTTTAAATTATATGCCGTTAATAATTTGTTCTGGTATACCAACCAGTTGAAGATTTTGATTTTTAGTGGTAATGGTAGTCTCCAATTTGTCTTAGTGAAATTTGAATTGATTTCCTCATTCAAGAAAAACATGTATGCCTTTTTAACTGCGAATATTCTGTCTAATTCATCTTTCCTGTCCAGTTGTATTTCAACCACACGTTGCAGGTTTCTACTTGTTCTTACAAAATTTTTCAATTTTTTGGCAGGTTCATTGATCGCTTGTGCCACTGATACATCTATTTTATTGCTCAGAACAAACTCCATGACAAGGTTTGAACATAACGGGCTTAGCTCATGCCAATAATCATTCCAAAAGCTGACTTAGTTTCCATTGTCAATTCAAAATTGCACACTCTAAAAAAACCATCTTTGTACTTTCATGACCTCTCTCCATGGTGGAGAAGCTTTACCATCTACCTTTTTAGTGTTAGATGGGTTTGTTCTATAATATAGCTCTCATATTATTTTCTCCAAAGCCTCCGTCTATCTGAAAAGTATCGCCACCATCATTTTAAAATTAAGCACTTGTTCATCATCTCCAGATTTATCACCCCTAATCCTCCATATTTTCCATTTAACTAAACTATGGCTTGCATTGTATTTGCTGTGACCTCTCCATAAAAATTTTCTTCTTAAAAAATCTATTCTTTTCATGATCCGTGCAGGTAGTATTCTTGATGACATTCAATGAATTGGCATCGATCCTAGAACTGCATTTATTAAGATTAGGAGCCCTCCTAAGCTTAGCAGTTTACCTTTTTATGAGCTTAATTTTTTGTCGATCCTTTCAATTAAAAAGTTCCAATCAGATGCTCGGGTCTTTTATCGTGGAGGGGAAGGCTGAGGTATCTTATTGGAAGGATTGCATATTTGTATCCCATAACTCCGGAGAACCACTTCTCTTTCTCTTTGTGAAGTCCTATTCCCACCATTGAAGTTTTGTTGTAGTTGATTTTCAATCCTGTTATTATTTCGAAACAGTTTTGTTGTAGAAATTTGAGGTTTCTTGCATATTTTCAGTTTGCTTTGTAAAACATCAATGTGTCATCCGCGTATTGTAAGCATTGGATTCTACTTGTTATTTTCTCTTCTCCAATACCTTTGATTATATTATTTTCTCCTGCTTTTTCCATATTCCTTGGTTAACCGTCCACTGAGGATCTCTTTATTTCAGTCCTTTCTGAGTTCTGAACCAATTTATCATTTTTTCGTTCATATTTATTGCCAGCTTACAGTTTTCGAGTGCTTGTTTCATTCTGTGACACCATCGTGAGTTGAATCCTCTGGCTGTGAGCATTGAAAATAGAAAATCCTATCTGATGTTATCGAAGGCTTTCTCATAATCTAGCTTGTAAACAAGGCCCTTGTCTTTGTTTCTTTTACAGGTTGATATAATTTCTGAAGCACTTAGGTAACCACCACTTATTTGTCTTCCTTTAATGAAAGCCGACCGTGTTTCATTTACCAATCTATCTAAATATCTGAAAGTCTTGTGCTGAGAACTTTGGTGAAGATTTTCATTAATCCATTTTCTAAGTAGATTGGTCTGTAATCCTTCACTGATCTATTTTCTTGTTTCTTTGGTATCAAGCAAATATATGCATAATTAATCCTCGACAGATTTGTCTTCCCTTTATATATCTCATCAAAAAATCTGCAAATATCTTGTTTGATCACTTTCCAGTATTTTTGATAAAATGACATTGGGAATCCATCAGGACCTGGTGCTTTATCTTTCGCTAAACTGAAAATACCCTCTTTGATTTTCTCTCCAGATAATACTGAGGAGATAGCTACCCCTCCTCCCATTTTGAGATGGGCCCTAGTCCGAATAGCTCTTTGCCACCCTAGCCAGAAAGGCTCCCCAAGAAGGATGCTAACCTAGATTGCAAGGTCGAGGAGATAAATAATAAGATCGAAGCCTTGAGAGAGAGAAATGTAGAAGCCAGGGATCCTGTCATGGTGAGGTACTTACGAAAGGTGAAGGAGATTTTCTCAACCTTTGATGGCTTTGAGATCTAACAATTGTTAGGTTGGAGAATGCGAAGGCAAGCACCCTATCCAAACTTTGGCTACCTCTAAATGCTCTAACCAAAGCAAAATAGTTTACTTCGAGGTACTCGAGAAGCTCAACATTAGTGAAAATCCAAACTAGGCACTTTAAATGAAGTATGAGTTGAGTTGGATGAATCCTATCATCAAATACCTCCAAAAGGGAGAGCTCCCTGATGACAATTGGAGGAGGCCGAAGGCTTTGATACCGAGCAACATGCTATGTGCTGATGGATAGCCGATTATATAAAAGATCGTTCACTCTAGCCTATCTCAAGTGTCTCTAATCTATACCCTTTGAGAGGCCATGAAAGTATATGAAGCAATCAACTTGGGGGAAGAACCTTGGCCTACAAAGTGCTAAGCCAGGGCTACTATGGGTCAACATTGCAGAAGGATGCAGCTCAGTTCAAGAGGAGGTACAATCAGTGCTAGAGGCATACCAACATCTAGTGCCGACTTGCGGTGTAGCTAATATCGATCAGTGCCCCTTGGTCCTTCGTCCAATAGGATATGGTAATTTCTTGATCCTTTCCTATCAGCAACTGGCCGCAAAGACGGTTCTTGATTGTCACCATCAACTACTTGACTAAGTAGGTTGAAGCAAAGCCTCTAGCTCGGGTCATAGAAAAGAATGCCTAAGACTTCATTTGGAGGTCTATCATCTACTAGTTTGGGATCGCTTGAGTCCTAATCACCAATAACAGCCGATAGTTTAAGAATGTTTGGTTTAAAAAATTCTGCACTAGGTACGACATCGACCATTGGCTCACCTCGATTAGCCATCCACAAATCAACGGGATGGTTGAAGTGACTAACTGTACTATTTTCCAGAGCTTGAACATCAAGTTTGACCAAGCTAAATGTCTCTACATAGATGAGCAACCCAATATCCTTTGGGCCTACCATGCCATTTAGCGGATTCCGACTAGGAAAATGGCCTTCAGCCTCTCCTTCAATACAATGTATAATAGTCATATCTATAAAAATCAGTCTGTAGTCTCATCAAGTGGAAGACTATGATGAGCAAAGGAACATCGATGATCTCCATACAAATCTTGGACTATGCAAGGAAGCAATAAAGCAAGATCAAGATGGCAATCTACTAATAATGAGTAACCTGGTACTACAAATTTCGAATCAAAGAAAAGTTGTTCTGACCGAAAGACCTCATTCTTAGAAAAAATGAGGTGACAAGATAAGAAGAACATGGGCATCTTGAACTAAATTGGGATAGGCCATATCGAATGATAAAAATTGTCCACCCTGGCACATACTAACTTGAAAGACTTGATAGGGTACCGATACTAATCTATACCAACTTTGATAATCTCAATGTGTATTATCAGTAAAAGTTATAATCTTGAATTTGGTACCTCTTATTTATTGATAATCAATAAAGTTTGTTTTGATTGTCCTCCAAATACTATCAGAGTATTATAGGTTGGAGGCGTCACTTAAAAACCATCGATTATGAAATTCTAAGTATTGCAGATCAGACAAGTCTCTCAAAGACTACTGATCATACATCCCAATGGTCAACCAGATCTCTTGGATACCTCCAACCATGGGCAACAAGTTAGATATGTCTCTTAAAACCATTAACGCTGCTACATCCAAGAACCATAAGTTAGACGAGCCTCCCAACAACCACCGATCTATAAACCTATGAGGTTAGTTTACCACGTTCCTCCAATCAAAATAACCCAAAAGTGATTGGGATGTCCTCCATTCTACCGACTAATAGTCGATAGAAAGACTTCATGAAAACTAGGCTCAAATGGTAGGAGGCACACCTAGCTCGATCATACACGTGCTAGCTATCTAAAAAACTTACTTAATATCCGACAAGCTAAACTCCAAATAAACCAATCTCTTTAGGCTAGAAACGGAGACCCCAAGGTGAGAAGCTAACCTTAAAGCTACAATAGAGTGGACCCGACCCATTGACCTAAAAATGCTAATGAATGAGGGGACCAAGGCCCAAGACAATCCCAAATATTTCAAGGCCTTGCCAATAAGTACCATGGCTCACAACTTTGGCCAAAAAATCTACAACCTACGGCTTTTAGCATCTAGGGAGCCAAAGTTTCAAGTACTTCCATCCTACATGCCTACACTTACAAAGAATCAAAGTCCTCAACCTCAGCTTAACAGCACTAAGAATGAGGGGTAGGGTCCCAACAACTTGCAAAAAGCGGTCACTTATGTCGGTCTTAAGAATAGCCGACCTAAATGACTACGAAGGTGACCATGCCCATGGTATTCAGGCTTAAGCTCTGTCGATTCTAACATCTACAAGATGACCTCAACTACTTAGCAAAAGAACATTCAATGCAAACAAAAGCAATTAATGTATGCACAAAAGAAGTTACTTTCATTAATGATTTCAATTACAAGACAAAAATAAATTGCTAGCCAAGTAGTCTTATAAAATCAGTGCAAAAATATTGGAAAAAGTCAAGCTAGTTATGCTACATTTCTACAAGCTTGGCGACTCTAGAGAAAGTTGAGCTGGCTATGTGACGGTTGTACAAAGTTGACAACTCTGAAAATATAATCGGGCTCAGAAAGCTAACCTCCATATCATCTTATGCCATTGTTGTGGCATCAAGAAGCACAAGAAGAAGACCTACATAAAGGCCTACTTCTTGGAACTTTATGGGGGTAGCCTCGATCATGACAAGCCACCACTACAAAAATGGCCTATGATAGTGCTTACTATGGCAGCGATTTTCGAAACCGCTACCATAGCACCTACGGCAGCGATTTTCGTTAATCGCTGTCATAGCACCTACGACAGTAGTTTTTATTAACCGCTACTATAGGTCGGACCTATAGCAATGATTTTTGTAACCGCTGCTATAGGTCCGATATATAGCAGTGGTTAACGAAAATTACTGCCGTAGGTCGGACCTATAGCAATGGTTACAAAAAATCGCTGGCATAGATCGACCTATAACAGTGGTTCATTGTAATCGCTACTATACATCGGACCTATAGCAGCGATTAGTAGGAACCACTGCTATAATCTGATTTATGACAGCGGTTAATTATAACCATTACCATATATATATATATTTTTAAATATTATATAATTTTAAAATTTAATATTCATTTTTATTATTCATTATCGAAATAATTATCATTAGAGTGTCATCATAAAAGGTCGCCTCGATCTGATAGCCCTAGCTTCATCGATTAAAAAAATTTAATTTCAATGATCACGAATGACGATGCGATGATCTGATAGATGGAGATCTCTAATTGATCCAAAAATCTTCAACGATGATCTTGATGATGTTTGTAGCATACTATCAAATTTTTACTTCAATCGAATATCATTATCTTGGTCAATTTAGTATAGATTAGTTTCGACAGTTAAATGATAAATGATTAATCAAAGGATCAAACGGTGTCTGATTATGAGATAATTTATTTTATAAATGATCTTGGCTACTACTTTAATCATTTTTTATGATGGTGATTATAAAATTCAACTCGTGAGATGAAAAATGATCTAAAACTATATGTCTTTTGATAACCATTTTAAAACTTCACTGGTTGTTATGCTCGTGCTTTTACAATATCTACTTAACATGAATAATTTATACAAAAATAATTTAAAATCATCATCATATAAAATATTTAAAATTATAATAAAGATTATTTAACTAAAAAATTATCTCATAATTGGATGCCATTTAACCCTTTGATCGCTTATTTCTAATTTAATGATCGAAATCATTCCATACTAAATTGACCATGATAACGATATTTGATTGAAGTAAAACTTTAATAGTATGCTACAAACATCATCGAAATTATCATTATAGATTTTTTGATCTATCGAAGATCTTCATCTATCAGATCATGCATCATCATTCGTGATCATCGAAATCAAATTTTTTTAATCGATGAAGCTAGGGCCATCGGATCGAGATGATCTTTTGCAACGATACTCTAATGATAATTATTTAGATAATGAACGGTGAAGATGGACATTAAATTTTAAAATTATATAATATTTTAAAAAAATAAGAAAAAAATTATTTTCAACCTACGATAGTGGTTATCAAAAATCGCTACTATAGATCTATGACAGTGGTTATAGAACCACTACCGTAGATCTATGGTAGTGATTTTGAATAACTACTATCGTAAATCTATGACAGTGGTTCGATAATCACTATCGTAGATTAGATTAAAAATTTTTAAATTTTTTTCTTCCTTTCGTGCATTCTCGATCTCTCTCTCTCCCCCTCCTCTTCATCGTCGGTGAGGCTCCTCCCCCTCGATCGACGTCGCCCCTCCTCTCCCTCGATCGGTGTCGCCCCTCCTTCCACCACAGCCGGCATTGACCCTCCTCCCCCGGTCAGCGTCGCTCCTCCTCTCCCCTCGACCGACGTCACCCTCCTTCCCCCTAGGCCGGCGCCTCCCCTCCTTCCCCTCCCTCTCCAGCCCCCATCCCCGACGCCCCTCCCCGCCACCGCTATCGCCACCTGACCCCCCCACCCCTCCATCCGACCCTCCCTCTCCGACCCCCCATTCCTCGACCGTCCCTCCCCGCCACCTCCCACCCTCCATCTAGCCCCCCACCCCTCCATCCGACCCTCCCTCGGCCCTCAGCAAAACCTCCCCTCCGGTGAACCCCCATCTGACCCTCCCTCGGCCCCTCGCAAAACCTTCCATCCGACGAACCCCCTGCACCCTCGCTCGGCCCCCACGAAACCCCACCCCCCCCTCGTCTCTCCATCCGACCCTCCCTCAGTCCCCAGCGAACCCCCCTCTGACGAACCCCCATTCAACCCTCCTTCGGACTCCCGCGAAACCCCACCCCCCACCACCACTATTCTGACCCTCCCCTAGCCGAGTGCGAAGCCTCCTTCAACTCCTCGTCATTGTGCCCCCTCCCCCTGACCCCCCATTCTCGGTCACCCCTGCTCTCTCTCTCTTTTTTCTCTTTTTTTCTCTTCTCTATCTCATTATCTTGCTTTTATTTCCTAGGTTACCTCTAGTGCCGTCGTCCTCCTCTAGCATCATCACCGATGATCCTCGGAGCTTTCGGTGCGACCCGCTCTCTATAGTCGCAGGCATAATTTTTTTAATTTTATAGTATTATTTATTAATCATGTATATTTATAATAATTTATAGAATATTTATAATAAATATTATAAATATTTATTATAAATATTATAATTATCTATATATCATAGTTTTTGGGCCATGCCATGGTGGTAGCCTTAGGTCGTGCCATATCGACAGCTGTGGACTAGATCTATCAACGGATTGGGTTTGGATCGAAATCTGAATATTCAGATCCAAATCTAATTTTAATTATTAGAATTAAATTTAAATTCGAATATCCGATGGATCTATACTTGAGAGAGGAAGGAAGGGATCCGACCTCGCCGCCATCATTAGGAGGGAGGGGGTCCGACCTCGTCGGCATCACTAGGAGAGATGGGATCCGACCTTACCAGTGAGGGAGATCGAGAGAGTGAGAGAGGGAGGGATGGAGTTCGACCTCACCGGCGAGGAAGATCGAGAGAGAGAGAGAGAAAGATCGAGAGATGAAAAAGTTGGGAGGGAGGGTTCGGCCTCACCGTCGTCATCGATGAGAGAGATCGAGAGAGGGAGAGAGGAAGTGATCGAGGGGATGGCACATAGCCGAGCTGGCTCGGATACGCAGCCGAGCTAGCTCGGATCATGATCGAGTTGACTAGGGGAGGACCCTAATCGAATGTCTCAGACACGAAGCCGACTATCTCAAGCATGGAGCCGACTCGACTTTCGAGCGAATAGAATTTGATATATCATGATATTATATTGATTAATATTTATTAACGTTGCAGATCACGATGGCACCAAAATGTCATCTACCCTGTCTCTCAGCAGATTACGTGCAGTTTCACATCCGAGGAGCAGTCGGAGCATACTCCATCCATCTCGACATCGACTGCTCAAGGATCTTCACCGTCGATATCTACTTCACCGACAACATCTACTCCATCGATGGCATCTAGTCCACCGACAGCTGAGCCTCTACCATCGCAGAAATCTAAGTGTACATTTTTATTATATTAGCACAACTTTATTTTTTATATAATATTTATATACCTATATATTTGCATAATGTATTTACATTGTAGGTGCATCATTCAGTCGGACATTTCACGGTTCCAAACGTATGGCACATGTGTGGAACCGCCAGCATCAGAAGATGGTACAGTATGATGCAGAGGAAACGTCGATAAGGGAGACCGCATGGGAGATGCATTTTTTTTTTGGAGTGCTTGTGAGGTAGTTGGACATCATTCCCATAGAGTCCAGAGACTGGCATTTGATGGATGCTGCTGTCAAGAATCGGGTATGGAAGGAGATATGGGTAAGTACGTGCATCTTAGTTATATTTATGCATTTTATATATTTACACTATATATTTTGATTAGAATAATTTGGTAATTAATTTTTGATAAATTTGTGTAAAGGAGGTATGACTTTTTCGATCATGAGAGAATTCAAGATGTCCGACTGAAGAAGATCGGAGAGTTATACTGACGTTACAAGGTCAAGCTCCATAGAGGATGGCTCGAGCACCAATAAGACACTTTAGAGGAGCTTATTTCTTGGATACAGAACTGTCCTCTGAGTCAATGGAAGAGAATGGTTAGACACTAGAGGAGCCAGAAGTTCGAGGTAAAATTTCTAACTTTTAAATTTTTTTAATATGCTTAAAATTTTATTTAAATATTTTTTAAATATTTATTATTTATTTAAATATTTGTTAGATAATCTTCCATCAGAACCAGAAGAATCGTGCAGTCCAAGAGTATACGCATACTCTAGGCCGCGAGTCTATGGCCAGTCGTGTGCATAGAGAGGTAATTAATTCTAAATTTTATTAGATAAATTAAATTCATATTTTTTATTATTTTTTTGATAAATTTATTTTTTATTATAATTGATGAGAGATGGAGTGATGTCCAATCATAGCGAGATCTTTCGATCCAACCGTACGGACAAGATGGGCAGACTAATGAACATCGCGATCGGATGTATTTTTGTAAGTATTAAATATATTAGTATATATGATTAGTATTATAGTATTTCTTATAAAATTTTATTTCAATTTATAATTATAGGATCAGTTAGATGTGCTCATGAGCGAGGGCCCAAATACCTCTGGACCCCATGACCATCTATCTCAAGTCTTGAGGCCTGAGCACTCTGGGAGGATCCGATGCAGGTCTGAATACACACTGATGAGCTATTGATCTAAGGCGAGCGTCTCTTCACAGACTTTCAGTATCGTCAGTCGGAAGGAGCTTGAAGAGACATTGGCATGGACAGATCATGCTGCGATGCGGGCAGATCGGGTTGAAAAGCATGCATCTCTTCTGAAGGGCATCATGAGAGACATGATGTCGACGCTCAGCATGTGTTTTGAAGTTACGGGCTTTAAGAATATGTTGGTCCGTATTTCAGCTCTAGCTTCAACTCCGGCTCCAACTCCAACTCTGACTTTGGCTCTCGGTGACGATGACGACGACGATGATGTAGATTTATGAGACTTTTGATGTATTTTATTTTTTAAAAAAAATATTATAATAAATTTTATTCGATAATAAAATTTTAGTATTTTAAAATAATTTTTATATTTATTATATATTTTTATATTATATATCTATATTTATCAGATAAAATATATAAAAAAAATAAAAATTTTATTTTTTTAATTATTCAAGATCTATGGTAGCGATTTTATAACCGCTGTCATATCCATACCAACCACTGCCAGAGGTTCGGTGCCAACCGCTATACTAGACCTATGGTAGTGGTTAAGAAATCGCGACTATAGATTATCTATGGCAGCGGTTATGTAACTGCTGCTATAGATATCCTATGGTAGCGATTACATAACTATTACGATAGATCGATCTATTATAGTGGTTCATAAATCACTGTAATAGATAATCTATGACAGCGATTCTAACAACCGCTGCCATAAAGCTATGGCGACGATCGTAATAACAGCGATTAGAAAATCGCTGTCATAGCCTATGGCAACGATTTTTTGGACTACGATAGCGGTTAGAAAATCGTTGCCATAGCCTATGACAGTGATTTTTTGGGCTACGACAGTGGTTACAAACCACTGCCATAGCTCTTTTTTATAGTAGTGAGCTGTGGTAGATCAATAATTGACAGCGAGAGGTTGGGGGCATTCTCTTCTCGCTACATCTACTCATCAATGTCCTCCTACCATTCCTTGGCTTCTCTAATACCTTGGCATCATCTTGCCATCCTCCTCTATCAAAGGACTGAGGTAGCTAAAGCTAGGAATGGTAATTTTAGCTGTCTGCTGGATACCTGACCTAATCCAATCCAATTAGAATCAGGGATGAGTATAAATTCTAGAAAAAAATTCAAAGTGGATTTGGATCGCATACGGATAATGGAATACCCCATCTTGAATCCGATCTAATATAATCTTAATATATATCTCTCTCTTTTAAAATTATAATAATTTTTTAATATTTATATGTATCCAATTCAATCTGACCTAATCCAACCTCTCTTATTTATCTGACCCGATCCATATCTCTACTTGACTTTACTCGAGATGGATACGGGATGGGTATGGGTATAAAATTTTTAATGATGAAGTGGATACGGATATTGACTGATCCGATCCATATCTGATCCATAGCCATCTCTAGTTAAAATTGACTTTGGGCATGAGTCTCACCTCCTGGCACTTACAATCAAAGAAGCCTTGCAGGTAGGAGTTAATCGAGCTAGCAATGACGTCTTGTGAAAGTACTGTGGCTTCTTATACTCCTTCACAGCTCGAAGGATCTTCTTCTCAACCGTACCCACTCATCGTTCTACTACTCACCTCTTCTTTTCCACTTTAGTATCCTAAAGCTGAGTTGCCTTGAGGCTACACGCCCTCTAGTTTGATCTTGATGAGTTTCAATTTGGCCTCCAGCTCAGCCACCCTCTTCCTAGCCTCATCTCATACCTGCTCTAGCTCCTTGGAATGCTGACGGAGAGCCTGGTACCTCTCCTAGATGAGCACGGTATATATAGATGGCACTATGCAAATAGTGACTATGTTAATAATGAAAATACTTGTAAAGCTAACAAGGTGTAGCTAAAAGCTTATCCTGATGGTTGTCCAAAAAGCTCCATTGAATAAATTTTCTATAGTGTTATCCTCCAACTTTTGTAGGTCTGCGAGGAGGATAATCCCCTTCACCAGCTCCTGAGCTATCTTCAAGTTTGCTAGCATAGAGGCTGAAGATTTCATGGTTCACCTAAGATTATGGATCTTTACTTCAAGGGCGATGAGTTGAGGAGGAGCCTTGGAGAGTGACTGTCTGAGGAGGCATCTGAGTCTAAGATGAGATGGGCTTGGGAGGAGGCAAAATTCTATCTTGGAATTGGCCTAAGGGGCTTTAGTTGAACCTTGACCTTATTAGGAGGTTGAGGCACCACATCCTTTCTTAGCAAGTGAAGCCAACCTGCCTTCCACGATCTTTCACTTGGCGGTGGCTACCTTCCTCTACAATGCTTTGTCCACTATAGTTGCATAAATAAAACAAAGTCAAAAAACTTATTAGCAGCAGGCATATAATAAAAAATAGTAGAGAGGTCCTCATCTTAGGGTCGAGTAGGACTCATACGAGTATTAATCAAGGTCTGCTCGAATAGAAGCCTCCATATAGGTACAGCTTTGGCATTATGCAAGGCCTCCAATACCTACTACTAACACCAGTGAGATTGGGGGACCGATTCAAGTTTTTTTGATATACACCCCAAAAAGTGTTAAACCCATAGGCTACTTACAAAACATAAAAAAGATGTGGTCTTTCTAGCTATGCACTGAGAAGTGGCCATCCTTAATCAGATGACAGTCCTTCCAAATAAAAAAATACCACCAACTCTACTCGAAAGAATGCTCTTTTAAAATATAAAGAGCATATAAAAGCTCCACAGTAGATTGGATACCATGTAGAGCTAAGAGGGATAGAAAATCTATAATTATCTGCCATGAATTGAGAACCAACTAGGAGGGGATAAGATGGAATTGGTCGAGAAGGAGAACTATAAAAGGATACAAAAAAAATCTAAGCTAGGCCTTTAAATTTTTCTCTTAAAATTTGAGCGGAGTGGGAGATAATCATTGGCCCCCTCCTCACGCCCAGGCAACCTTAGGAAGAAGCCTTCCAAAATATAAAAGCTCCTTCAGAATCTATTCAAATCCCCCTAATCTAAGATATACTCAATGCTTGAACTATAGAGGACCTCTAACTCAGTAGCCTCCGAACTACTAGAAGATTGCACTACTACAAAAATGGCCTATGGCAGCGCTTACTATGATAACGATTTTTGAAATCGCTGCTATAGCTCCTACGGTAGTGATTTTCATTAATCGTTACTATAGGTCGGACCTATGGCAGTAACTTTTATAACCGCTGCCATAGGTCCAACATATAGCAACGATTATAGAAAACTACTGCTGTAGGTCGGACCTATAGCAGCGGTTACAAAAAACCACTGCCATAGGTCGACCTATAGCAGCAGTTCATTGTAATCGCTGTCATAAGTCGGACCTATAGCAGCGATTTTTAGGAATCACTGCTATAAGCTAATTTATGACAGCGGTTAATTATAACCGATATCATATATATATATATATATATTTTAAATATTATATAATTTTAAAATTTAATATCCATTTTTATTGTTCATTATCTAAATAATTATCATTAGAGTATCGTCGTAAAAAAATTACCTCGATCCGATGGCCCTAGATTCATCGATCAAAAAAATTTGATTTTGACGATCATGAATGATGATACGATGATCTGATAGATGAAGACCTTCGATGGATCCAAAAATCTGCAACGATGATTTTGATGATGTTTGTAGCATACTATCAAAATTTTACTTCAATCGAATATCATGATCTTGGTCAATTTAGTATAGGTTAGTTTCGACCGTTAAATGATAAATGAATGATCAAAGAATCAAACGATGTCCGATTATGAGATAATTTTTTTTATAAATGATCTTGGCTACTACTTTAATCATTTTTTACTATGGTGATTATAAAATTCAACTCATGAGATGAAGCACGATCTAAAACTATACGTCTTCTGATAATCATTTTGAAACTTCACTGATTGTTATGCTCGTGCTTTTGCAATATCTGCTTAACATAAATAGTTTATATAAAAATAATTTAAATTTTACTATCATCACTATATAAAATATTTAAAATTATAATAAAGATTATTTAATTAAAAAAATTATCTCATAATCAAATACCGTTTAATCCTTTGATCATTTTTTCTAATTTAACGGTCGAAATCATTCCATACTAAATTGACCATGATAATGATATCTGATTAAAGTAAAACTTTGCTATTATGCTACAAATATCATCGAGATCATCGTTGTAGGTTTTTGAATCCATCGGAGATCTTCATCTATCAGATCATCGCATCATCGTTCATGATCATCGAAATCAAATTTTTTTAATCGATGAAGCTAAGGCCATCGAATCGAGGCGATCTTTTGCGATGACACTCTAATGATAATTATTTAGATAATAAATGATGAAGATGAATATTAAATTTTAAAATTATATAATATTTAGAGAAAAAATAAAAAAAATTATTTTTCATCTATGACAGCGGTTATCAAAAATCGCTGCTATAGATCTATAGCAGCGGTTGTAGAACTACTACCGTAGATAATTTTGGATAACCACTACTGTAGATCTATGACAGTGGTTCGATAACCACTGTCATAGATTAGGTTAAAAATTCTTAAATTTTTTCTTTCCTCCCATGCACGCTTGATCTCTCTCGCTCTCTCTCTCCCCCTCATCTTCATCGTCGGTGAGGCTCCTTCCCCCCAGGTCGGCATCGCCCCTCCTCCCCTCGACTAGCATCGCCCCTCCTCTCGCCCTTGGCTGACGTCGACCCTCCTCCCCCCGACCAACATCGTCCCTCCTCTCCTCCTCGGATCGGCGTTGCCCCTCCTTTCCCCTTGGCTAGCATCGCCCTCCTTCCCCCTCCCTCTTCGACCCCCCCATCCCTTGGCCGCCCCTCCTCCACCCGCCCCACCCGACCCCACCCCTCCATCGACCCTTCCTCGGGCCCAATGAACCCCCTTTCGATGAATCCCATCCGATCCTACCTTGACCCCCCATGAAATCTGCCCTCGACGAACCCCCCTCCACTCTCGCTCGGCCCCACACCCCCCCCCCCGCCCCGAATCCAACCCCTCCAATCCCGAACCCCCATCCCCTCGACCCCCACCACCTCCATGAAATTTCTCCCCACACTCTATCCTCCTCCGACCTAGTGCGAAACCAAAATCACCCCTTCCGACGAGCCCCCTACCACCCTCCTTCGGCCCCCATCCCCATCCCCCACCACCACTATTCTGACCCCCCCTCCAACCGAATGCGAGCCTCCTTCCTCCTCATCACTTGCCCCCTCTCCGATCGTCCTGCTCTCTCTTTCTTTTTTTCTCTTTTTTCTATCTCACTATCTTGCTTTTATTTCGTAGGTTATCTTTAGTGCCGTCGTCCTCCTCTAACATCATCGTCGATGATCCTCGGAGCTTTTGGTGCGACTCGCTCATAGCCATAGGTATTTTTTTTTAAAATTTTATAGTATTATTAATTAATCATGTATATTTATAATAATTTATAAAATATTTATAATAAATATTATAAATATTTATTATAAATATTATAATTATCTATATGTCATAATTTTTGGATCATATTGTGGCGGTAGCCTTGGGCCGTACTATGTCAATGGCTATGGACTAGATCTATCAATGAATTGGATTCAGATCAGAATCTGAATATTCAGATCTGGATCTAATTTTAATTATTGAAACTAGATCTGAATCTGAATATCTGATAGATCTATACTTGAGAGAGAAAGAGAGGGATCCGATCTCGCCGCCATCATTGGGAGGAAGGGGGTCCGACCTCGCCGGCAAGAAAGATCGAGAGAGGGAGAGTGGGAGATCGAGAGAGCGAGAGAGGGAGGGAGGGGGTCCAGCCTCGCCAGCATCACTGAAAGGGATGTGGTCCAACCTTGCTGATAAGTGGTAAAAATATACTAATAAAAGTATTAAATTATAAAATAAATTAATCTATTCTATTAGAAATTGATATTTTTATTAATCTTATATAGGAAAGAAGGTCACCAATATGAAGATCTTATTTTTTTGATTCTAATGAAAAAAATTTCAGGCAAAATGGACTTCAAACGAGCCTAAAATTAAATTTCAAAAAAAAAAAAAATCGCCGACGCAATGCTGACGTCAGCATTTTTTGCGGCGCACGATGGACCATATGAAGGATATTTTGGAAATTTCACATCAGAAAAAGCGCTCTGATTGGCTAAAGAATGCGGCGGTCTATGCAAGATCGGGCTCGTGCATGGTCCATGGAGGGTAATTTGAAATTTTTTGCTGATCCAACGGACGGTTTTCGTTGAAACTCGATCGGACGATCGAAAAGAAGGTGCTGATGGATGGTATCCACAGCTCCCGATCGAGATCCAACGGTTGAGATTCATTTCGAAGTTAAACTATAGATCAGAAGGCTTATTTTTACATGATCGGACGACCTAGATTAAATCTAAAGGTTGATCCAACAGTTGACATTAAATCCGACTTGATCTGGGTTATTTTAAGGGATTTTTGAGTGGTTTTTGGACCGTTTGATCAACATCTAACAGCCAGAATTATCCAGATCTTAATTTGAGTTATTTTGGGAGTCTTAAACCTATTTTTTGATGGATTTTGGGAGAAATAAAACTCTTTATCTATAAAAAGAGTTTGTTGTCGTGAAAAAAAAGAAATCAGAGAGAGACAGAGAGAAGACGGAAAGACAGATGGGGAGAAGAGAGAAAAGAGAGAGA